>CM076570.1:56799399-57378257 GCA_034641835.2 Pinus albicaulis
CTATTCTATTTGACCATCTCTCCCAACCAAAACAATCAACAAACCCTACACCTAATAACTAGCGTAAAATCAAAACCCTAGAGCAAAAAGAACATATCCTTTGCACCCAATAGAGAGATCCCTCTCTGAGTCCAGGAAGGCTAGGTCCTCGAACTCCAAAGCTTGGTTCCATGTTACCCTGTCATTTGGTCTGCCAATCTGCCAAATCACGGGACACTAACAGCTACAGCAAAGGACATACCTGTTTTATGACATGTTTAAGTGGACAAATCTCATGATGAGCAGGTTGTCTGATGAACTTTGTGCACCCTGAAAAGAACAGTTGAGGCTGTGGTGTCCCTGAGTAAGAGGGAGTAAGATCAGTCAAATATTTTCTTCATTAAGATATGCAAAAAGCAGAGTCTTACTAAGTGCTGCCAAGATCTCTGTTGTGAATCAATATGTTTGCTATATACACATCTATATGTTGTTGAATGGAGCTATGAGGCTCCCATTGATCTAGTCTTGATTTTCAGAATGCAGCTCAACATTATTCCCTATATGAAGGGATCATTGGTTAAGATTGAACATTGAGCTCTGGGAGCTCCTAGAGGCTTGGGTACTTATTGAGCTATGAGTGACCATAAGGTGAGTGGTTTACCTTCCCCTCTTGGTGCGTTGTATACAGGGTGAGTAGTTCACCTCCCCTGTGGTACCCCTTGGTGCTTGACATGTGTGTAGGGTGAGCAGTTCACCTTCCCCTACGATTGCAGAAACATCTATGTAGGGTGAGCGGTTTACCTTCCCCTATTGTTGATGACATATGCATAGGATGAGTGGTTCACCTTCTCCTATGGCATATGAGCTGAGTGGTTCACCTTCTCATGCGGATACCCCAACGAGAGATGCATATAGGTATCTGTTGACATGTCAGTGAGACATGGTTCATCCTTTCCCCACATGTAGGATGCTCATTCCCTACGATTGGTGGTGGACATGTCAGTGGGACGTGGTTCATCATTTCCCCACGAGTAGGATCCTTCCTACAAATGATTGGTTGGCATGCGTGTAGGATGTGGTTCAACCTTTCCCTACGTATGGTTATGATATGTGTTTGTAAGATGTGATTCATCCTTTCCCTACGTGTGGTTGTGATATGTGTTTGTAGGATGTGGTTTCTCCTTCCCCTACGTGTGGTTATGAGCAGGATGTGATATATTCTTTACCCTACCGGTGTTCCTGCATCATCCTACCATGGTTGTCTAAGACGCATGGGAAGTACCTCTCATCTAGCCAATGAGTTAGGAAAAGTGGATAGGGACCATAGCACTACTGATGGACGCATCATGTACTGTCGTACTCCCCATGTCTAGGATGCATGATGTTCTACAACTTGATCAAGTCTGATTGGAGTTTTACTCCTGGATAGACTTTTGTCAGTGGAGAGTGGTAAGGTCTTGCGACTCACTCTCGATCGAACCTTCTTCATTATTCATATCAATGTTCAACAGAGTAGAGATGAGATAAGATGCGGAGATGGTGCATAATGACAGAATGGCATTGGCAGGTGGAATTCTCCCAAGTTGAGAGGGAGTGCTAAAATTGGAAACTAGGGCCAAATTCCACTCTAGACAGGTCTTTTGAAGAAGATAATTATGGTATTGAATTCCTCTTTTCGAGAGGACCAAAATCAACCTAAAGAACATCAAATTTGGATAAGGAGAAGTATGTTTTTGAATTTATGATCTCCCTCGTGCAAATTATCAAGATCGGCCTCCCCTCCATGTAGGCTCATAAGGTCCAACTGACTTGTCTCTTGACCCCTCTCCATCTTATATAAATATAGGAGTCCTCCTACCTCATTTAGATCATCCAATGGGCATAAATCTCAAAGGAAACATCCTTTGTGGCAGCCGCAACACATTAAGGTCAGGGCCAAGGTAACAAGAGGTGTTTGGAAGTCTATTTGTGGGTTTGAAATACAATAGAGGCAGGTCGAGGCATATCTGGTCAAATCGGTGGATCATTTGGGTTGTGTTCTCCCTATTTAGATAGGCTGCAAGCCCTGAGATTATTGGAGGAGCACTGCAAGCCTATTCTGGGCTAGTTGGAAGGGACATTAGGCCTTATTCTCATAACAAAAGTCAAGCTACAGACAATTAGGGCAGGTATAAAGAAGGAGGCTAGCCGCAGTGGTTGGCGGCATTATTGAAGGAAATTGAATGGGTTGATGTTGACTACGATCAAGCCCTAATCAGGTTCCAAATCCACAGTTGTTTCATCATCATGTTGACCTGGTTTGACTGCTCATGATATAACTGTTTTGGGGTTCATTATAATCAGTAAAGAAGGCCGCACTAACTGGACTAGGACCAGGGTCCTTTTCAGACATTCTTTGTTGTTGCTTTGTCTACTGTTGATCTATGGTTAGGGCAGAATTTGTCAGCTATTGTTTAAATGGA
The DNA here is from genome assembly GCA_034641835.2 of Pinus albicaulis. Taxonomy (NCBI): domain Eukaryota; kingdom Viridiplantae; phylum Streptophyta; class Pinopsida; order Pinales; family Pinaceae; genus Pinus; species Pinus albicaulis. The sequence continues at coordinate 56,801,841 of CM076570.1, forward strand.
TGATTCTCTTGGGTTGTGTCTTTGTCATTTATATTTTTCTCTCTCTCCTTCTCTGTTGAACATTTGATATCAATAATAAGAAGATTTGATCAAGGGTTTTCCCCGACTTAGGGTTTTTCCCTAGCTTGAGCCAATTCTTGTGTTCTCTTGTCTTGACTTGTCTCCTGCATTTATCGTTCATGTTCTTTCCTCAGTTACTATCATGTGATAATGTTTTAGGTGATTGCTTAAGGAAATGGATTGAATTGAAATCAAGCTAACATGTGTTGAAAAGTGTAACTAGGTTTGGTCTTCATAATGACTATGTGATTATGAATTTATGTAATGAAGAATACAAAGATAATGAAATGTATTTTTGTTAAACTTGCTTCATGGGTTTCATGAGCAAGAAGTTTTATTATAGGTCAAAGACTTCTTCTTGATGTCTTTTAGGATTTATCATCTTGTCATAAATGTATAAATTAGAGTCATGTACATGAAGCAAAGTTACACATGTAAAGAGTCAAAGAAACAATGTAAAAGTATGCTCCACACCCTTGTCACCTTGTTGAAAGAAGCTCCATGATGTCGGCTACAATACACAGTGATGTATCTCCTTAACAAGTCGTCCTACCCACAGTTTGACAGGTCGGCCTAAAAGCAGAAAGGATGAAACTATAAATAGGAAGGACAGCGGATTCATTTGGATATAGAATCTCGGTCAAGTCTGAGATAACTTCGGATTGGGTTTAAGTAAGAAATACGAAAAGGAAACATCTCTTTGGTATGCAAATAGAAGGATCGGATAACAGAAAGAAGGATCAATCTAGACCGAGGGTAATTACAATAGCTCTCACATTGACCGAAGGTAATCTCAGGAAGTGACAGAACTGCAGCAAATGCGAAGTAAGGTAAGTTTGCTCAGCGAAGGAAGACACATTGCAAGGAATGCAAGAAGAGGTCTCTATATAAGTGCGAAGATGATAAATTGTCCAACAAATGAAGACAGAGTGCAAGGAGTGCTAGAAGGAGGCTATCTTAGACAAGGATTGAAGGACCTCTACTCAGTGTATTAAGAGTGCAGAAAGAGGTCTCTAGAAGGCCAAGATTAGACCAAGGAAAGGAGTTCATAGTCAATACGAGTTTCCTAGTATTGGTGTAGTACGGTGCAGAAAAAGGATCAGCAATAAGGAGCCAAGAAGAGCAAGTGACAAGGGTGTTGGAGGTACACTAAGGTCAAGGATTTGTCATGGTCATGGTACTTGTCAACTGAAAGTCTATAAGAAGAATTACTTGCGGGTTTTCCTCTCCAAGAGGGAGAGGTTTTGACCATGGTTGGAATAGCCTAAATTTGTGTCTCTTGTGTTTTTGGTAATTGACTTGATGAAAGACCTAATAAGCTAATAAAGAGAAGACCTAAGTAAAAGAAGTACGCTCACAAGTAATTATCAAGCAGAGAATTGAATTAAACTATGCCTGACCAAATTTTCAACATGGTATCAGAGCTAAGGTGTTGAAGAGAAAGGGCTACTTGACAAGGAGACACTCAAGGATCAAAGAACAAAATCAATCTCTCTAGAAAGGATCAAAGTCAAAAATATACATTGAAAAGTCAAATCAGTTTGCAAACCTTATTCAAAGGATCCACACATCAAGGAGGTAGTCTTCGCTATCAAAGATTCTTGATATTGAAGACTTTGTTGGAAGACACATCATCAAGCACCATCCAACACTATTGAAGACATTATCATTTTCAAGTAATCATAAAGCCTTGATCATCAAGGATCCAAGATCACCTACCACTCTTGAAGAAATCAATCTAAGGAGTTACTACCATCATCATCAACAAGGAAGATGATAGAAGAAGAAAGCATATACTCAAGTAAGTATCTTAATGTCTCCATCTAATCTGTCAAAATCACTTTTTGCAAAGAAAGCAACAAATTGTCTGGGACTACAAAATTTCTTGCATGAAAGAAAAGGACAGATTTAAATTTATTTGAAAATGAAGTTATGGATTACATTAAAGGGTCGGTGACTAAACCTTCAAAGGAAGACACTCAAGCTTATGCCAAATACATGAAGGGAGACATAAGAGCCTAGAGGATTCTTATAGAATCCATAAAGGACTCTCTCATGCCCTATGTATCAAAACTAGAACCTTCAAAAGAAATATATGAGAAATTAGTGGAGCTATTCTCTGTGAGTACTGCAGGAGAAGTGATATCTCTAAGACAAGAACTATACAAGTTGAAGATGTCAAGAGAGGAAGGAATAACTTCGTACTTTATGAAGATTTCTGAAATGCGAGATCAACTGCAGGAAATGGGAGAAATGATGTCTGACAGAGAAATAACTACAGTGGTGTTGAATGCTCTACCGGAGGGATGGGGAATCTTCACTTCTAGTATCTATGGAAAGAAAGAAGCAACACCATTCCAAGATTTGTGGTCTATATGTAAGATAGAAGAGACTAGACTAAAAGCCAAAATTGATACTGAATCAAATGAAGAAAATCAAGCCTATGCTGCCATGTCAAGGAGGAAAGGAAGATTTGGTAAGTTTGGTCCTCAAAAGAAAAGAAGGAACATGGATAAAATCCAATGCTATGGATGTAATGAAATTGGACACCATAAAAAGGATTGTCCCAAATCTAACAAGGACAAGAAGAAAATGGAAGAAGCCCATGTTGTCAGAGAAATAGAAGAACCTGATTCAAAGAAGCCTAAGAAAGAAGAAGTGAAAGAACTTTATTATGATTGAGATCATCTTCCTCTTTAAGAGGTATCTGTTGGTTGTAAAATAGTATGTTAGAAAGCATTGTACATTAATGCATCACTCTAGAAATGGCATCATGATAGAAGCATGGAAGGAACATCCGCAATACAACTAAGCTATGAAAGAAGTGGCTCCTGGAAACCTCACTAATAACAACAATGATGGAAGACAATCATCAAGACCAAGAGTCATCTATGGAAACAGGTGTCGACATTTTTCTAATGGAGTCCTCTTTGGATTCACCGGTTAGGAAGAAAGCAAAAGGTTTCTTCGGGAATTCTATCTTACAGAATTTTGGGATTAGGATATGATGACATATTGATGAAGCAGATTAAGAGAATGAAATTCTTCATTCTAAGAAAATTGTTGCAGGATGACTCAAAATAAAAGGAGATGAGGTACATATATTTATATGCTAACACTGGATGCTATGAAGTCGTGTCATATGGTTGCAGGTGATGGACTTTAGAAGAAAAACTTTTGATACACAAGTTGTCAATAACAGATGAAATCAACATAATATATTGAATATGTGGTGGTTGTATACAAACAAGGCACTGTATACTGGAAGTTCTTGGGAATGAAGTAAAAACTGTGTGGAAAAATAAAAGAAGAGATCGTGAAGTGCAATAATGATAAGAGGCAGTTATCATCCGAAAGTCAAGAAGATTTGACTGGAAAATCTCCTATGAAGATATGTAGACTCTAATAGAAGTCCAGTAAAGATGAAGACCCTTGACAATACATATCTTTAGGAGATGTGTCAATTTGAAAAGAAGGGATGTCGATGCCTACAAGAAGATGTCATGGTGAAATATCATCACTAAGGTAACTTTTGATTTAAAAGCTCATATTTATAATTAAATAATATCTAATGAGCTTATGCAGGGCTGCCAAAGAGAAGTGTATACCTTCCACAAGTTGATAACCATATGGCACGATGAAAGATCCTTGAAAGAAGTATGGTTCAGAAGAAAAGCAGCATGACATGAAGCTAGACCAGATGATAAGATTGATGGATCACTTTCTGAAGACATGACTTATGAATGAAATTGGTGGATGATTTGTGCCCTGTGAAGAGTTGAAGGCTCCTCAATTCATGACATCAACGAAAGGAGTCCTTCATGAGCAGTGGAATGTTTTTCATCATTGTTGTTGTAGGTCCCATGATTAAGAGGGAGCCTGATAATGAGTTTCTTACTTGGAAGAAACTTCATGACTCGTAAGCCAAGAAGAAAGCTTAGGTACATTCTTTATAAGTATATTCCTTTGTGGAATATGTCCTCCCTAGTTGAGAGGAAGAGATAGACATGTCTCTCTTCTTTTCTTGGAGATCAAACTTGCTTGAGTGGTGCTTCAAATGAAGTTGAACTGTCTCTATTTATACACATCTAGGCAGTCGAATTAGCCCTTTCAGGGTCGACTTGATCTTGTGGGTACAAAAAATAATTTTTTTACTCAAAAAAAAATTATTTTTCATTTTCTTTTCAAATTTCAAATGGGACTTGACTCTAGAACAATAATTTGACTTATGACAAATATTATTTTGACTCAATAAACCCTAGAAGCATGAAGAACATGCTTGACCTAGATAACAAATCAAATTGAGCATGAAACCCATTCTTATAAAATAATATTTATTTTTCTTCTTTTGATATTTTTACATGAAATATACAATAAAATAAGTACAATAGCAATTATGAAAACCGAACCTAGTTACATTTTCTAACAGTATGAAAGGAACTAAAGTCTTGTTTCAAAAGAAGGTTCTAGTTCGAAGAACATCTACACTGTGAGATGCATTGTACAATATGAGCTGTAAACTTCTTAAAAATGTATGTCTAAAGTCATCTCAAGGGAAATGCATGTACTTGACCTTCTAGATTGAAAAGAGTTCAATATTTGAAATTGGCAATGTTGAAGGACTTATGGGACAATGAGTATAATGTCCAACTCTATATGATGATACAAATCCTCCTTGAAGTCGGAACTCATATGTCTCTGCGGAAGAAATCAAAACCAAAGTATGAGCCCCGAACGAAGATGATGACCAAGTCTTTTGCACTTTTGATCTAATCTATAGTCTTGTGAGAAGCCTTTGTTCAAAGGATATGTCAAAAGAGATGGAGTCTCTCAGAAAGAAGAAGAAATAGTGCCTTATATACATATTCAACGAAAGAACGACATTCATTGTAGAACAACCGACTTTTCTGATCTATTTGAAATGGGAAAATCTGAGAAGATTAATCTATTGCGCTACTATGGTTGATTTGAAATTGCATATGTGTATCTTACAAAATCTTGAAGGAAAAGCTTTTAAAGAATCAAAAAGAAGTCATACATATGTTGAAAGTCCAAGTTGTGCAAAGGACCCGTGATCCTTAAGAAAGACTAAGACTAGATCTGAATATCAAGTCAAAGTCATGAACTCACTGAAGGTACTTTTATTTAAAATACTTGCATAAATGTTGAACTTAAGGTTGATACCTAAATGATATATTGCAAACATTGTTGATGATTTTATTTAAGGGTTTTCAGATTTGAAGATAATGCAACAAGCATTGAATATCTAGGATTTGTATGACCCTAGTCGAATCTTGAAAATTTGAAGATTTTATGGCATATGAATAATCTAGAGTTGGTAAACTGTAAGTCTTGAGTAGACTCTAGAGTTTTGAACTTCGATTTGTTTAGGATTTGTAAACCCTAGGTAGGGTTTGGAGAAGAAAACCTAGGGCTTGTGAAATTATTTCATCCGCTTGAAAAAGAAACCCTGATGATGTAGACAAGGTCAATTCCTTGACGATATGGACTCCTTGATGATGATGTGGATGAGGTCAACTCCTGATGATATGGACTCCTTGATGATGATGTGGATGAGGTCAACTCCTTGATGATGTGAACGAGGTTAACTCCTTGATGATGTGGACGAGGTTGATTGGATCTAAGAAGGCTAAGATCAAGAGGGAGCTGACACATTCTCAAGAGATAAGTACTTTCTTTATTGTTTCTATTGTTGTTTCATTATGAGTCTCTTGCCTTTGTATATCTTGCTTGGTTGTATTTGTTCTTCCATGGCCTCCTAGTGAGGATTGCAAGTACATAATGAAAACTGCCAAGGTGTGGCGATCGTTGGAAATGGATGGAAGAACAATCTGACAAGAAGACTCGTGATTGGATGAACTTTGTACTCAAAGGGAGCTGACAAGATCAACCTGATTGAACCATGCTTTGATCCATGATGTAAAGAAGTCAGTTGTGACTTCCAATATGAAGATGGTTAGAGTGATGTTGATCCAAATCTATTGAAGATGAGCCTGTGACTTTTCTACTATGTTTCTGACAAGAGCTGAGGACCTCTTCAACATAAAAGGGAGTTGATTCAAGAATTGTACAATCGAAAGTGTGGCACGATCCTAGTGAAATCCTTGTTGAGGTTGTGACATGATGGGCTGTGAGTCCATGGACGCTTGCTTGATGAAAAATTTGAAGAAGTTGCGAGACTCTGTTGCTGATTTGATGGATCCCTCTGATTGGATCGTTGGACAAAGAAAGAACACTTCTAGGTGTTGTGTTAGTCTGAATGACATGAATGTTTCTGTTGTATTTACCAAATGTAGTTGATTTGTGAAGCAATTTGGCTTCAGAAGATGTTTGTTGATCTATGCGATCAAATGTTGAAATCAACCATGGTATACTTTTCTGGTTGTTGATGTTTTGACAAAGACTTATGTGGCAGAGATTACCTCTATTGAAGAGAGGAAGCATTGATTGGATAGCATCGTAACAATATTCCTTAAACAGTGGTTGGGACATCGTGGTTATGGTCGAGAATATTTTCCTTGATACTCCCTTAAGTCATGGACTGGGAGACTTGTGTGGTCAGGGAGTTTGATTCTAAGACCTGAAGTGGTCCCTTAGGTTTTTACCAGGAGACCAATGAGTTTGGTCAAGGACACTAATTTTGTGATCTTTCCCTTAGGTGTTTACCAAGAGACCAGTAGATTGGTCAAGGAGATTGATCTTGGGTTCCCTTCCTTCAGTTGATAATTGGAAGACCAATGGGTTTGGTTGGGAAGGATGATCTCTCTTAAGTCATAGGGCTTGACCAAGAGACTAGTGGGATGGTCGGAGAGATGGACTGTAATTACTCTCTTAGGTCATGTTGACTGGGAGACCATTGCATATTGTCGGAGAGTATGGCCTCATGAACAATGTTGATTGATCCCATGATCAGTAGGGCACTAATCATTGTAGCCATAGGGTTGTGGCTTGTAGCTTGTGGGATGAGTTTGATGCTATGTATCTTTCCTTATGATGAGACTTGTAAATCAGATCTCTACCTTAGGTGTTTACCGAGAGAACAATGGTTTGGTCGAGGAGATTGATCTTGAGAGAGAATGAAAAGTACCTCCCTGACTAAAAGGGAGTGTTGGGATTTGAGTATCCATGGTCGATGTTTTCATCATGAAGAAATTGGAAAATTTGAATTTGTTTTATGCCTCCCAAAATTGCTCAAGCTTGCCTCCTATTGTTCAAGTCGGTTGGGCCCTTGGAGGCACTTATTCGACCCCCTTGTGAAGTATATATATTGAAGAGGCCTCCTCCTCATTTGGGCTTCGAATCACCTAAAGTGTAATCTTTGTTCTAGCACAGGAAGGAGGAGGAGGTCGAAAATCTCAGGAGGCTTGGCACTTATGTTTCTAGTCAGTTGTTATCTTTTGATATCTTGTTTAGTTGGATGTATTAATGAATTGAACTCTCTTTCTCATAAGGAAAGAATTTGTTGGGTTTTCCCCTTATGGGTTTTGCCCCGGCCTTGGGCCTAATTCTCTGTGTCTCTTGCTCATTGTCTCACTGTTATTTCTACTGCTCTCCCATGTTCAATGGTTGAAATTTTCTTGTATAACTGCTTGATGATGTTATGTGGAATTAATGCTAATTAATCATTAGAAGAAGTTATCATGTGAGAAAAAAAATTCTAGTCTACTTCTCCTAGAAAATCAACATGTGCCTACTAGCAATGAATAGTCTTCTACAACAACAAATCTAAGCACATCATTCAAGTTATATAGGGAGTGTGAAAATCCACACATGCATATGTTGAAAAGTGTAACTAGGTCGGTCTTCATATTTGACAATGTAATTAGATTCATGTATATGAAGGGCATTGTCACCATTAAACGCTGGAAAATATATATGATGAATGTGGTTAATAATCAACAAAGAAGTCGGCCTTTATATCGGCCTAAATATATGTTATGTGGTCGGCCTAAAAGCAGAAATAGGTACTACTATATATACCTAGATCTGCGGCAATGTGTCAAGTGAAAAATTGCGGACTCAACAAAAACAGAGTTACGTATTTAACTAAGACCGAATTACATATCTAACTGAAGCAGAATTGCGAAAATCACTATAGTAATACGGAACCATTTCAGAAAGAATAGCGGAAGCAATTGTGGACATCTAAGATTTTAATGTGGATAAGGAACAACGAACATCTGTGATTTTAATGCAAATAAGGAACAACGAACATCTGAGATTTTATGAGATTGAATGAGGTATAAGACTGAAGTATAATGCAGATTCCTCTATAAAATTGCAGACACATCTAAGGCTGGGTTTGCGAACTGTTGTGTGGAAGTCTTTGCAGATAACACTCGGTCTAATGTGAATCAATCTGAATAGAAGCGCGGATCTACCTCAGAAATAAAGTGTGGATCTACCGCAGGAACATAGTGTGAACTTATATCAAGTGTAGGAATTTCTTGTTTCCCACCCCGGTTTTCAGTTTCACCTTATTTCTCCAATTAGTTAAATGCCCTTTCCCATAACCTTACATTCAACAAGCTGGAAAATAAATATTCGCTGAAAACACAAATTCTGGAAATTTTCTAATGCCGGAAAATGCAGAATAAAAATCACAAAGCTTAAAAATGAAACATTCAAACACATTTAACACAGATAGTTTTGAATGGATGGTAACCTCGTGAAACCCCCTCAAGGTCCTTGGGGAAAACCAAATAGAGAGCTCCTTATTTAAAATGTTTTTTATACAGAGAAATATTCGTAAAAATCAAGAATAAACTTACAACTTATCTCTGTTTCCAGGTTAAACCTTTCACTGCCTCGGAAAATGTGCAAACAATAAAACTGAACCAGCAATAAATGTTGTGCGTATTTCCTTGAAAAACATGCCCAGAAATTACAGCATTAATTTATGTTGTACGACCTCTTTTTGTGTGCAGAACAGCAATAAATGATGTTGTACGGCCTCCTTGGAATGCGTGCAGCTGTATTAAATGCTGTTGTACGAAAATTTGCCTCGATTTTTGTGCCAGCAATCAGCTACACGTTGTACAGCCTGCCTAGAAAAGCATGCAGCAAAAAACAGCGACCTCTCCCTCGAAATCTGTGCCCAGAAAATGGTACGGCTGCCTAGGAAAATGTGCCACAAGATGTACGGATTCTGCCTTGGAAATCATGCCAAATCTGCCCTGAACTATGTGCAATCTACAAATGAATTTTTACTGTAACATCACTGGAATGTACAAGTTGTCGCTCAAAGTTTGTCGCTTCAAATTTCCTGCTCTCTTGCTCTCCTTCTCTCAATCTGCTCATGAAAAAATGAATGACCTTTTCCTCCTTTTCCTCCTTTAACCTAACCCTAAGTGACTTTTGGGGAATCCCTAAATCCAATGGCTGAAATAGATTGAGATCTAGGGCTGAGATTAAATGCTCATTTAAATCTCACTTTCTCTTTTTTAATTCACCCCACTTTAATAAAGACCCACTTAGTCATTTATTTCCAAAGTCACTTTTCCTTTCTAATTTTACATTGACTTTATTAAAGTCACTTTAAAATTAGACTTTAGTAACTTTACCACTTAAAGTCACTTTTAAATTAGACTTAAGTAACTTTATCACTTAAAGTCACTTTTAAATTAGATTTGACTTTATAAAAATTATAAAGTCACTTTAGGAGAAAAATTAAATTCTTTTGGACACTTTTCCCTAGGCCAAACATCAAAGCCTTAGGGAACCACCTGTCCTCCGGTACCAAATTTCAACACTCCCTCTTACCGAGGAAGGTGTTCCTCACCACACCCATCTTGTCTCTGAAGTAGACATGCTTGCCCCGTGGTAAGGCTTTGGTAAGAATATCTGCAACCTGCTCATCAGTGGGAATATAATCAAGCTTCACAACTCCCTTATGAACATAGTCTCTGATGAAATGATATTTGATCTCGATATGCTTTGACCTGTCATGAAATACTGGATTCTCTGTGAGTTTAATGCAACTCTGATTATCACAGTAAATCACTGAAGGTCTCAACGGCTGACCAAATAAGCCAAACAACATCTTGCGAAGCCAGATGGCCTCACAACTAGCTAGACTGGCTGCCATATACTCTGCTTCCGCTGAACTCAATGCTACTGACTGTTGCTTTCGGCTGAACCATGACACCACTACCGAACCCAACCCAAAACAACACCCTGAAGTGCTCTTCCTATCAGAAGCACAACCTGCCCAATCAGAATCAGTGTAACCTACCAATCTCACTCCATCACCCTGCCTATAATCCAGACCATAATCCACTGTCCCCTGCAAGTACCGCAAAATGTGTTTTGCAACAACCCAGTGAACCCTCCTGGGATCACACATGAACTGGCTCGTCATGTTGACTACAAAACAAATATATGGTTTAGTGTTGACCAAATACATCAAGGAACCAATCAGCTGCCTATACAATGTGGGGTCCACCAACTCGGAATCCGAAGCATGATGCTTCTTCTAGTTGGTGATCATCGGTGTCGACATGGGTCTACAATCCTCCATGTGGAATCTGCCAAGGATGTCCACAATATACTTCCCCTGCCCCAGGAAGAAATGCCCCTCCTCTTGCCACACCTCCAAACCCAAAAAGTAATGCATCAAGCCGATGTCCTTCATCTCAAACTCCACCGCAAGATCTCTCTTGCAGTGCTCTATGAGTCTCTCTGCACCCGTAATGACCAAGTCATCCACATACAGCACCAGAATGAGAGGCTCCTCACCTATCACAATATAGTAAAGGTTCGGATCTGCCTCACTCTTTGTGAAATCCATCCCCCGCAAGTATGTATCTATCCTGGAGTACCAAGCTCTGGGAGCTTGCTTCAGGCCATAAAGGGCCTTCTTCAGTCTACACACATGGGACTCCTTCACTGGTTATTTCCATTTGGGGATATTACATAGTTAGACTGGCCGCCATGTACTCTGCTTCCGCTAAACTCAATGCTATTGACTGCTTCTTTCGGCTGAACTATGACAGCACTGTCGAACCCAACCCAAAACAACACCCTAAAGTGCTCTTCTTATCAGAAGCAGAACCTGCCCAATCAGAATCAGTGTAACCTGCCAATCTCACTTCATCTCCCTGCCTATAATCTAGACCATACTCCATTGTCCCCTGCAAGCACTGTTTTGCAGTAACCCAATGCACCCTCCTGGGCTCACACATGCGCTGGCTCATCGTGTTGACTGCAAAACATATATCTGGTCTGGTGTTGACCAAATACATCAAGGAACCAATCAACTGTCTATACAATGTGGGATCCACCAACTCGGAATCTGAAGCGTGAAGCTTCTTCCAGTTGGTGATCATAGGTGTCGACATGTGTCTACAATCCTCCATGTGGAATCTGCCAAAGATGTCCACAATATACTTCCCCTGTCCCAGGAAGAAATGCCCCTCCTCCTGCCACACCTCCAAACCCAAAAAGTAATGCATCAAGCCAATGTCCTTCATCTCGAACTCCAACACAAGATCTCTCTTGCAGCTCTCTATGAGTCTCTCTGCACCCGTAATGACCAAGTCATTCACATACAGCACCAGAATGAGAGGCTCCTCACCTATTACAATAAAGTATAGGTTCGGATCTGCATCACTCTTTGTGAAACCCATCTCCTGCAAGTACATATCAATCCTGGAGTACCAAGCTCTAGGAGCTTGCGTCAGGCCATAAAGGGCCTTCTTCAGTCTACACACATGGGACTCCTTCCCATGCACCTCAAAGCCGTATGGCTGCTCAATGTACACCTCCTCCTGTATGAAGCCATTGAGAAATGTGGTCTTCACATCCATCTGGTGCATCTTCCAACCTATCTTTGTTGCTATCGATATAATGGAGCGAATCGAAGTATATCGAGCCACAGGAGTGAACGTCTCCTCATAATCTACTCCCTCTACCTGGGAGAACCCTCTAGCCACAAACCTTGCCTTGAATTTCTCAATGTTGCCATTTGCAGCGTGCTTTACCTTGTAAAGCCATCTAGAAGTAACCACGGATTTGCCCTCAGGCCTCAGCACCACCTCCCAAACATCATTCTTCATAAGAGAAGAACACTCCTCTTGCATGGCCTCTCTCCGAACCTGCTGGCTAGCTGCCTCCTCATAGCTAGAAGGGTCAAAGTCAACGATGTTGGCAACCATTGCCATATAGTTACAGAACCTTTCAGGTGGTCTGCTCTCTCTGACCAGTGTCTTCGGCCCAACAACAGATGTGGCCTCTCTCAAGGTATCCTGAATCCACTTGGACTTCCTCTTTCCTGAGCACACTTCTCCCACCAAAGAATGAAACTCCTCATCCTCATCAGGAGCCTGAACTCCTGAATGTCTGTTTGTTGTCATCCTGCCTGAGCCTGAACTTGTAGATGCTGAAGTACCATGTGAATTGTCCATCAGTGGACTACCTAGTGAACTGCTCTATGGACTACTCTGCATGCTGCCCGAAGCACCACCCCTCTAACTCTGCGAGCCACTACTCACTGATGGACCTGACACCATAATCGATGTACCTCCTGATCCCTGCCCACTGGATCCCTGTGACTGACTCAGCTGCTCCTGAGAGTCTAGCTGATCCAGATACTCTAACTCTCGTGACCTTCTGAAAGCCCTGTCCTCCTTGAACTTCACATCTCGCCTGACAACAACTCTCCTCTGTGCAAGAATATAAATCCGAAAGGCTTTCGAGATCTCACTGTAGCCCACAAAGATACCCTTCTCTGCGGTGGGCTCTAGCTTGGTCCTCTTCTCCTTGGGTACATAGGAGTATGCAATACACCCAAAGATATGAAAATGAGCAATATCTGGCTTCTTCCCAGAAAAAGCCTCCTCCGGAGTCACATGCCCCAAGGCACGATGCGGACTCCTGTTCTGCAAATAAACAGCAGTGTTGCAGGCCTCTGCCCACAAAAACAATGGTAACCCCTGATCATGTAGCATGGCTTTGGCAGCCCCTCCGATGGATCTGTTCTTCCTCTCTGCAACCCCGTTCTGCTGGGGGTTGTAAGGAACTATGAACTCCCTCCTAATGCCTGCCTCCGCACAATAATCAACAAACTCACCAAGGGTCTACTCCACTCCATTGTCCGACGTCAGGGACTTGATCTTCTGACCTATCTGAGTCTCCACAAGAGCTCTGAACTCCTGAAACCGCTTGAAAACCTCACTCTTGGTCTTCAAGAAATAAATCTAGGTCTTCCTGGAGTGATGATCAATGAATAAAACATAGTACTCAAGGAAACATGAGACATTCGACCGCTCACATCGGTATGAATCAAATCAAGTATCCCAGTCGATCTGTTGTCACTGCTAGGAAAAGGGGATTTGGCAAACTTGCCCATCGCACATCCTCTAAGTGTATCTAGGTGATCAATACTGAAATCTGGCATACCTGTAGTGATCTCCCGCAATATCCTCAAGGCTCCATGATACATGTGCCCCATCCTGCAGTGCCAAATCTCGCACAGCTCTAAACTGCTAGCTCTGCTGCCGGTACTACTGCTTAATGCCAAAAGGGGCTGAAATGCAAACTTGTACACCTTAGCATGGCATACACCAATCACTCTAGCTGACTCAGTTGGAGCACCCCTGGGATATATAAGCACCTATCATCTACTGAACAATACCTCATATCCTCTGTCCTCCAATGCTGAGACGAATATAAGGTTCTTCCTCATCCCTGGCAGATATAGAACATCTGACACCTTCAAGGGAGGTTTGGGTTCCTTATCAAATGTCAATGTCCCCACACCGACTGCTCTAACAATGTTGTCATCTCCGAGTACTACCTCTATATCAGTGCCACTCTCTGAAAGCTCTGAGAAGTACTCACAGACTCCTGTCATATGACGTGAAGCCCCACTGTCAACATACCAGATACCTGAAGATGCTCCGCTAGTGGAGGGAAATGCACACTCCCTCTCAACCTCCATGGCAGGTGATCCTACACTAGTGGACTCACAAGCAATGAACCCAAACTCCCGGTCAAAGCTCTCCGAAAAGTCCTCTATCTCTGTTGATGCTGCCATGGTCTTGTTCTTCCCCTTCTTCTTCTTCTCTGGACACACAATGGCATAGTGTCCCATCCTCTGACATTTCCAACACTTCACCTTGGAATAGTCCTTCTCCTTGTTCAGTTGCTTACCTTTACCTTTGCCTTTGCCTTTGCCCCCACCACCACTTGTGGAAGCTTGCTTCTTTCCCTTGCCTTTCTTGCCTCTTGCTAACAGTGCTACATCCTCATCCTGCTCGACTGGTTTGGCTGCCCCAAGCTGGTTCTATCTGATTTCATTCTGTATGCAATCATCCCAGAACCTCTCCCAAGTGGGAAGAGTCTCACGTGCACAAATCCCATCAGCAAAGTTCAACCATGAACTAGGAAGGCCATTCACTGCAATCTGCACCAACACAGTGGGTGGAATGGCCTCTCTAACTGCTGCCAACTCATCTCTCACATTAGTGATCTTTGTGAGGTATGCAGTAGCACTATCAGCCTTTGCCATCTTAATGGCCTTCAGCTTCTCCCTTAGGACCATTTTTCTGTTCTCATTGGTACTCTGGTAGAAATTGGTCAAGGTTGTCCACATCTCATGAGCAAGTCTCTTTCCTCTCACATGAGGAATACAATGGTCTTTAATACCATCTAGAATCAATCTCTTGCCCTTGTTATTCTTCTTATTAAAGTCTGCCAACTGAACAAGGTCAGTAGGCACATTAACAGGGCGATGTTGGGTACTCACCATTATACCCCAGACTTCTGTGTCCTCAAAGATGCTCTGCATTCTTTCCTTCCATACACTGTAGTTGTTATGCCAATCCAACCTATCCTCCACCTTCAAGCCCAAAGACATGCTTGTTGTCCTAATAAGCAGAAAATAGCACTGTTGTAGTACAGGTTCTGATTTCTATGTGTAAAATCAACTTGCTATAATTTTTCTTCTTGTTGTCCCAAACTGCACTTTTCAACAAACTAGCTCTAATATCATGTAGAAATTTTAAGACCCATTCCGGTTTTCAGTTTCTCCTTATTTCTCCCGTATAGTTAAATGCCCATTCCCATAACCATACATTCAACAAGCTGGAAAAATAAATATTTTCTAAAAACACAAATTCTGGAAATTTCATAGTGCTGAAAATGCAGAAATAAAAATCAGAAAAATAAATCAACCACACACAGAAATTTGACAAGTTGATTTTTGGTCAAGATGACCCTGGAAAAACCCCCTACAACTCTTGGGGAAAACCAATTCGAAAACTCTTCTTTATTTCTGAATATAGCTTTTACAGTGAGACAGAAATTACAGCAAAAAATTCTAGCAACTTAACAAATACACTTATCTCAGTTTTCGTGCTTATAACCTGCCTTGGAAAACGTGTCAAACAGTAAACAATCAAAACAGAAATTTTTACAGCAATAAATGTTGACTGCCTTTCTCGATTTCTGTGCCCAGCTGTACGGAATGTACAGCAAATCCTCCTCGATTTTTGTGCCTCCTTTTGCCCAGAAAACTATGTTGAAGCTGCTGTACGGATTCCTAGAAAAATGTGCCTCCTTCCTCAAAAATTGTGCCACACTCCTGCTGTACGGATTTTTGCCTTGGGAATTGTCCCTCTTTGCTGCTATACGGATTTGTTGAAGTCTCTACTGCTGCCCTCCTCCTCACTGCTCAGAAATTTCTCCCTTGCTTTCTCTTCTCTTCTCTCAATCTGCTCATGAAAGACAGAATAATCTTTTCTCTCATTTTCCTCCTTTAACCTAACCCTAAGTGACTTTTGGAGAATCCCTAAATCCAATGGCTGAGATAGCTTTAGATCGAGGGCTAAGATTAAATGCTCATTTAAATCTCACTTTCTATTTTTTAATTCACCCCACTTTAATAAAGACCCTCTTAGTCATTTATTTCCAAAGACACTTTTCACTTTCTAATTTCACATTGACTTTATTAAAGTCACTTTAAAATTAGACTTAGTAACTTTATCACTTAAAGTCACTTTTAAATTAGATTTGACTTTATAACTTATAAACTCACTTTAGGAGAAAAATTAAATTCTTTTTGGACACTTTTCCCTAGGCCAAAGATCAAAGCCTTTGGGAACCACCTATCCTCCAGTAACCAAATTTAAACACGTTTGTTGTGAAATCTAAACTGCACCTATACTAGTCATTGTACTCATACTAGTGCCCTGAGATTGAGATCCCTGTTTAACTCTTGAAGCATTTGCTATCCCACTTTGATCATCAGCTAGCAATTCGCAAGATCTTCTGAAGGCTTCCACATCCTGTCTCACGATAATCTTCCTGCTACTAAGAATGTAAATCATGTATGCCTTGGATGTTTCACCCGAAGTTAGTTGGAGGTCCGAAACCTCACTAGGACTCAAGAGAGTCATATACTAACCCAAAGTTAGTTTCACTGACCCGAAGTCAGTTGGAGGTCTGAAACCTCGCTAAACTTGATCCCAGATCAAGTGGTTGGACACGTGCCATCCTAGACATAGAGAGTACGGCAATCTCTGATGCGTCCATCGGTCTTGCTATGGTCTCTATTCACATTTCCCACCTCATTGGCCAAATGAGAGGTACTTCCCATGAGTCTGAAACTCCATGGGTAGGATGCATACGGGGCACAGATCAAACTAAGGTAAACTAGTTCAATATCATTACGGTGGGGCGGAAGCACACCAACTAGGTTCGTTAAGCCTAGCCCTATGGTTGCTTATAGCACCAAGAAGCTATCCCCAAAACCCCCTTGGAGCTCCCAGAGCTCATCGTCCAACAGGACCCTCCAAATAGGGTCGTTCCATGATTCCAAGATTCTCACGGAAGGTTAGGAACATGACCTTCCCCAAGGGCTTTGTGAGAATATTCGCGACCTACTCATCGGTTCCTATATGATCGAGCCTTACAGCGCCTCGTTGTACCATATCCCGGATAAAGTGGTACCAGTCATCAACATGCTTGGATCAATCGTGGAACCCGAGATTCTATGACAAATGAATCCCCCTCTAGTTATCACAAAGGATAACAGTGGCATCTAGCACATGATCGAACAGCTCACTGAAGAGCTTTCGCAACCAAGTGACTTCACAACAGGCCATACATGTTGCAAAGTATTCGGCCTCAGCGGTGCTCAAGGCTACCGACTTCAAATTCCTGCCCGAAGCAGATCTACGTGTGAAGCAGCATCCAGATGTGCTCTTGCGATCCACCACACTGCCAACCCAAACGGCATCGGTATATCCATGGAGTGTCATACTCCCGACAGTGTATCTCAGCCCACGGTCTATCGTGCCCCACAGATATCTCAAGAGTTTCTTGGCACCAACCAAGTGAATGTTATGAGGATCAACCATGTGTTGACTCAAAGTGTTCACTGCAAACATATGTCCGGATGGATGTTCCCTAAGAACATCAGGGACCCTACGAGTTAACGATACTTAGTAGGATTTGCCAATGCTGGCCCAGCAGCATTTCCACACAACTCCTTAAAGTTGAGCTCCATCGGTGTCGACACGGACTTACAGTCCACCATGCCAAATCTTTTCAGTAGCTTCACAATATATTTTCCTTTAGATAGGAAAATCTTGCCAGGACTCTGCCAGACCTCCAAGCCTAGGAAGTACTGCATCAGTCCTAGGTCTTTCATCTCAAACTCGGAAGCTATCTCCCTCTTAAATGAGAGGGTCAGCACCTGTCAGGAATAGATCATCCGCATAGAGAACCAGAGTGAGAGGCTTTTCACGATCAACCTTGAAGTAAAGGTTCTAATCAGCATTACTTCGAGTGAAGCCCAACTTCATCAAGTAGCTATTGATCCTCTCATACCAAGCCTACGGTGCTTGCATCAACCCATAGAGAGCTTTCTTCAACCTGTATACATGCGAGTCTCTATCCTGGACTTTGAACCCCAGTGGTTGCTCCATACACACCTCTTCGTTTATGAAAAAGGCGGTCTTCACATCTATCGAATGGAGACTCCATCCTTGCGTAGCGGCAAGGGAAATAAGATCAGATGGTCGTATATCGATCCACAAGTGCAAAATATATTATAATAGACAATGCCTTCCTTTTGAGAGAAGCCCAGGGCAATGAGTCTTGCCTTATACTTTTCAGTATGCCCATCAGATTCATGCTTGTTCTCATAGAGCCATTTCGAGGTGACAACAGCTTTGTCCACCGCTCTTAGAACAATATCCCAGACATCGTTCTTCATAATAGACTCGTATTCTTCGTGCATCGCATCCTTTCAAACTTGAAGCTTTACGGCTTCTTCAAACGTTCCAGGCTCAAATAATAGTGCTCATGGTTGCTAGATACCCTTGGTATCGATTATGCTTATTGCTTTCTCGGAATGTCCCCCTTGGGGCCATATGTCTCTCAGCATCGGCGAGAGTGTCCCTGAGCCATGAGGGTCTCTTCCTACCAGAAGGAGATGGATTAATAGTGTACACTGATCCTTCGACATCAAACATCATATCATCCTTCGGTACTTCCTGTTCTTCTGTCCCTGCAGCATTGTCTTCCTTGGAACGAGGAAGATTTATCACAAAACATCTGCACATAGCTCCTATATGCCTTTGAAGATATGTTGTAGCCCACAGACATTCCTAGAGAAGACGACTTCGGGAATGTGGGCATCCTTTTGAGTGTACACAGCAGAGATTGCAGCTTCTCACCGTAGAAGCTTCCAGCAATCCTTGATCACATAACATGGCATGGGCAGCTTCTTCAATGGTCTTATTCATCCTTCTAGCAGTCCATTTGCTCAGGAGTATAAACAGATAGAGGTCTCCCCCTTAATCCTAGAATTTCTACAGGTGCCATCATTTGTCCTTGGATTCTTGATCTTAATGGTTTCTCAAAAGAAGAACTCTAGCTGAGTTTGCAATTTCTTTAGGTTTTAGAACTGTACACAACCGGGGATGATATCTTCAGCTACATTGCTGAATGATGTGTCACTTATTTTCTGTTTGTTGGAAGACATTAATGTTTCTGAATGATTTGATACTTCCTCACCCACAGATGCCACGAGCACAGAAATGATTAATACTGATAAACGTGCAAACTTCCATGTCTAGTCTTCAAAGACTTAAGGCTAATCATTCAATTATAGCTGCTTCACTTTTGAACTATCACGGGTCGGCTTAATTCTCCCTTAATTGCAAGTCTACAACACCTACTGACCTTTTCACGGGAATAAGACAACCCTTAGTCCATTTTAAGAGAGGGTCAAATGTCCTTCTTCACTATTTCTGATTTTCATGAATGATT
This sequence comes from Pinus albicaulis, assembly GCA_034641835.2. Classification (NCBI taxonomy): domain Eukaryota; kingdom Viridiplantae; phylum Streptophyta; class Pinopsida; order Pinales; family Pinaceae; genus Pinus; species Pinus albicaulis. The sequence continues at coordinate 56,821,200 of CM076570.1, forward strand.
TGACACCAGCATGGTTTGACAATGATGATAGTAGCCATGGACTTTCTGTGGAAACAACCTAACAGTGCTCAAACTCAATCAAGGTTATGACTCAACTCATGAATGGTTTTAACATACATAAAGGCTAACAATGTAATGTTTGGTGCTTTTGGATAAGAGGTTGATATGACAGTTATGAACATATAAACCCATAAAAACATTAAATTCAATTATAAGTCACAACCAAAATATGGAGAATTGATGGGTATAAGAACCTGGACCATATGCCGCTCCAAATGCAAAAGTGGTGAAGTTGTCTTAAGGACTTTTGCCCTGGAACATGCTTTTGTTAATTCACCTTTGGCGTATGCAGAAGCCAACAATTCTGGCGTAGAGCAATTACGTCTCAGTAATTAAGAATGGTGTGGAAGTGTAATCCCTATTCTCCATGGTATTCATGCGGGCCTATTGACAAACGTGGACGGATACCACACCCGACTTTCTCACGTAATGGTATTCTGTCCCAAACTATGCGCAAACTTTCGATGCGCATTACTGCAGATTTCCATACGCTCACTGAAAGGAATAACGCACAACTGTATTCGAGCGCACACCATTACATTGTTCCATTCGTCTCCTAGCTGGGTCTAAGCAGTCCAGTAATCCACTCTAGGAACAGCCCTTGAGCAATCCTTCTCACCGCACTGTCACCTATAGTGAAAGAAGAATGTCACGCTACGTAAGTTCAAGGCGGTCCAACACAGCATAAGGAGAGACCCAGTCGCTGGCTATGGCCTGCGGCCTAGCACAGCAGCTATTGGATCCATCAACAACCTCAGACTTGAATTACGCACCCATTTTTACAACGGGCGGCTTGATTTCGATATAGAGATTACATGGAAACTCACACTGGGTCAATAAATCTTCAGTCGACATTGAATTGACTTAACCGACAGCCTAATCATAGATGTTGTCTGCGCCTTGGTTGAATTCCCTTTGACACGCGGCTGATCTGACCGAAATTTCCTTAGTCGAACATTTCCGGCGTCCGCCTCCACGAAAATATAAATCCGGTTTTTTTTTTCTTTTCAATAATAATTCTGCCTAGCTCAACTTTCCTCGACTCGTATCCACCTCTGTTCATATAATTTTCCATTCATGTCGTATACTCAGCCTTTCAATTGTAGTGGGGTGTCGTCAATCGAAACGATTCGTAATGATCGACCTGGGTGATACACTCTGTTGACCACTGGAGTGGCACCTGATGATAATGAGAATACTCCATGCCCAAAAATGAACTAGAGGACACGTACCATCAGATATCATCATATCATCAGTTCAACAGAGTTTTTAAACTCTACTACTTCTCATCATTTTCTCTTGAACCTAGATTCCACGCCCTACGGGGAATTGTAATTAGTGATGCTAGTAATGATGAATTTGAGTCAGTATTGAGTCTGTAACAGGCCTAGGTAGCCTGGGACCTTGCCAACAAGTGAGTATTACTTTGGGAGGTTTTTTTTACTTCGTTAATTATCATCTCCCTATCAGGAGTTAATAATTAATTGAGTTTTTTCCTCCAATTTTACCCCAAATCCGGAGTACGGCTTGATGGTGAGGCCTTGGGTGAGTCCTAGTGTCTAGAGTCAATGTATATTACCATACTAGATCACACAAAAAATTTCATGGAATTTGATTAGGTCTAGGTAGTGATTTTTTAATTTTTTTAGATTTCCCGCAAGCCGAAAATTGTAATAAAAATTGTAATTGAATTGTAATAAGTGTTGTCTAGAGAAGTTGTATGGGGTGTGAGTAATCAAAATTACACCTCTCACACTCAACTTTCTACTATGACACACTTTGAAGGGTTAAAAATGTGTTTTGAACTCTCAAAACCCACTTTTCCTAAGTTTAGTGAGAAATCTGGCAATTAATTAAGCCAGAAATTAAATAAATGGAGAAAAATAAATATCCACACATGCTAAATGAGGTGGAAAATTATAGAGGAGTTAAAGTGAAGTTCCAAGGTAATGTGGACTCCTAAAATCAAGGAAAAGACATGTGCTCAAATAAAATTGAATTTCTAGCATTAAATGAGAGCTACTTACTTGGAAATTTGAATTTGTGAAGTTAGTACATATGTGGGAGGATTTGAGAGAATATTTGGTGGAGATTTTTGTGGGAAATTGTTCCCACATGGGTTACCAACCATATACACGTGTCATTTCATCATAAAATTCGAATTTGGCACATAAGGGAAGAAGAAAATGATGTCCACTTGCCAGAATTCAATTTTTACACTTGGCATTGGAGCTCCACTTACCAAATTCGAATTTGTCTTTGATCTCCTCTCTCTCACCACTTGGCATATGGTTCTTCATTGGGATTTGCTCCCAACTTTCTATATAATGGAGCCATGGGATCTCATATTGTATCATTGTTTTACTAGCTATTGTACTTGCGGAAGCGCTGCTACTTCGTACACTTTTCAAGAGTATCAATAAAAAGACTTTGGGGGTTCATTCATGGGTGTTCTTCCTTTGGAACATGGTGCATTTGGAGCTATTGGTATAATCTTTTCTATGCTTTGAGTTATTTCATTTTCCATGTATTCTTGTGAATTTGCTAGTGCACAGCTATCTTGTATTAGCATTTGATTTGAAAGCAGGCCCTAGATGTTGAAAGTTCTAGTTTATTTTCAAATAAATTTCTAGAAGTTTCAATTCATTGTTTGCCTATTAAATCTACATGGACTAATTTGTAGAAAAATTCTTTTTGGATCAAGCATGAGGGGAAGTCTTTGGGAGACCAAACCACTCTTGAAGCACCTTCAAAGAAACTCTCATTTCTTATTTGGATTTTCATTGTTTATCTTATGAAAAAGTGTCTTGCAGGGATTCATTTGGACATAGTTTGTATGCATGCAATCATTTAAAAATATTTTACTTTTCACTGTGCGTCAGTGGATCATATTTTGCTATTTGAAGAGCTTAAGCATGGCTAGACAAAGAGGAGAGTTTACTCATCCTCTTTAGCTTAGCCCTTTGTAGATTATTGTGCAATATTTTGTGATTTTCTTTGTCTAACACTTGGTTTTTTGTAGCCTTCCTTTTCTAACTTGTTTTCTTGTAGCGACTTGTGGGATTCACCTTCAAGAAATGTAATGACCCATACCTAATTGATAAGTAGGATAACCGTTAAAATTATATGAGGATGAACCAATAAAATAATAATATAAATTAATTAAGGCAAATAAATTAATTTATAAACGAGCATAAAGTCATCACACTCATTTCTAATTTATAAATGAAATAATTTAATTAAGCCAAAATTAATTAAGTTATTAAACAAACATAATACAAATTGAGCTTTCCCTAAAGTCATCACATATACGTAACTAGATGAGGACTCAACGAGGATATTTGATGCACTTTATCTCAAAAACTTATCTCAACATTAAATGCCCCCTTAAATAAAGATAAGGTCTCCTTAAATGGTTGCAGACCCTCATAAATATGATAAAGATCTTCGGGAGTTGAAGGCGGTGGAGAGATGGATATAAGGGGGAGGATGTGAAGGAGGAAGGGGACGGTTGGGAGAAGAAAAATTCTACATTTTGGCCAAAAAATGGATTGAAGGATACAAAGAGCTCTGGAAGGGAGTTTCACCGTTCTGGGATTTTGGGCACGGGGGCAGAAGAGTAATCTTCTGGGTCTAGGATTGTTCCTAGATCGGCTGGGAGGATTGTTGTTTTGGTGATTTGTTCATTCTGTCCACAGGAGGAGTACCTGAGGAGCGCCACCATTAATTCGTCTACTGCATTCCAGGTATTTCCCATGTAGCTAAAACTGAAATTTCATTCCTGAACTACATGAAATCGTATTTCTATTGATTCCTGTTTATATATGCTTAGATATATGCATGAAAATGATCTCCTAAACTGTGTTCAGGGGAAAATGATAGTCTGTAACTGCTGTCTTAATTAAATCACATAAACATGGATTAATCCTTAGAAACAGCAGTAATTCTCTGTTAATTGATTTAGCAAAGCTCTGAAATTTTCTGAAACTAAGTGAAGAATTGTGAAGAATTTAGAAATCCATCATCTAGGTTATTACATTTGGTATCAGAGGGGGATTCAAACCCTCTTACGACCTTATAGGCCCATTGAAAACTTATTTATAAGCTCCTGCTGCTACAAACCAGTCTCTGGTTGTTCCAAATTTAAGGCTGCTTGTGTAAACCTGTCGTGCAAATATCAGTTTCAACAAGAATTCATAATCTCTGCATAAATTAAATGTCAAACACACTGCCTTCCGTGATCTTGTTTCAATCAGGAAAGTAGTATTTGAGTTGACCGTGCTATTTTCTGCCTATACTTATAACTATGAAGCAAGAAAAGATCAGCATGAAACCTCTATCGTGAAAATAAAATTGATGTCTCCATAGAACTAATACCCACTGTGATTATGCATAAACTACTAGCTGAAAAAGGACAACCAACTCAATATTTTAAGGCATCAAAATATTAATGATATTGAGAAGCAACTAATGAACTTAAGTAACAATCCAAATTGATTTAAAATGGGTAAAACTAAACCTAAAATCATCAAACCATATGTTAAAAGACAACAAGTCATTCACGGAAGAAGTGACCGAGAGTAAGTGAGAATAAGTTTATTACGGGTCATAAACTGCATAAACAAATACTTGTTATACAATAACTAAACTGCAACAATTACTGGTTCCTCACCAGCATTTCAGGATTTCCACAGGTGAGAGATTTGAAGAGTGTTGAAATTATCCGATCACGCATCTCTGTATGATTTGGAATTTGAAAATCAACCAGGGCCATGACTGGGCATAGAAGCTCATTACACACAGTTCGAAGCTTGCCCAGTTTCACAACCAAATTCGGATTAATAAATTTCCAAATTTGGACAGGCAATAGTTTAGCCATCGGTTCCCACCTGCAGTAACGCTAGCATTCATGTAAATATAACAGAATTATGTATTCAACTGAAAAATGTTCTTAAAAACAATAAGGAAAGGTGTAAAAATGTGTTCGATTATATTCTAACTAATATACCAGTGGTCGATGCCTCCTTAGAAATAAGGGCACGATGAGAAGATCTTCCTTGAAGGATATTCTTCATATTCCCAATCTGGCCACTACCATTAGCTGCAATTGTGCCTATACAGCAACTCTCCTAAGGAAAGTCTGCCAGTGGCAATTCAAATCTCTGTATTTGTCGTGGCCTTGCTATCTTTTTCTCGGCAATTTTACTGTTTGTCTGTCAAGAAGGGCGAAGGTCGAAGGTCGAGCTTGAACCTCGAACCTCCCCCCCTTACCACTGCCTTCCGCCACCAATAAACCACCTATTCCCGCGAATATCTAACAACCGCACGCGCTAACGAACTGGGCTATTCCATAATTAAATACCGCAAACCGACGAAAACGATGTTTTAATTCTCAAATTGTAACTGGTAAAGCGTTCAAGAGCCTGTTCTTCGAACTAGGTCGTTATACATCGTCTAGAAATATCGTAAAGCGGTTGGAACATACATTCTCTGAATGAATTTGTTAAAAATTACCAGACGTCGAAAGCAGGGTTCGAACCTGTGCGGGCGTAGCCCAACAAATTTCAAATTGATGACGGGTAGACTGTTCGACGCAAGCGAGGCTGTTGACGTTGCTCCAGTATTGAACATCAAAATTTATTTGATATTTCTTAAAGTATTGATTCCTTTCAACAAGGCAATTCAACTGTTAACGCATGCAAGCTGAGGGGTTCCAACCCACGCACACTTATGTGCAGAAAATCGTAAGTCTTTTCCCTTAACCTCTCGGGCAAACCAGCTCGATGATTCTGCCCCGAACTGTATTCACTGTGTACGAGATCTTTAGAAAACTTGAACATCATACCCTTAAATAGCGCTGATACGTTCGTTAGTGTTTCAGGTAGCAAAATTCAATCGATCGTATACAGCTCTCATCGGCGTGGCTCGAACTGGAGGCTCCCGCGCTGGAGCTCTCTCAGGGAAACAGCGTGGATGTAAAATAGACATCTGGTTTATAAGTAATCTGCTATCAAGATTACAATAGCCAGTGGAAGCCATGAATAAAATACTGTGGAATATGACACGAGGATATCAATACTGTTTGATATCGTTCCAACCCACGCCACGAGGATATTAACGCAGTTTGATATATATATATTATATGATTACATTTGGCATTTGATAAATGTATATATGTTATATGCGATTTGATATATATATTATCAATATGAGTATATGAAGCCCTAACTTCGGGACGAAGTTTTCTGAAGGGAGGAAGTATGTAATGACCCATACCTAATTGATAAGTAGGATAACCGTTAAAATTATATGACGAAGAACCAATAAAATAATAATATAAATTAATTAAGGAAAATAAATTAATTTATAAACGAGCATAAAGTCATCACACTCATTTCTAATTTATAAATGAAATAATTTAATTAAGCCAAAATTAATTAAGTTATTAAACAAACATAATACAAATTGAGCTTTCCCTAAAGTCATCACATATACGTAACTGGATGAGGACTCAACGAGGATATTTGAGCACTTTATCCCAAAAACTTATCTCAACATTAAATGCCCCCTTAAATAAAGATAAGGTCTCCTTAAATGGTTGCAGACCCTCATAAATATGATAAAGATCTTCGGGAGTTGAAGGCGGTGGAGAGATGGATATAAGGGGGAGGATGTGAAGGAGGAAGGGGACGGTTGGAAGAAGAAAAATTCTACATTTTGGCCAACAAATGGATTGAAGGATACAAAGAGTTCTGGAAGGGAGTTTCACCGTTCTGGGATTTTGGGCACGGGGGCAGAAGAGTAATCTTCTGGGTCTAGGATTGTTCCTAGATCGGCTGGGAGGATTGTTGTTTTGGTGATCTGTTCATTCTGTCCACAGGAGGAGTACCTGAGGAGCGCCACCATTAATTCTTCTACTGCATTCCAGGTATTTCCCATGTAGCTAAAACTGAAATTTCATTCCTGAACTGCATGAAATCGTATTTCTATTGATTCCTGTTTATATATGCTTAGATATATGCATGAAAATGATCTCCTAAACTGTGTTCAGGGGAAAATGATAGTCTGTAACTGCTGTCTTAATTAAATTACATAAACATGGATTAATCCTTAGAAACAGCAGTGATTCTCTGTTAATTGATTTAGCAAAGCTCTGAAATTTTCTGAAACTAAGTGAAGAATTGTGAAGAATTTAGAAATCCATCATCTAGGTTATTACAAGAAACTACTAACAAATTGTTGTAGGACCTTTGAGCTCTAATGTCAAAACGAGGAGGACTCTCTCTTTTTCCTTTGGTCATGGGCAGTTAAGGAGCTTCCTTGAGGAAGGTTGAGTTCCTTTTGTGGCTTCTTCCCTCTCTCTTGGCCGTAAGCATTGAGGAGGCTTAGCCTCTCTTCTTCACTTGTAAAAATCTGATTTCTATTGAGCCTTTATATTGCAGAAAATTTCTCATCAAGGATAAGTCTAAGACCTCAAGTTTCATTTGTAAAGGTTTTCCTTGAGCTTGTAGGAGGATTCATAGTCTCTTACTTCTAACAACTAATAAAATTTCTGACTTTGGGAGTGTGGATTTTACCCATTGGCATCTCAAACTCTCCATTTTTGGAGAGGACTTGTGGTGTGATTTGTTGATCTCTTTAAATTGCATGCATCTCATTTAATTGGTCAATTAACACAGCCATGCATTTCATTCATTTCACTAACTATTCACTTTGATTTGCTACAAGTTTTAAGGGCATTTACTTTCATAGCAAATTCAGAATTTTTTATATGCAAGCATCTTTACTTGAGTTTATTTAGTTTGAAATCATACTTCAAATTTGCTTATGCTTCACCATTGAGCACACTCTACAATATTTAGTTTGATGCATCAAGTAAAACTACTTTTTATTTCATGACAAGCAAATATATTTCAAGTTGAAATTGAATTTTCATTTTCATGTTAATTTACTTTTAGATCTTACATGCCCCAAGCATCACTAAAATTTACCTCCAACTTAAGTTGGTTGAATAGACGTTTTAGGGACCCTCTACCTCTATGGACTCCTCACTGTGAGATCCAAATATTTGGGCGAGGGTGAGGTCTGGGGATTAGACTTCAATTGTAACCTTGCTTTAGAACTAATTAATAAAATAAACCAAGAGCACTATCTCATCACATTTACTTGCAAATTCCCCAAATTTTTTGCTATCTTGATGGTTTAAAGATTCACATGCAAATATTATCTCAAGAAGCACTTTGGCTGCAAGCATTTTAATTCCTTAAATTTTGCAACAAGTTTAATTCTATGGTACTTGGAAATTTGTTTACTTTTGCAACTTCATTGCATGTTGTCATTTTAATGATCATTATGCTTATGGATGATTGATATATCTTGTTTCATTGGAAAATACCCTTATTTGGTGTTGCAAATTTAATTGCATGTTGTTATCTTGGTCTAACATTTGAGTTTTTCTATCATCTCATTTACATTCTCCAAAGTAGAACACTAATTGTTTCCTTTTGAGCAAGATAGTTTCTCATGCTTTGATTCATAAATCTATTTATCTTGAGAGCATTTCTGATATCTTGTGCTAACAGTCTTTTGTTTCCATTTCAGGATTATTGTGTTCTCATCTCTTTGAGCATTTCTTTTACTTTTGAGCATGTTATTTGTAAAGGCATTGGTTAAATGGTTTGTCATTATTTCAAAGTTGTTCATAAATGCTCATGAATCTTCAAAAGTAATCCAATTTCACTCTAATATTCTCCTAGAAACTCAAATCTTTAACTTAGTTTTCCATTTAGGGACCACCCCCCAATAGCTAACCTAGGAGATAGCTTAAACGGAGAGAGTCAGGATTAGTGTGACAAACCCTTCTCTGAGTTCCTTGCCACCAACCACACCTTGTGGAGTTAAAGGCTTTTCCTGCTAACTGTAGGTAGGTGTAGGCGGCAAGCAATAACACACCCTTCGCCTCAGGTCCCTGGACAAACACCTGTACCTCATCTCCAAACCCCTCTTATCCGAGAGACGAGGGAATCATGGGACCGAGCATGTGCCATGGAGAGAATTTTTATTTTTTTTTAATGCCTGCCCCGTCAGCTGTCGAGACGACCGGAATGAATTGACCGACCCACCGATGCGAGAATGGGATCAGTGAATTCCTTCTTCATTTCATGGCTGGCTATCTACAGCAACAAGCTCGATCTCCACATGGAATACATTTCAACCTCCTTTGAGATGTCTCCCCATACGGCTTCTTTTATTACCAAAAAACTGCGATGTTCCTATGATTTCTTCAGGGTTGCGATATGCCAGATTTATGGAAGAATCACCCTAACACAGCTTCACGATTTAATGCGGCCATTAGCATAAGAGACCCGTACCTCAAACAATCACAAACAGGCTTCAACCTAGCCTTACTTCCTTGCTGAAGCGTGTTATCTGCTGCGACCTCAAGACAGAGATGCCTATCCTCTTCCTCACGAGCTTCCTTCTATATGTTGCCTTGGGCATTGTCTTCTCTTGAACTCTGATACCATGTTAATTTTCTGAACATGTTCTATGCCATTTTAGATTAGGGCTTACTGAAGTAGATAGAACAAATAAAACAGGCTTCAACCTAGCCTTACTTCCTTGCTGAAGCGTGTTATCTGCTGCGACCTCAAGACAGAGATGCCTATCCTCTTCCTCACGAGCTTCCTTCTATATGTTGCCTTGGGCATTGTCTTCTCTTGAACTCTGATACCATGTTAATTTTCTGAACATGTTCTATGCCATTTTAGATTAGGGCTTACTGAAGTAGATAGAACAAATAAAACAATCGATGGAAGACAAGCCAACAATAGAAGAGAGAAGAAGAATGATGGCATTACGGCAATCAGCAGGATGCTTCAACCAGCAAAGTCTCCAATAGGTCATTCAGCCAGGCGTGTCACACAGCCCTAAAACGCTGCATCAAGAAGCCCTAATCTAGCTTCATGAGAAGGCCCTAACACAGATGCACCAAGGAGAGAGAAGATAATTCCTCCACACAATGTGTGTATATATAATGATCTTCAAAACTCTCCTATTTATAATCATTTGTGGGGGTGTGTGACACATCCTTTAAGACATTTAAGTCTATATTATATTCCAGGCCGACCTAGCACATAAGTGGAATAAATTTAAAGTACATGTTCTGCTCATCTGATTGAGATGATCTTTAGATCAATCTTACACCTCTCCGAAAGAGGAATCCAATAAAAATATTGGGATCGTCATCTAAGCAGCACAACCCGGAGTTTGGACATAGTTGCCCAATTTAACATCCATTCTGTCTTGATGCCTTCCTACACACAGAACCCCGTGAAGACCTTATTTGTGTACTTGCCTCCATTAATTGTACGAAGAACCTTTATTTTTCTCCCTGTCATGTTCTCCACAAGAGGATTAAACTCTTCGAACCGTCTAAAGACTTCATCTTTCGTCTTCAAGAAATATAACCAGGTTTTCCTGAAGAAGTCATCAATGAAGGTTAGGAAATACTCATAACCCCAAAGAAAGTTTGTAGACAACGAACCACATATATCAAATATATTAACAAGCACACTCTTGGCTCTACTATTACTCCTTGGGAACATTGCTTTCACAAATTTCCCAAGTATGCACCCTCTGCACACATCATCATGTTCCATGTTGAATTTTGGAACTCCGATTATGGTCTCCCCTAAGTCACCACGCTCCTATTCGTGTTCGAGGACTTTGAAATTCGGAAAAAGTTCGAGGATGAAAATTTCTCGGATAAAATTCAACATTAAGTTCGACAAATTTATATAAAAAAATATATAATAAAATTTCATATTTTAAAAATATATAAAATAAAATTCAAACCATATTATAAAATTTAAAAATAAAATAATTATATATAATAAAGTTAAACACAAAAAATGTAGCTTATATCAAAGTTGTCATCAAAGTGTTGACTTATACCAGGAAACCATAGAAGCCACAAATTGTGGGCCCATTTCAAGAAGCCATCACTCGAGCTTGGCCATCATCAAGGCCTGGTCACTGGAAATTCATCTCCATCTCCATCAGTGTATGTACTAATTAGAACCTGAATACAGCGATTCACGCAGAGGAACCTGAATACAGCAATTTCGGAAAAGGAAATTAATTTATGGATCAAACCTAATCGAACCTCAAGGAAATTGTTTGGATCCAGATCATGTTCAACAATTTTCGAATTTCGAGGACGATGTTTGCTAAACACGGTGACTATGGGCCTCCTTGAGCAAACTAAGTGCTCCATGGTGTATGTGTCCCATCCTCCTATGCCATAATTCTCCCCAGTCTCTACAACTGTTGTTGCTAACCAATGCCTTCGAAGATTCTAACTGCAACTTGTATAGATTGTTGCTTCTTACACAAATATGTTTCACTGTCTTCCAACTCTAGTATTTAATGTACACCTTCTACCCTCGAAAGTAGACATCATATCCCCCGTCCTAAAGTGAAAAAACTAAAATCAGGTTCATTCCTAAATCTGGCACATGCAGCACATCTGTCACAAGTATTCTTGCTTGACTCCCTCTGAATGGTGATAGTCCCTCTCCCAACTGGAGTAGACTTGGACTTGTTCCCCATCTAAATCTGGAAGCCCATCTCCTCTTCCTAATAACTAGAAAAGTATTCTCTAACTCCCATCATGTGACATGACACTCCACTGTCAATATACCAGACACCTATAGATGTCGAGCTAGAGAGGCAAGCTATGAGAGATAACTCAGCCTCTAGCCTCGAAGATAAGTCCTCAATATCTGCTGAAACAGTGGTCTGATGCTTCCCTTCTTTTTCCCCCCCTTCGTCTTGTTTATAAATTGGCTGACATAGTGTCCTTGTTGACCGCAACCAAAGCATTTGATTTTACTCAAGTTCTTTTTCCTCTTTTCTCCCTTGGACCCTTTATTCGAGCCCTTCTTGGTCTTGCCCTTTCCTGCTAGAGCCACGTTTTCGTCATCTTCATGCTTTTGAGTTTTACCACTGCTGTTGCCACTGATGAGACTCTATCTAAGCTCCTCCTGAGTGAAATCACTCCAAAAGCAATCCCAACTCGGTAGTGTATCCCATCCATTAATAACTTGAATGAGCACGTCCCATTGCTTTGAGAATCCATTCAATGTGATTCTCACGAGCTCATCATCATTTAGTTTATCACTGATAGTTGCTAACTCATTATTCATTGTTCTGACTCTGGTGAGATAACTCACAATGCTTTCCCTTTGTTCATCTTTGTATTTCTCATCTTTTCTCTGAGGATCAGCTTCCTATTTGTAGAAGCATCCTGGAACAGCTTCAAAATAGCATCTCACATTTGCTTCGTCGTATCTAACTCAGCGATATGTGGAACTATATGGTCCTTGACTCCATCAAGGATAATCCTCCTAGCTTTCGAATCTTCCTTCTTGTACGTTGAGAGATGTGTTGGATTTGTTGGCACAGCTATCACATTGGTTGCATACTCCTTGAGACCATTCTCTTCCCACAAAAAGATAATTCTGGCTTTCTAGACAGTGGACACCAAAAATTAGAGGCTCCATCCAACCTGTCCTAATTTTTCAAAACTATTGAGGCTATTTCTTGAAACCCTCAGAAACTGGGTTTTACAAACCCTCTCTTCGTGTGCCCTACGTTGATCTACTCTAGTAAATCCCCTATGCTTTAGATATGCTCTAATACCATGTGAAATTTCCTTAATTGCAATTACTGGAAATTATTCTTCTACCTTATGCAGATTACTTGTCATAAAAAATTAATTAAAGCAAATAATGAATAAAATCACTACTGCAATTTTCACCAATAATTACATGAACTAAGAAAAGTAATGCAAATACAAAATTTAGACAACGATATTTTTGGACAATAGTCCCTAGAAAAACACCATTGTGGGGAAAACCAGTTTTGCAGATGAAGGTCTTATTATTAATAATAATCTTCAGCAATTGAGAATTATATAGACTGCTTGCCTCTCACTGTCAAAGCTCAGGCAATATTTTTCCTTCATGTCTACTAGCTAGAACGATCTGGAAAATCCTCTGCAAATAAACTCATCCCTTCTCTGTGTAATTCACACCTCCTCCAACAACACGCATTGGCAAATCTGGAAATGCGTACAGCCTCCTCGAGAACTCACACTGCCTCCAGAAATTCGTTTCGGAGATAATATCTGCCTCCAACAAATCGCTAGAGCAACTCGCACCTCCTCCGACAACTATCACTAGCAACTTGAAATCGAACTATTGCCTAGCAACTCGCACTAACTAATGCGGCCTCTCTGCAAAAAAATTCAGCCTCCTTCCTTCTCTCAGAGTAACTGGAATCTTTGTGAAGAATTTCTCCGGAAATTCTCTCCTCATTTTTCCTACTAAAACCCAATTGTTGGTGTCCTCCACGTTATCACTACGCCCTTACTCTCACTACAATTCATTGTGTCTCCAAATTCCCCATTAACTTGCTCTTATAATCTCTCGTAGACAAATCAACGTCCACGATCTAACTCCAATTGATGGCTAAGATCATCTTGACCCCTTTTCATGACTTTTCTAGAAGTCACTAGAGCAAATCAATTTTGTCTCAATAAATCTGATTTAATTAACCAATTTTCCTAAGTTAGACTTAGGAAAATAATTTAAAATTGGCTAATTAATCTAATTAATACATTTCACTTAGAAACTTTTTCTGCGTCTTGGAGATAATTATCCTCCTGTGTTCCTTAGCCTCGTAGACAACAATAGAGACTAGAACACCAGTCTGAGCTACAAAAGCTAACAAGAAAAATTTGGATTTTCTACCCCTCATCTGTATCATCTTCTCAAAGCGATTAAAAGGGAATTTCTAATGTTGGAATGGTATTCTTGTAAGCACATATATAGGGAGCTCAACATTCTTGTCGATTGCCTTTCAAAAGATGTTTTACATGGTCCAATCGGAAGACTCAAGATCCACAAATGCATGGAAGGGCAGGCCCATGAGTCAGTGGTAATCAATCTGTAATAATCTATGCATATAGTTTTGCTTTTTTGCTACAGCTATAAAAGATGATCACAATATCAAGAATGATGTATATTTTGAACAATCATGTCGAAAAAGTACATACACATCTTTTTCTTGAAAAAACAGTCTAACAACAGACCTTTCTAGGTCCTCACGATGTATATTTCTCACAGAAATATAAAGCTTCCTTCCAGGGAAAAAAAACATATATGAGTGAGAATCTTGATCAATAAACATACATGATAACTTAATCATAACATCCAATCATCAATGACATTAATTAGCAAGTCAAAACCCAAGCCCACAATCGTATAAAACTAGAAATATGACGTCGAGAGTTGCACGATTCATCCTCTGAGGATCGTTGCTCAAGATAGAGAGGGCACGTCTGCACGATCCTTCGAGTAGGATTCCACTTCCAAACAAATCAATTACATTACCCTCACGTAAAGATAAGAGGCTCAAGAGTTTGAGATTGAGTCGAAGAGGGCACTGTTGTCGCACAGAATGTCTAGGCACTGCGACAATGGCTCAGATCGGGGGCTGTCACCCTGATCCCCAATCTCTCTATCTAAGCTGTCTCCTTGCAAGCTAAGGGAGGTAAACCCTAACGAAAATGAAGAAGGAGAACTGGTTGAAAATCAACCAATTCGGGAGATACAGTTAAATGACCAAGTACTTATTAAGATTAACGAGATTTTACAGATCCAATTAGATTTGAAGCTTTTAAAACCAGTGCCTTGTGGAGTCAAAATATCTCGTTATGAAATTAAAATCAAGTAATTGACAGGTAACTGCTGCTATAAAAAATCAATTCTCCAAGATGATATTCGATAAAACACCTTCGTAATCATGCATCAACAATGCAACGCTCAATAAATACATGCAATTTATCATCACTTGAAATATTCTCAAAGTTGACTAAATCAATTAATCACCAATTTCAAGCAATTTAAAACCACACTTATAGATAGTTTAACGATCGTCAACCACAGCTAAGCATGAAAATACTTTGAACCAACAATTTAAACTTCGAAGCGAAAATATTAACATGAAAGAACCATCGAATTTAATTGTTAAACATTTCCAAATTAAAATGATATTCTAAATAATTCCAATTTAGAAATATATTTTCCTATAGTCAAGTTTTAGATATTAAAATTAAAATTTCTCATTTGACTATGGAATAATTTAGATCAAAAACCACTTCCAAAAGAAAAAACTACTTGAAAACCAAAGTCCCTAATTTTAAAAGTTAAAATTAAAACTTTTTTGGCCTTTTCCTAATTTTTATATTTTTTTATATTTTCCCTTTAAATCTAAAGTTAATGAAACTAAAAACAAAAAACAATATATATATATATACAACTAAAAGTTCTACCAAAAACGAAAAAGTAAAAAAAATTTATTCATTTTTTACATCTTAAAATTTCAAAATCTAAAAACTAAAATCAAATCCTAAAGTTAGACGTGACTTGACAAACTCAACAAAATCGAAAGGTTAAAAAGAAAACTAAAAACAATCAAATCTAAAAAATTTAATTTAGCGCTACCTTAACTAAACTCAGAAAATAAATAAATAAAATCTATAGTCTATATGTTAATTAAAAAAAAAAAACTAAACCTAACCTAAGTTAAGAATCTATATTTTAAAATATATATATATATGAAACTAAAATCTAAAGAAATCGAAAACCGAATGTCATAAAAAAAAAAATTTATATTTTTTTTTAAAGTTTTTTATTTAAAATTTTCAAATGTTAAACAAAAAAATAAATAAATCAAAATCGAAATGTCAAAGAAAAGTTAAATGTTTATGATGCATTGATTTTTTTCTTTTGATTTTTTTTCTTTTGTTTGTCGTACGATTGTTTGTGAATGCAGGTGAGAGTTGCCTTAGTGGAGAAGCCGTGAGCAGGTTCACGTGAAGGAAAATGCAAGGAGTCGGTCAGTGAAGCTAGAAGGTTTGCGGATAAAGGAAGCGGGAGTGCAGAGATGTAGCGAGAGGAGTTGAGGAAGATGGCAGCATAGAGGGAGGAGCTACGGACAACATTGGGAAGGGGCAGCAATGGGAGGACGCAATGAAGGCAGCGTGAAGGGAATGGAATGCGACTAGAATGCAACATATAGTGAAATTGTAAGGGAAAGGAGCAGCGTGCAGCAAGAAGGAAGGGAGAAATGCCGGAATGAGGGCAACGATGCAGATCTGGAAAAAATGCAGCAGAAAAGCACCAGGGCAGACAAAGAGCATGCAAGCAGCTGGTGCATAAAAATATTTAAATTCAAATTTTTCCTTCTGTCGAGTCACTGAATTTACACAAAAGCTCAAATTTAAAATTTCACTTGAGTATTTCTGCAAAATCCTGATCTTGAGACACAATGCTGCCCAGATATGCAACCAAACTGATCCCGAGACCAGATCTTACCCTCCAGGGCCTAGATCTGACTCAGATCTGAAATTTTTTTCTGAGAATCTACTAGTATAACCTGCACAAAACCAGAAACGAAAAACCCAAAACCCAATATATGCACAAAATAAAAATCCCCAAAACCCCGGTGAAATAAGTAAAAATAAGCGAGATTTACAATGTTATTTTACACATCAGAGGCCCTCATGGCCAGATTTAAAACTATTTAGCACAATTAAAAAAGATAAATTAAGAGAGAGGCATAAGCCCAATAAAAAACTCTGCAAAAAACGGAATTTAAGATAAGACCGGGGAATTAGATCCGGAGGGCTCTTTAGATCTTATCTTCTTGGGAGTCAGCTGGTCCAAACTAGGACCTCCCCAAACGCCCAATTCTAAATCCGGAAGATTTCTGCACACTTAAAGTTAAATTGTTAAACTAATAGAGAAATAGTGATAAAAAATAAAATTTTCAAGAGTTAGAGATAACTGCTAACTCGATCCAATTAATATTCTTACCCTAGATCCAGTAACCTAAGCAACATACCTGTGCAATAGATTACTCTACAAGAATATTAATCAACAATCCATTAAAATAATCATCAGCAGAATATTAAAAACAAGTTTACCATAAAATGCTGAAGAGGAACACCACCATCAAAATAAAACCCCAAAGTCTTCGTTTGTATTATTCCATAAAATATTACAGGAGAGCTTCAAGAGCGAATGCACGATCCAGAGATCAGATGATTGAAACACTGACAAAGACCTCTAATTTATAAGATAAAATCTCCAACGGCTAGTTCGGTTGATCCATGTCAAAGTAATCTCGACCGTCGAAAAAGACTTAATCATCTTTTAATCTCGACCATCAAAATTATAAATTTTGAGGAAATTCGAATTTATCATTTAATTCCATTTTAATTAACTCAAAAATAATATTTTTGAGTTAATTACCTCAAAATTTGACTTTGACTTGACTACCAAGGCCCAAGGGTCCAAAATTTCTTGAAATTCTCAATATTCCCTTGGCCTGGGACCTTTAAAAATTTATTTTTTAAAGACCCACGAATTTTGCCTTTGAAGAATTTTAAAACACCTAGGACTTAAAATTAATTAAATTTCTAGCTTAGGATTTTTAATTTAATTTGGCCAGAAAAGTTAATTAATTGACTGAGAGGGGATTTAATTATTTTTCCAACTCTCTTTACATAAGATAAATACATTTAGACACATAAAGGGGGAATACCCATTCGTATAGACCCTCAAATAGTTACGCAATTATGCGACTCAAAACATGATCCAGTAGACCTAGCAATCTGTAATAAAATGATCTAGCCAATTAGCTAGGATCATTCCCAGATTACTTTACAAAGACTCGATAGAAAACACTAGGACTCACTTAGCATCTTGACGACAAAATCCACCCTATCTTTGGGGTGAGGCTGGAGGGAAAAACTCTGCCAATCACTTATGTCGAGAAACACAAATGAATCAGTGAAACAAAAAACCTCCTAGGATAAAATTCGTCACCAAAATACTAGGATTACCTAGGTTGTTACATACATGATGGTCTTACTTAGATCATTTACATCATAAACATGCAGAATAGTTTTACATCGTTTAAAAAAATTGTCGACTGATGATGGAATCTTAATGGCATGAACACATCGAACATACTGAATCCCATTTGAAAAAATGGGGGTGTACTGCTATGGGGTCATTGACAAAGTGTGGTCAGCAAGCACATTAGCAATTACAAACTTACAAACAAGAGGGTTCGAGCTCTGAGCGCCGAAGAATGAAAAGCAAAAGCAACAAGGCAAGAGTGTAATACCATGTGGCATGGCAGGAATGTGTGCGGCCGACTTTTACCTCAAACCCCTAGTGATTTTTTACCTCAAACCTCATAAAAGATTCAGAAAAAAATTCACCTTGAAATTGATGTTGGGGTTCAAATTCGAGCCAATTCGAATTCGTTCAAGTTCGACTTTAGGTTCAGCCAACCTGAACAAATTTATATTTTTTTTCAGGCTCAACAAATTTTGAACCTCAAGGTTTGAGTTCACCAAACCCTATGATATAGCTTGTGATTATACATTTTTGCTCAAATTCACATAAGATTCAAGATCTTGAACACAGAATAGTATCATACAATTAATGCAGTGTTCCACAGGGACGCATCCCCCCACCTGGGAATCGTGATTGCTCGCTCCCTCACGCTCCAGGGACTTGGGGTCGTCTGGGGATCGTTTCCCGACACTCCCAAAAAAGGGTATGCACAGAAACTCCAAAGGGGGTTGTTTCCTCAAAAATAGGGGTCGATTCCGAGCTGACAACCCAGGTAATATGATTTACATTTATCCAATCTATTCCCCTCTTACAATCCTGGTCACTATGATCTAAGACAACAAATTCTATTGTTCAAATTCTATTAGGTAACTTTTGCAGGCGTTTGGTTCATGCATTGTCACTTGGAGGTTCACAGAAGTTGGGGATTGAAAATGGCGTGGGTTGTGCTACATGGAAATGTTGAGAATTTAGTAAGGCAGAGTTTAATTCAATTCTCTTACTTGATAACTGCTTATGTTATACTTGTTATGCTTCTATTACTTATATCTTATCTTCATTAGCTTATTATTTCTTTCATCAAGTCAATTATCAAAACACAAGAAACACAGAAATTTGGCTCTTCAAGCTAGGGCCAAAACCTCTCCCTCTTGGAGAGGAAAACCCGAAAGTAATTCTTCTTCTAGATCTTCAATTGACAAGTACCATGACCATGACATAGACCCTTGACACCAGTATGCCTCCAAGACCTTGTCACTGCTCTTTCTTGGCTCCTTATGCTGATCTCCTTTTCTGCACTCTTTGCACTGGCCCTAGGAAAGCTCGGTTCCTAGTGAACTCCTTTCCTTCTAGCCTCAGCCTACTCTTCCACGGTCTTCTTACTATACCCGAAATCACTAGCCCAATCTGTAACTCTCCTTATCCTTACTGGTTTGTCTTTCTTCTACATACTGTTACATACACTTGATTACAGTCCTATCCCCTCGGTCTTCTTGAAGTGACCACAGAGATGCGAGGTAGGTATATACTCCAAAACAGAGAGACCTTATTACTATGTTATACTGTGATTCTTCTTCGCTGAATTACCTCCCTTTTTCGCACCCAGTAACACACTCTTTCTCGCATTGTAATCTCAGAATAAGACGTGGCAGATTGGACCCAAAACAGAGGTAACTTATCCCTCCTTTACTTCGTTGTTCTTTCTTCCTTTCAACGCACCAACTGTACCCTTAACTTGTCCTTAGACTTCAGAGCTCATCCGAATCTTTTCCAAACTGTTGTGTATGAAATGAGGCCGAAGACCTCTTATATATAGAGGTGGTGTTACTGTCCTAGGCCGACATGACATTTCTGTGGGTGAGCCAACTTCTTCCAGAATCTTCTAGGCCGACTTGTTCAAGGGTATATGCATCACATTGAGCCAACTTTCATGAGCATATTGACAAGGTCTTGGAGCATACAAATTACATCAATAATTGTCTTTACAAGTGTAACAACACTTCATATACGTGACTCTAAATTATACACTTATGACAAGATGACAAACCCCTAAAGACATCAAGAAGAAGCCTTGGACCTATAATAAAATCCCCTTGCTCATGAAACCCATGATGCAAGTATTACAATAAATACATTTTATTATCTTTGTCTCTTCATTACCTAAATTCATTATTACAAGTCATTATGAAGACCAAACCTAGTTACACTTTCCAACAGGAAATACCCCAAATCAATCTCTGCCTCCTCCTTCAGATCTTCTAGCCTGATAGCTCTCAATACACCACTGAGGCTCAAACATGCTGGTATTTATGAAAACATATATGTACGTGGAATTAATCTAATTTGTTAAAGGTGATAGACAGTTAATTTTCTCATATCGTGGATAGGAAAGGACCATATATTAGTGCAGCAATGATGTTGTGTCCCAACTTCATCGATATTGACTTGATGACGTGAATGATAATATTGATTTTGTTCTGACTTTCCCATTCTCATGGTTGCGAGTCACGATACATGTCGTTTCATGGGACAAAAATTATGTAAACCCGAAAATTTTCTAAATTTCCATGCACTCAGTTTTGTTGAACATGCTAACACGTCACAGTCATATTTTGAATTTTAAGAAACGCAAAAAACTATAAAAAGTTTTCATTTATGCAACATTTACTGACACTAATTTTAATAAGCTAAAACTAACATTACGCTAACTTTTTAACTATAGAAATTTGAATCTTGATGTATCAGACTTGACTTTTATTTCAATATTCAGTGTTCACAGTTGGAACTTCAATATGGTTTAAACTTTGATTTTCATTGTACATTGTTACAGTTACATGTATGATTGTATCATGTTTTTCGTTTTAAATTTGTTTCAGTTATATGATTCATCGATTTATCCTTCATGATATAAGTGTTATATAATGATAAAGACAGTTAAATTATAAAATTTCAATGATATATTTATAAGTTTTTAGCATTTTCATTTTACTATTTTTTTCGGGGTCCCTTGGGTTAAAGACCCCGAAGTCCCCCCACGTTTCCTAAAAATTGGTGGGGATCTTTTGCATAGGCCGCTCCGGCATATATCCACTCCCCCTGTTCCCATGTCCTGGAACATGGTGGAACATTGAATTAATGCAATAGGCATGTTCCCATTTTTACTCATTTACGAATTCCATAATCAATTGATGTGCTATCCTTTAGTAACTGTAAACAAGCTTAACATGAGAATGTAAATGTACTTCTTCGTACCTCTATTAATATGAGTAAAGATATGCAATACTGTTATTAGAGACACAAGACCGAATAATATATTTGCTAATAGACAGCAAACCATTAAACTATGAGTGGCATGACAAGAATCATTTCAATTCATCTATCATTTTTTACACACCTATGTCATATCCCTTAACAATTTTTTATAAGACAATGCAGCAAAAGAATGTAATGTTTTTTTTTATTGCATAACTATTTACTCAAAGCTTGGATATGGAACAGTTTGTACATGAAATAAATATGAAGTTCAAGTATCCTGACCATCTAAATCTTCACATGCAGAGGCCACTGCTCTTTTTTCCAATTCAGTCTTCAGTTTCATAATATCCTCTTGAGCTAAGCGCAGTTCATATTCAGTAATTGCAACTTTCTCATCTGCTGCCTCCTTCTCCTTCAGTAAACTTTGCGGATCCAGCACTGAATAACATAGAGATAATCAAATTGATTATAGGCATCACACATACTTCAGAGAGAAGAAACACGGCAAATTAAATAATGTTATTGAATGCAGAAAATTATACCATGTTGACTACAACTGAACGTGAAGTTTTTGACAGTGAAGGAATTTATAGATTATTGCATTGGATGCAACAAATCAATTTGACCTATGATTGACTAGTACCATTGCCACCATCTAAATTTGACCTAATATTGACTAGCAGCATTTCCAACATCTGGCAATAAATTCAATAACCAAGATAGTTTCTGGTGCAGAAACACAAAAGGCCTTGACAGCAGTGGTACATGAATATGTTAATAGCTGAATTGCAGTGAATCCTTAAATGCATTATAAAATCTTAAAAGGAAAATGCAGGAAACAGGAAAGTTATTATGCAAGTGTGGGAGCACTTAATATATGAATGCAAGTGTGGCACATGCATGGGGGATCATTCTAGATCCCGAAGGAAACCAAGAAATTGCCTTTGCCTAGAGATTAGGTGAGACCACCAATAATCAAATGGAGGTTTTGGTACTAGTTGATGATTTTGAAACAGAAGGGGATTGATCAAATCTTGGTGAATGGGGATTAATCTGTAATAATTCATCATGAGCATTATCAATCGATCCATCAAGATAATCATGTGAGAAGGCGAGTTATCAAAGCTTAAATCCTGATGAAAATTTTGAATTTATTGATTATTATCAGGTTCTAAGAATTCACGATTCCTATGAAAATAACCAAAGAAAAAGAGAGAATTTATTTAATCATAAGAAAAAATGGGCAAGCCTAGGTCAATGATATAACTATCATCCTTGCAAGGATGGGACAGGTGAATTCATGTGGGGAATCCCTTCAAACAGTCTGAAGTTTGTTTGTTGTTGCTGGTCTCATTCCTCCTTTTGGCATTCAGCTTCAGATGAAGAGGGAGAGTCTTGGAAGTATTGCATTCTGATCAAGGCTCAGTCTCACCGTTATGCTTTGTACTCAGTTGGTCAGCTTGGTTTAGTTCTAATTCAATGGCCAATGCACATGGTCATTCAGAACGTTGCACCATCTTTGAGAATTATGAACCATGGTGGGCAATTCAAACATGTGAAAAGCACAATGGGGAGACCCAGGAATGTTTATTGTTATATGTCCAGTAATGGAAAGGATGGAGAAGAGAATGGGAGAGAAGAAATGCTCCAGAGTCTTAGGCAATGCAATAATCCAAAATGGGATCATTATATAATCTGTCATCTATCTCGGTGCTTTCTAAGTGGAAAAGCTAGACAAATTAACTCATGGGCCCCATTTTAGAGGCAGGTCCCAATTTCAAAATTTGGGGTCCGGAACCTTCCTAAGCCATTTTGAGGCATCAAACAGCACTTTTTCAGGTCAAAATTTCATAAGCATAGCTTCCAAGTTCTAAGACCTTTTCAACAATGCAAAAAATCACCTCAATCATAGCCCATATATGAAAGTTATGCATCCTGCAAGTTGACCACCATGATTTGAGTGGATATCATCATACCACATCAGCCCCCATTACTCACACATGTGGGGCTAGCCATGTTTGGACTTTCAAGAAAATCCTAGAAGGTCCAAAACTATATCATTTATTGAGGTTTGAGGATGTAAAAACCCTAACCCTAGACAATATCTAGCCATGTTAAATATAGGGCCACTAGGAGAAGAAGGGACTTCATTATTTGGCATAGAGGCATAGTACTTGTTTCATAGTTGAGCAGAGCATCAAAGAGTGGGATTTAAGGGCATAATAGAGGAGGAAAACGATTTTGTACTAGCCATTCAGGCCATAGTGAATGCCTCTTTCTTTGTATTTGCATTTCCATAATTGATTTTCTATAATTGAAGAAAAGAGAGTAGAGCACAGACCTCACCTTCTAGCTGGGTTTTCTCCCATATTTGGTTTACCAAGACACATCTTGTGTTCATTTATGTGGGGATGTGTTCTTTTGCTCGTTTTTTTTTTCATTTCTTATTTCAATCATTTCTTAAATTCAAGCAATGGGATCTAAGGAAATAAATTGCATGATCTAAGCTTTCATAATATTATAGGATCTATTATGACAAACTGTTCCTTTTGAATATCCACAGTGGTTTACAAATCATATTGGTATTAGAGAAGTTTTCCTTAGGATATTCATGGAAAGTTGCAGGAAATAAGAATTGGCTTTAAGAAGGAAGCCGCATAACCCTAGCCATTGTGAATGAGTCTATTCATAACAATCCTCAGAATGCAACAGGGGAGAGATCCCCTAGCATGCAAGAGCAAGTTGCTAATATCTTTCACAACATGGCCCTCCTCATGGCAGCCCTAGCAAGACAGTTTGGACCTTTCAAGAAGGTTGGTGGGTCTAACTCAAAAACAGATCTCAAGAGAAAACAGAAAATAGCGGAGACTCAAAAAGGGAGTCAAAGAAAGAGACTGAGAAAGAGAAACCAAGTTCCAATGACATTTCTCCTTCACAACCTCAATTCAAAATGGAAGCAAAAGTGGATGTAAAACCCTATCATGGATAGATTGATGATGTTAAGTTGAATCATTCATTGCAATAGTTAGAAGTGTATTTCAGTGTCTCTAATATAGATGAAGAGTAAAAAAAATATTTTTCCCAATTGAAAATAGAGGGGCCATGTAGTAACCTAGTGTGACAACCACATAGAGACATTTTAGCTGGAAGATGATCCACCAAGTATTTGAGTGGGAGGATTTCGAAACCCTCATAAAATCCTAGTTCTACCCTATTGGGTATCTCAAAGACCAATAAATACGTTGGCATCACTTCAGCAGAGTCGAGCACAAAGTATGCAACAGTACACCACCAAATTAAGGAAGATGGTGATCATGTTGGGTATCTCTCCAAGGAACCCAAACATACTCCTCAAGTATTTGGGCGGTCTATATAGTCATTTGCACAAGCAAATGATACTCTTCAAACCCAGGACCGTTAATGAGGCCCATGTGCAAGCGTAGTACCTGGAGAACATCGGCCATAAGAAAGGACAACGAAGTGGTTCTAAACGAAAAAACCACCAAGATACTTCCAAGGAGGGGAAGAAGAAGTGGGAACAAAAGGACAAGAAGATAGTAGCCACAACACATCAATGTAAGGATCTAAACAACCACTACAACCTTTGCAATATCACTGATCACATCAAAGATAAGTGTTGAAAGCTACATCTATAGTTGAATCCAAAAAAAAGTAAGAAGGATGCCAAGAAGAAGAACCTACTAGGCAAGGATTTGAGCAACTAGGTGGAGAGCAATGAGGATGTGGATGAGAAGAATGTATGCACTTCAGTGCAGGAGGAGGAAATTCTAAGTAGCCTTCACCACAAGGAAGAGAAAAAGAGGACAAAACTCTTCCATATCAAAATCCAGGTCAAAAATACCAAGGTAGATGCTCTATTCAATTCTGACACATAGGCCAATCCCATAGCATTTGATATAGCCAGCAATCTTGGGTTGGAGGTCAATGATCATCCGAGTCCATATTGTTAGATTTTGGGCACTAGACTCAATGTGCACACACACCTGAACTCGTAACAATCTCAAACTAATTTTAGCCCAGCTAATTAACTGAAGCATACAGATGTGCCTAATCTTTACACAGCAAAAACTTTAAAACAAGTAATCAAATCATGCACAGTAACACAAAATTTCAGTCTCTAAATCACAATTCTAATTAGTCCTTCATGAAGAATCTAGGGCTCCCATACAAGGGAGCACTTACACAGAAAACCCTTGTTTTGACCCACAAAAAATTACTCAAAGAAATAACAGTTGAAGGAGAACCTATAACTAGGCCCCCTAGAGATTATGGTTGCCTGAAAACTCAAATGTTGAATTGGATTCAGCCCTAAGACAAACTTGGCCTCCTTGGAGTGCTCTAGACCCTCTCTCCCTACTCGCAGCCTCTCTGGCAATTGTATGGCCTGCGCACCTATCAAATCGGCCCAAGGAAATAACTCAGCCTCCACAACAAATTGGCCCCTTAGCTCAATCCTTCGCTTCCTGCTCGGCTTCCCTTGAATATCTTTGGAAATCTCCCCCATCAATTCCTCCTCAATATTCTTCAGTCAACTAGAGCCTTTCAGCCCTCCACATGCCCTCCCCGCCCTCCACATGCCCTCTAACCCCTCCTCCACAAGCACTCTTCGCCCTCCACATACCCTCCCCACCACAGGCACTCTTCGCCCTCCACAAGCCCTCAAGATGCTCTCTTACCAACTACCTTCCATAGGCCCTCAAGGGGTATGAGCCCTACTTGACCTTCTCCTCCACAAGATGCTCTTTTGTCGACCACCTTCCACAAGCCCTCTCAACCCTCACGGGGTTTGAGGCCTACTTGGCCTTCTCCTCCACAAGAATCCCTCGTGTCGACCACCATAGCCCTCTCAGCCCTCTACAAGTCTAAGGCCTATTCGGCTTTCTCCTCTTCAAGATGCTCTCTTATCAACCACAATAATGAATCACTCACCTTTTCCAAAGCGTGCAAAGCCCCATCACTTTTCTCACTTGCCCCATACATGAGAATACTCACAATGCTACCCAAAACATCAACACTCCCTCTTAGCAAGGGATGTATTCTCACAACACCACCTACAAGTGGTTATGCCTTCGAATCTAGAACACATTTCCACCCTTGATCTACCACCACAGTTGCTCCATATGATAGAAGTAATTCATGTTGTATGTTAGGGACACTGTTCTTCGAAGACATCCTGCTCCTAAAAGCCTCCCACTCTGGAGCATCCTGCATGGCCATCTTGTACCATGACTTCCTGAACCTAAAGATTTTCTTGCTCTGAGCTACTTACTCTCTCTAAAGACTGACTCCCTCATAAGCCTAGTTACTCCCTCCAAATCCTGACTCCCTCTGACTCTAGATCACAGTCCTTCTCGGCCCTCAAGGTCTCTTCTTGACCTTCACTCCAAGTTTCTCACTCGGATCTCCAATGGCTATCTCAACCCTCTGACCATCTTGATCATGCATTCTCAACGCCTCTCGTATCACAAGGACAGATATGGCCCTTACCCAGCCCCTCCAAGCTCAAGCCTCTTCACAAGACCTTCACATCTAGATCATAATGAATCTCTCATTCATTTTTCTCTGTCTACACTACAAGTTGCAACTGTCCACAACTCCTCGAGTAAACGATCTGCTCCATGTCTCACTAGGGTTGTTGATCTTAGCCCTCACAACCCATACAAGTAGTCTACCATACTTATCCAACTCTCTTAGCATGGTTCTTCAAAATGCTACTGTTACTTGCAACAATTCCTACAGCTCCCTTTTAGAGTTGTCACCTATGCAATTTTTGGATCCAACAACCCTTCTCAAAGACCGTGCTCCGATACCATGTAAGATTTTGGGCACTAGACTCGGTGCACACACACACCAAATCTAGTAATAGACTCAAATTAGCTTTAACCCGGCTAATTAACTGAAACACACTTACGTGCCTAACCTTTATATAGTGGAAACTCTAAAACTAGCAATCATATCATGCACAATAACACAAAATTTCAGCCTCTAAATCATACTTTTTATTAGTCCTTTTATAATGCTCAATAAAATGCCAAATACAAGGGAAAACTGACATAGAAAAACCCTTGTTTTGACCCACAGAAAATTACTCACAGAAAATACAGTTGAAAGGGAACCTGTCACTCGACCCCCGAAATATATCGTTGCTCAAAAACTCAAATGCTAAACTGGAATCGGTCCCAAGTCAAACTCAGCCTCCTTGGAGTACTCTCAGCCCTCTCTCCCTACTCATAGCCTCTCTAACGATCGGATGGCTTGCGCACCTCTCAAATCGGCCCAAGGAAATAAAGTGGCCCCTCAACTTGGTCATTATCTTCTTGCTCAGCTTGCCTTGAATTTCTCTATGAATTTCCCCCAACAATTCCTCCTCAATCTTCTCCAATCAACTAGAGCATCTTGACCTTCCACGAGCTTACTCGACATTCTCCTCCACAAGATGCTCTCTTGCCAACCACCTTCCACAAGCCCTATCGGCCCTTAAGGGGCCTAAAGCCTACTCGGTCTGGCCCTTTAGACCAAACTCGACCCTCTACAGGTTTGAGGCCCACTAGGCTTTCTCCTCCTCAAGATGCTCTCTTGTCAACTACAAGAATGAATCACTCACCCTTGGACTATTACTTTTCCAAAGGGTGGATTACCATGGGTTATTAGAATACCATGGGTCATCAGAATACCATGGGTCTATGGGTGCAAAGCCCCATTAATTAGCCCACTTTCCCCACACATAAGAATACTCTCGATGTACCCAAAATATCAACACATATTCCTTGGAATGGGTTAATAAAGATGCAGAGATCAAAGTCACTAAACATTGTAAGATTAAGTTTAGTGTAAGTGCAAGCTTTATAGATAAAGTGGAGTTAGATTTAGTATCCCTTGATGAGTGTGGTGTAGTTTTTGAAAGACCCTACATGTATATAAGCGATGTGATTTTCATGCAAAGAGAAAGCCAATACTGCCTAATCAAGGATGCGAAGTCTCACATCATCAATGCACAGAAATACAAGTCAAAAATATCTCTGATAAGTGCTAACCAAGCCAAAAAGTGGATCAATTCTAGTAAGAAGTGTGTATTGCTTTTCTTAAGAGAGATTTAGCCATGGAACGAGCCTATAATGTCCTCTTCCAATTAATTTCCCAACAGAGGTTGTAGTAGCCTATTTAACCCAATAGGTTATAGTCATTTGTAAAGGGGGGAACCCATTATTTGATGTTACGTGGGTGACATTAGATAAATTGGGGAAAATGTGAAACTGGAATAGAAGTCAAATTTGGGGCAAATGGAGGGAAACTTGCAATAAAAGTCAAATTTAGGGGAAATGGAGGAAATTTGTTAGCCACTCAAAATTAAAATTAGGAGGGAAAACTCCAAAGGGAATGTATAAAAAGAAGAGGAGATTCATTGTGAGTATCACGGATTGTTGATCTTTCTGATTTTGGGTTAAGACTCTTAGAGGGTTTTAATGTTGGGAATCATGATTGTCGTTAAACCAAAACCCACAGGTGTTAGTGAACGATCGCATCACTAGAGATAAGGATATACGGGAGGTGGTTAGTCCATGTCGCGAAACACACGGGGAGCATTGATTTACCCATTGTCCAACAATCTCCCCTCGAATGCAAGTTGGGGGTGTATCAAACTCGTGGCCTACACTCTAATACCACTTGTTGGGAATCACAATTGCAGTTACACCAAAACCCGCAAGTGTTAGTCAACGATCGCATCGCCAGATATAAGGATCCACCAGAGGCAGTTAGTCCATGTTGCGAAACACACAAGGAGTGTTGGTTTATCCAATGTCCAACATTTAAGGCCCCTTTTCTCTTATTGGTTTCGGTGGTGAAAGATTCCATCCTAGCCAATCCTCCTTTCCCTCTTACTACAAGACTGAACTCTGCTTAGCATAACTTTATGAGGCAGCAATTGCGCATTATGTGGAAATGAGGGTTTTTAAGGCATTATCTGTGACGGTAAATTGTTTCTAAGGCATATTTGTGGCAATGAATTGTCTCTAAGACATTATTTGTGGTAGAAAACTAATTATAAGGCATTATCTAACCAGTAACATAATTCTGAGGCATGTGAAGGTTATTCCTTGAAGCAGCAAGGTTGGAATCAACCCTGAGAATCAGTAAAATATTGTTTTGAGGCAGTGAGTAGGGTCGATGGTTTTTGAGGTAGCGTCTTAATCTATGGCAACTACGGATCACATTCTTAAGTTTGTGGTAGCGACAGTTTTTGAGGTTGCGTATTAATCTATGGCAACTACGGATCACATTCTTAAGTTTGTGGCAGCAACAAATCACTCCTATGAGGCAGTCGAGGGGATGTGACCCTCACACAAAGACAACAAGTGCTAGAAAGACAAGGACAAACCAGGTAGCAGATTTTCAAGGAGATAGGAGGGCTATGGTTCGCCTCGCTAGGGAAACAGGGGTTGGCAAGATAGTAACCATGACCAGGGACACAGCTGAGGCAACAAAGTGAATTGACAACAACCAATTTGGTCATCCTGAGTTAAACTGAGGTTAGAATTGTTGGGAAACCAACTGTTGTGTAACAAAACTAGATAAGTGCTAGTTGTAAGCATAAACTAGTCGGAATTGTAGCCCTGATCATGGATCATTGTTTTGTATAGTTATGTTCTTTATTAGATAGTAAACCCTAATTTACAGTAGTTTGTTGAAGAACATATGGCTATTTGAATATCTTTGAATCCATTGGTACATTAAATGGAAGGATCCTTACAGTTATATGGATTGATGAATGTTGCATTCTTGTTATGAAATGTAATCCTTTCGTAGTTTGTTGAAAACCGCAGATCAGAAATGTGCCCTAAGGGTAATTTTCCCGGGATATTACAGTGGTATCAAAGATGGCTTTCCCGCCAGCTTAGAGGGTTTATTCGAGAAATATTGCAACAGGAATTACTTCTATCAATAGAAAGGGTGAACATGGAATTCTTGGACACTTTTAAAGACTATAACAAGGTGTTTGGAAATTATAACAAAAACTTCACAAAGGAAATAAAGCGAGTTGGGAGTATGGGCTTTAGCATAAGCTATAGAGAAAAAAATAAATCGTAAACCTATAGAAGGTGGAATAGCAGTGGAAGACAAAAAGAGCACAATTGTTGAACAAATCCTAGGAACCATGTTGCAAATACAAGTGAGACGATGGTTAAAGGTGAAGGCTATGATCCAACCACCAAATACGATTGGGAAAAAATTGCAACCATGTAAAATAAACAAGATGTAGCAACACAATCAACTCCTAGTCACTTCCTTGATAGGCAGGCCATTGTCCCAATGAAAAAGGAAGCCTTAAATATTTGTTCTCGTATGAAATCAGTTCGTACAGTCGGAAAGTGAAAGACCCTTAGTCATCATGGTGATGATAATGATGACTTTGAAGATTCTACAAATTCAAGGAGCCATTTTTCCTATGATTCCTTTCGAGCAGTCTCAAGCGTCTCTTGTCAAGTTTCCAAGAAAGGGGGTAACAAAAGAATCTCTTCTGACAAGCCAAAACAAATTCAATATGCTACTTCAAGAAGAGTTTCTCAAAGAGAAGAATTCCCCCCTGGATGGCCCTTACTAAAAAGTACCATTATAGTGAACAAAATTCCTTGTCCTAGATCTGCAACTAGAGAAATGTTTGTGGTTGAATGGACATTGAAATTATCATGTAGATGTTCACTGATTGCAAAAGACCTTTCAAGGAAAAGAGATATTGGTCAGGAAGAGTGTAACATGAGTAAAATTGAGGCTTTAAATCAGAGAATTTTAACACAAGAAAACTCTACAAGGAGTGGTCCTACTTCCACCCAAGGTGATGATCCTCAAGATGAAGAACATTCCTTAATCCCAAGGTTAAGGCGTGAATGTAAAAATAAGCTTTCAAGGAGTTTACAGATCAATAACTAAAATCTACATCCTTTGTGCTTGCAACGGAGAACCTTATAGGAAAGGGAGGTTGGAGTAAAGTGTACAAAGGGGTTCTTCCTGATGGGAAATTTGTGGCACTTAAATCAATAAAATCTTCGAGGAGAACAAAGAAAGAACTTCTTTTAGAAGTTGAAATAACTGTTACATTGCAGCGCAAGCACGTTGTTTCATTAACTGGTTATTGTGTTGAAGACAAGAAGTGTATTTTGGTCTACAACTTGTTACTAAGAGTAAGTCTGGAAGAAACTATGGAGGAAGCTACAAAGTTGCTAGGGTACCCAATAGACACAATAATTCCAACACACAGTGACAAAGAAGATGGTATGCCTCTGTTGCAAGTACCTTGCCACCACCTTTCCCTAATCCATGCACTCTGCAGACTGCTCTTGCTTGTTATGCATATTTGTTGAATCTTCTTTGAAAGGTTACCTTGGTTGCATCGGCTAGTCATCCATCTGATCCAGTTGAAGCAAAGAGGTCGAAGTCTCTTTAATCACCAACCAAAAAGGAAAACAGAAATCAAAGATAACAAATTGTCCAGATTGTTGAAACGGACTTGCGGGTTGACAAATACAAACCCAAGACTTTGACAGAGCTTGTTGCCTCACAAAATCTAGGAGGCCTTGGAGAGGGAAACCCTGCAAGACAAAAGCTAGACAAAGTGTTAACAATGAGGTAGAGGCCCAATGTTGTTGAAATTCTGACGTTCTATGCTGTAACAATCACTTAAATTTGGAACATCTTTATGCTTCAAAATAAGTAAGTAATTGTAGATAGAACATAAACCATATAAACCATATGCACAATGGAAGACAGCCAAGAACTCAATGAGAAACAGAGAAGTTAGGTCAATGACCAGGGAAAAACCCACAAGGGGAAAACCCAACCAGATTCTTCTTCTATTAGAAATCAATTGTTCAGCAGAGACACAAAGTACAATGAGAGAACGAAGCAGTTCACCCAAATCTGAAGAAGATCTCTTATAGCAGTAGCTGATGCAAACACTGAATCACTTTGGCTCTCCAAGATTTGCTCTTGCTCTTCAAGTCTCTCTTTCTCTCTCTCTCAATCTTCCTGTAGACTCTCCAACTCTCTCTTTCTCAAGTTTGAATTCTCCATTCACAATCACACGTAAGTGTGTCAAGGGAGGATGAGAGGCACAAATATATAGGAAGAGCAAGGAGCTCGAATTCATGAGGGAGTAACTCTTGTGCCTTGAGGAGGAGTTACATATGCCAAAATAGGAGTGTAACTTATGCCAGAAAGGAGAGGAGTATAACTTATGCATTTAGGAGAGAAGTGTAACTTATGCATTAAAGAGGTGTAGGAGGAATCTTTTTATGACAAGTCATTAAAGTGTGCAACATAGTGTAAGAGGTGTGTAAGAGCATTAAAGAGAGAGAGGAATGAATCCATTAAGAGAGAGAGATTAACATATGACATGATTGAGTCTCATGATAGAGAGACTTGAATTTCTTTTTATTAATAATATAATAATATCATAAAGAGAATAATAGTAATAATAATAATAATAGATTAAGTTAGAAAATTAAACAATTGAGATTGATTAAGTACAAGTTAAGTGATTTTCCATCATGTCTATATGATTACGAATTGATGGAAGGTGATTTACTATTTTTGGATAGTCATGGTTGCAAAGATAGACATGACTTTCTATTTTTAGAAAGACACTTTAGAAAGGTCAAAAATGAAATTTTATTCAAGGTAATTCATCCCATATCTATCAATTTTCAACACTTCCTCTTAGCTAGGGAGGAATTTCATTTTGATACAAGGATCTATGTTGTCTCTGCTTTGGAACAATGATGTTACAATCTAATGAAGAAGAATCATCATAGGGAATATACATCCAACAACCTATACACACTTGGGGGATCCACTTGTGAACACATGACAAGGATCTCACACATCCAAGGCTCATCACTGCTTGGGGGGAATCCACTTGTCAACACATAACAAGGATCTCGCTCATCAAAGGCTCGTCACAACTTGGGGGATCCACTTGTCAACGCATGAAAAGGATCTGGCACATCCAAGGCTCATCATTGCTTAGGGGGACCCACTTGTCAACACATGACAAGGATCTCACTCATCCAAGGCTCATCACTTGTTGGGGGGATCCACTTGTCAACACATGACAAGGATCTTGCACATCCAAGGCTTATCATCCATGACCACCCTCTCCAAGAAGGGTCACATCTGTCAGTCAAAGTTGCTCTCTGAAAACCAAGAACTTTCCTTTCGACAAAGGCTTGGTAAGAATGTCGGCGATCTGGTCATCGGTTGCTATATGATGAAGTCTTACTGCTCCTCTTTGCACCATATCTCAGATATAGTGATATTTGATCTCAATGTGTTTGGACTTGTCATGTTACACAGGATTTTCAGCAAGTTGAATCTCACTCTTATTGTCACAGAAAATTACTTTAGTATCCAATACTTGCTCAAATAGCTCTCTAAAGAGCTTCCTTAGCCATACTACGTCACAGCTAGCCATGCTAGCAACAATGTATTTTGTTTCAACTGTGCTAAGGGCAGCAGACTTTTGCTTTCTGCTCATCCAAGATATCATGGCAAACCCTACGCCGAAGCAACACCCTGATGTGCTCTTTCTGTCAGTAGAGTTACCAGCCCAATTAGCATTAGAGTATCCATGTAGCGTTACATCTTTAGTAGTATATCTCAATCCAAGATTGATGTTCTGATGCAGGTACCTCAACACATGCTTTGCAGAAACCTAGTGTGCATGAGTAGGCATAAGCATGTATTGACCCAAGAGTATTTACTGCAAAGCATATATCTGGTCTAGTGTTCGCTAAGAAAATCAGTGCCCCAATCAGTTGACGGTACTCAGAAGGAATAGCCAAATCAGGTCTTACAGCTTTACAACAAAGTTGTTAGTTTTTGTGGTATCAGATGTGTTCTAGCCACGAAAATTTGTGGAGGGGCTAGAATACATGAGATCTCCAAAACTCAGAAATCGTTTATGGAAATTCCGCCTAGAAGTGGCTTAATTAGATTATTAACCAATTTTTAAATATTTCCTAAGTCTAAACTTAAGGAATATGGTTAATTAATTATAATTAATTAAGTCAAGGCTAGAATGATCTAGAAACTCACATGGATCTACTCAAAGATTATCCTAGCCATCGATTCTGTTTTAATCTTAGTCGTTGGTGCTCCAACAAAGGATTATAAGAGGAGGTCGAGGTGGTGATGGAGAAATCACTTCAACAGTTCGATTTCATTGGCAAATCGATTTCCAGAGTAGCAACAGTCAGTTGCCAGAGAGAGATTCAGAGAAATCGAAGTAGTGCGAGGGGCAGGGACAGTGATCCAGAGGAAAGATTTCCAGATCAGGAGAGGCAGCAGCAAGAAGGTCGAGTTTTCCCAAAGAGGCAGCGCAGAGGCTCTGCACAGTAGCATCAACACGCAAATCGATTTGGTGATGAGAAAAATCGTTCTCTGTTCCAGAGGCCGAGTAGAGGTTCCAGAAGGCCGGAGAGGCAATCTCCTCAGCAGCTGGAGGCAGAACAGCTTCAACAGAGGCAGTTTCGAGCCACGTGTGGGAGACAGCGCAGAGGGGATCACGCTGAGGTTTGGACGGCCAGTTGCTAAAGGCAAGTCGTGCCAGAGGTTGCTTGTGGGAGAAGAGTAATTCCCTTCAGTATTTTGCCCAAATTTTCTTGTTGTTTGGATTGCAAGTTGAGCATCCATAGATGTACTCAAATTTCACTATTGCAATATATAATAAAACCCTCATATGCTGCACTAGTTTTCCCGAGTTGGGTTTTTCTAAGGACTTTTGTCCAAAAAAAATTGTGTTTATTTTATGTGTGTGCTAGCATTTCTTCCAACGTTTATTCTTCTGCAGTTTTATTTGTGTAGATGGTAATGTGATTTATTCAGTATTTGTGGTAGCAAACAACAAATAAATTGTTAAATAAAATTAACAATTACGAGAATAATTTCCAGTTGCTGCAATAGAATTCCGTTTTGGAATTTTCACATGGTATCAGAGTGTAGTTGATGAGCCAGAGAGCTCAGAGGCGAAGAAGGAATTTCGTTACTCAGCAAGGGCAACAGGCCGAAATTCCCAGGGATAGCACAGTCACTTTGCCAAAAGGCCGGGTTGCTTGAGCAAATTTAATTTTTCTGAGGCAGAAAAATTCGAGTTTTCCAGATCGAGTAGCTCCAGAGGCAGAGGGAGCAGCCCAGTATTTTTTCGTTGGGCAGAGCACTAGCTAGACGCAGAGGATTTCTGGAGCATTTGCTAGATAAGAACCTGCGTCGGGTGGAAGAAGAGCACACACAGAGGGAAAATTTCTCTCAGGGAACTTCTAGTCTCGAAAGTTCAAATTTCCAATTGCAGATCGGCAATAGCACCTAACAGAGCCACGCATTCGAGGAGGGAGTGCAAGTAGCAGAGAAGTAGTTGAGCACAGGGGAAGAGGGAGTTTTCGACATTTTTCAGAGATGGCCACTGCTAGGCTTAGAGATTAGGACAGGTTGAATGGTGCTTCCAACTATGTCATCTAGAAGGCGAGGATCTCCTTCCTTCTAGATGAATTTGGCTTGAAGGCATATATCGATAATGTGGTGGCAATTCCCACGAATGTAGATCAGCTAAAGGAGTACAAAAAGGAGATGGCACGAGCAAAGCGGTTGATCCTAGATGGAGTCCGAGATTATGTAGTCTCGCATATAGCTGACAAAGATACTAATAAGCAGATGTGGGATGCTCTCGCCACGTTGTATCAAGGTACTTCCAAGCAGCGGAAGATGTACCTCAAGGAGAAATTGAAATGCATCTGGATGCAGAAAGGGGAAGGCATAGACCCCTTACCAGAATTTAGGAGGTCCGAGACCAGTTGTTAGTTGTTGGGGCAGCGCCTGAACCCATGGAGCTAGTGAGATTGGCACTCAACAGTGTCTCTGAGGAGTGGCAAGTTTTTGTCCAAAGTATATTGGGCAGAGACATGCTACCAGGATGGGACAGGATGTGGGTTGACTTGCAGCATTAGGAGTTGAGACGAGCTCTATTGAAGTGCTCAATCAGTGGTAGCAGCAACGGATCGAAGATGGTGAAGGAGGAGGAGAATGTGGCCCTTGCATCTAAGAGTCTCAATCAGGGACAGGGGGAGAAGAGGAAGAAGACGATGGACCTATCAAAGGTCAAGTGCTTTAAATGTGGTGAGCTAGGCCACTAAAGTACCCAGTGTCCTCTCAGAAAGAAGGACAAAGAGGAGAAGCGAGACCAGCTTTCCTCTAGGCTGGAGGAAGACTTCGTTATGTTTGTCGATATACCTCCAGGAGTGAGGTGGGTTGACTTGGTTTTGTAGCCCCAAAATGCTACAAATGGGTAGGATCCTTAAGGAGTCCACCTCTTGGATCATTACCTGGATACGAGTACCCACAGTATTCAGCAGCAGGATGGATCAGTGACAGTTGGTGCAGCTAGATGCCAGAGTGACAGTTGCAGAGACTAGTAGCAGTGAAATGTTAGGGAGCGCAATGCAGTTGGTACAGTGCACATTCAGTAGCAGCACAAAGTCTTCAGTAGACATTGCAGAGGCTAGTAGCAGTCAAAGACTCGAATGACAGATGCATCATATTGAACACAGTTGGATCATTTTTGGATGTTTTTTAGTTGCAGATGTTGCAGTAGAAACAACAACAAAGTTGCAGTGTTGGCAACAGTTCAGATGGGTCAGCAACAACACAAATGCAGCGCATATTAGAGTTGCACAGTGGTTGGTGGGCAGCAGCAACCAAACATCAGCAGCATGACAGGAGATGATGCAAAGACAGGGTGTTGTGACAACAGGGGCAGCACAAGAGCACATTCATCGCTAAGAGGGAGTGTTAGTATTTGTAACATCAGATGTGTTCTAGCCACGAAAATTTGTGGAGAAGCTGGAATACATGAGTGCTCCAAAACCCCAAAATCGTTTCTAGAAATTCCACCTAGAAGAGGCTTAATTAGATTATTAACCAGTTTTTAAATATTTCCTAAGTCTAAACTTAAGAATATGGTTAATTAATCAGAATTAATTAAGTCGAGGCAAGAATCATCTAGAAACTCACACGAATCGACTGCAAGATGATCCTAGCCATTGATTATGTTTTAATATTGGTCATTGGTGCTCCAACATAGGATTATAAGAGGAGGTCGATGTGGTGATGGAGAAATCACTTCAGCAGTTCGAATTCATTGGCAGATCGATTTCCAGAGTAGCAGCAGTCAGTTGCAAGACAGAGAGTCAGAGAGATCGAAGCAGTGTGAGCAGCAAGGACAGTGATCTAGATGAAAGATTTCCAGATCCGAAGAGGCAACAACAAGAGGGCCGAGTTATCCCAAAGAGGCAGTGCAGAGGCTCTGCGCAGTAGCTTCAGCAGGCAATTCAATTTGGTGGTGAGAAAAATCGTTCTTAGTTCCAGAGACTAGGCAAAGGTTCTAGAACGCCGAAGAGGCGATTTCCTCAACAACCGGAGGCAAAACGACTTCATCAGATCAGAGGCAGTTTTGAGCCACACGTGTGGGAGACAGTGCAGAGGGAATCACGCTGAGGTTTAGATGGTTAGTTTGTTGAAGGCAAGTCGTGCCAGGGATTGCTTGTGGGAGAAGGGTAATTCCCTTCAGTATTTTTCCCAAATTTTCTTCTTGTTTGAATTGCCAGTTGAGCATCCATAGATGTACTCAAATTTCTTGTGGGACACCTTACATTGGTGAGACTGGTCGATCAATTAACCAAAGAATTCATGAACATGTCGCTGACCTTAGACATGGTAGATCTCAGTGCTCTGCCTTAGCAGGGCATGCTGAAAAAACAAATCACCATATTTGTATTGAAGATACTAAGGTTATTGCAACAATTGACCACTTCCACCACCGAAAGTTGAGGGAAGCCTTGGAAATAGAAAAGAGGCCGGTTAACCTTAATAGGGATGATGGATGGAATGTTAGCAGATGCTGGATTCCTGCCCTTCACTCTTTCTTTCTTTCTTTCTTTCTTTTTTTTTTTTTTTCCTCTCGGGTCATTCCTTCTTCTCTCGATCTTGATTCCTCTCTCCCTATGTGCTCCTTTTATTTTATTAATTTGGTTTTGATTAGTATTTTTGTTTTGTTTATTTTTATTTTATTATATATATATATATATATATATATATATATATATATATATATATATATTTTCCTTTTTCTCCCTCGGGTCGTTCCTTCTTCTCTCGATCTTGATTCCTCTCTCCCTATGTGATCCTTTTATTTTATTAATTTGGTTTTGATTAGTATTTTTGTTTTGTTTATTTTTATTTTATTATATATATATATATATGTTGGTTTTCAAGTTCCTGTGGTTATTGTTTACTGGAGAGCTTGCCGGATTATCCACAGTCTTTAACAAATATATATATATATATATATATATATATATATATATATATATATATATATATTTTTCCCTCGGGTCGTTCTTTCTTCTCTCGATCTTGAGTGCTCCTTTTATTTTATTAATTTGGTTTTGATTAGTATGTTTTTTTTTTTTTTTGGGGGGGGAAACTTACCTCTTTAGTAATATGAAATTAATTGATTAATTAAGTATTATTATTATTTATTTATTTAGTTGACTTGATTTGATTTTATATTTTTATTTTATTTTTATTTATATAGAATGTATAATAAAAATATAATTAACTTTAAAATATAATAGAATTAAAATTAAAAATAAGAATCTTTTTTCCTATTCCAGTCAAACTAGCCGTTTTTCCAACGACTAGTTGGAGCTGTCCCGATCTACTTAAACTGATTTCCTGATCAGATTTCTAATCTTGTCCTGATGATGAACCACACCTGCTGGTTCGAAACGCGTCGACAAAAATTTCTGATATGTGATTTTCACCGAAAATTCTTACACAAATAAAACCCTTATCTGCTGCATCGGTTTTCCCGAGTTGGGTTTTTCTGGGGACTTTTGTCCAAAAATAATTGTGTTATTTTTTAGTGTGTGCTAGCATTTCTTCCAGCGTTTATTCTTTCGCAGTTTTATTTGTGTAGATTGAAGTGTGATTTACTCAGTGTTTGTCGTAGCAAACAAAAAAAAAATTGTTAAATAAAATTATCAATTAGGAGAATAATTTCCAGTTGCTGCAATAGGATTTGGAATTTTCACAAAAGTTTCTTGAAATTCATTTCCATTGGAGTATTCATGGACTTACACTCAGTGATGCCAAACCTTTCTAGTAGTTTGACAACATATTTTCCTTAAGAAAGGTAAATCTCACCAAATTTCTGCCATACCTCCAGGCCCAGAAGTAGTCCATCTAACCAAGATCTTTCATTTCAAACTCAGAAGCTAACTCCCTATTACAGTAGAGAATAAGAGGTTGAGTACTGGTCAAAAATAAATCATCAACATACAATACCAAAATCAAAGGCATACCTTGGACTGTCTTAAAGTAAAGATTTGAATCTGCATTGTTGTTGGTGAAACCAAGCTTCATCAAGAAGCTATCTATGTGAGCATACAAAGCTCTTGGAGCTTGCTTCAAACCATGGAGGGCTTTCTTCAGCCTGCACACGAGTTTTTGGATCATGTACTTCAAAGTCTTGTGGTTGCTCCACAAATACTTTTTCTTTAAGGAAGCCATGCAGAAAAGCAATCTTCACATCCATTTGGTGAAGAGACCATCCTTGGCAAGCAGCTAGAGCTAAAATAGATGGGATGGTGGTGTAATGGGCAACAAGTGCAAAAATTTTGTCATAGTCTATTCCCTCTCTCTAAGAGAAACCTCTAGCCACAAATCTAGCTTTATATTTTTCAATATTGCCATCAACACCATGTTTAATTTTATACTGTTAAAATTTGGCAGCCTAGAGACGAATTTCCCCGAAAGGAAACCCTAAGTCCCCAAGAGCAAACCCTTGTGTCCCAAAAATTATATGGGTCAAAAGATAGATTTTAATTATTATTGTCAAAGGAAAATAATTATCATCTTGAAAAAAGGAATATTATTGCAAAAAGTCATGTATATATATAATTAAAAGGAATTGTAGGGAAATATTTAGATATGAAACTTAAAAAATCATATCAACTTCTTGAAGTTGGCCATGCCTTCTCAAATGTTGAATAAACTATAAAAACCTAATCGCTATGTCTCATTAGAGGAACAAAAACACACATGTATCTCTGTAGTTTTCAAATCGTATGGCTCAAAAGGTTCTGAGAATTTTCAGATGTGTCTCTCTGTTTTTTCGGCAAAGGTTTAGACTACAGGATTATCTCTTGACTATCTTTTGCATATACATCTCGCACCATGGCTACAAGGATCTCACATGGATATGGGTCACATGGACATAGCATTGTATTGACATGACCAGCATATGGCTATGATCACACATTTGTATGATTCGCATGTGTATGGCTATGATCTCTCACACATCTACTACAGAATTACTATAATGTCAATAACATCGTATCTTTGTCTCACTGTAATGAATCGATGGCAATGTCACATCTCTGTATCAGCATATGATATCGCTCAGTATGACATATGAACACGCCCTGTTTTAGTCTCGCTGCATTGTACAATGATCTTGCTCTTAAT
The DNA here is from genome assembly GCA_034641835.2 of Pinus albicaulis. NCBI lineage: Eukaryota > Viridiplantae > Streptophyta > Pinopsida > Pinales > Pinaceae > Pinus > Pinus albicaulis. Next base: position 56,862,104 of record CM076570.1, read on the forward strand.
TCTCACTACAGGACTCTAATATACTTTACAGCACTCACGCATTGGCGTTCTCTGTTCTATACTGTACTCTCACACCTTATATTGTCTCGCATGCCAGCATTTGGATAATCAGTCTCGCACCTCTATTCTAGATGTGATCTCAATTTGATATTGTATGGACATCAATGGATGGCTTTGTACTCTGCAATTTAATTGTTACACAGTATATATGGCATGAGTTTCTTGGCATCATTTGCATTATATGTCTTAGTCTATACAGTCCTGGCAGGGTATTTATATATTGATTTGGCATCACATGCACAAGCATTATTGGCAGCGTATATGTATTGGTATAACATTGTATGGTATGGCAGACATCACTCTTCATGACAGACAGTATGTATTGTAGACATAGCTCTTCATGGCAGACACAGAATGTATGGCAGATATAGCTCTTCATGGCAGACACAAAATGTATGTCAGACATAGCTCTTTGACATGGCAGACATAGCTATTCATGGCAGACATAGCTCTTTGACATGGAAGACATAGAATGTAAGGAAGACATAGCTCTTCATGGCAGACACAGAATGTATGGCGGACATAGCTCTTTGACATGGCAGACATAGCTCTTCATGACAGACACAGTATGTATAGTATGGCAGTAGATGACATGGCAGACTTAATTTAGATGACATGGCAGATATGGTATACATGACATGGTAAACATGGTATGTATATATGCCTGTGATTCGTATAGAAGATGTAATAGATTCCCTTTATATGTGTATGTCGGTGACATGGTAGGATAAGGCCTGGGCTATGGCAGTTATGATATGGCACTTTCTCATTGTACTTTGTATCTCAGCTGAACATTTGATATCTAATAGAAGTAGAAGAATTGATTTCCTGGTTTTCCCCTTGTGGGGTTTTGCCCTGGTCTCCGACCAATCCTAGTGTCTCTGTGTGTGTGTGTTTTTCTTCTGATGTTCCTTTTATTTCTGCTGCATTGTTGTTGATGTTATTCTTTCTACATATTTGCTAATGATGTTAAGTTGTATTTCTTCCTAGTTGCTAATGTTAATATGTAAATGATGAAAAGTATATAAAAAAAAATGCAATTATCAAAGCAAAGAACAATACGCCCTTAGAAAAATTAACATATACAACCATTTAGAAGATACAACAGATTTACCTTAGGGTCTTGGCACCACTTCCCATACATCATTATGAATGATGGATTATATTCTTCAGCCATTGCATCTTTTCACACTTGGGCCTTTACAGCTTCTTCAAAAGTGCACGGTTCAGCTTGAATAATGTTGCTCATGGCTACAACATATCCTTGGAACCGGCAAGGTTTCTTGCTTTCTCTGAAAGTTCCTCTGGGGGTAGCATGTTTATCAACATCTTGAAGAGTGTCACAAAGCCATAAAGGTCTCCTTTTAGAAGGAGGATCACATAGAGGAGGATCAAAAGGATCTATGGGTTCATCAGCAAGATCAGTTTTAGCTTCAAGATCATCTTGTATTTCAAATACATCAACTTGACTATCAACATTAGCAGGAGGAAGCGCAGTGTCTCTTAATTTTCCAAGAGTTGCATCTTCATCAAAAGTTACATCCCTACTAAATTCTATTTCGTTGACCAGGTATGGATATTATATAAGCTTTAGGATTCTCACAATAACCAACAAATGTACCTTTCATACCTGAAGCCTCCAACTTGTTCCTTTTCTCTTTTGGGACATGGAAGTAGACAGAACAGACAAAATTCAAATATCCTAAGGTGTCCGACTTTGGGCTTCTCGCCAGTGAAGACTTCTTCAGAAGTCTTGTTGTTTAAGGCACGGTGAGGAGATCTATTTTAAACATAGATAGTTGTGTTCACAGCGTCTCCCCATAGAAACTTTGGCAATTTCTGATCATGTAAACAGCTTTGACCACTTCCATGATAGTTCTATTATTTCTCTCAGCCACACCATTTTGTTTTGGGTTATATGGTACAGTGGTCTCTTTTTCCGATTCCAATTTTTTTGCAGAATTCAATGAAATCACTGGAAGTGAACTCTCCTCCATTGTCAGATCTGAAAATTTTGATTTGCTTTCCAGTTTGTTTTTCTACTAGAGCTTTGTAATCTTTGAACGTGTTAAAAGTTTGATTTTTATTTTTCAAAAAATAAATCCATGTTTTGCAAGAAAAATCATCCACAAAGATAATATAATAAAAGTAACCACCAAGAGAAGTTATAGGCATTGGTCCACATAAATCAGAATGTACAAGATGCAAAACCTAACCAATTCTACTTTGCTTAAGGGAATGGTGCCTTCACTTGCTTTCCGCTTGCACATCCTTGGCAAACACCATCATGATCAGATCTGATTTTCGGCATTCCAAAAACCATCTTTCTCACATGAGGTAATGTTTTGTAGTGCAAGTGAGCGAACCTTCGGTGCCAAAGTTCACTTTGACAATTGATGTCATGGATTAGTGCATGAATAGGTCTTCCATTGAATTTTCATAGACTTTCACATCTAGATCCCAAAGTGAGGGCATCTCTCATGTTGGATCTCGATGGCCAAGTGAGAACTTTACCATTTATGAAAGCAAATTTCATTCCTTTATCTTCTAAAGTTGATATGGACACAAGATTCTTCTTTAAACCAGGTACATATAAAACTTCTTGAAGAGTCAAAGTTTTACCTTGATCCAGATGGAAAGAAACGAAACCAGATCCCTTTATGGGATATGTAAAGTTATCACCAAGAATGATCTTCAAATTTGTCTCCCTCTCAACCAAATTAGAGAGTACTTCTTTCTAACCAGTGGAAAGCCTCGAAGCACCACTATCAACCAACCAGCTAGCACAAGAATCTACAGGAGATGAACTAGAAAGAGCAAAAACAAGAAAGTACTCGGATTGAGTCTCAGCTACATTATCATCATACCTTTGGTTCCTTGAGGAACGATAGTTTCCTCTATGAGCAGAAAGAGCTTCTCTTCTTCTATAATCACATTTTTTGGAGCAATTGTTGAAGTTGGATTTTGATGCTCTTTTGTTTTCTGAAGGGTCACAAGCATAGTGGCCATGCTTGCGACAATTGTAGCATTGGAATTTTGATAAGTCTTTGGTCCATAGTGGCCATGCTTGCGACAATTGTAGCATTGGAATTTTGATAAGTCTTTGGGAACAGACTTTCTCGAATAGTGCAACGTCTTCTTCCTTTCTTCTTTTTGCCTTGTACAACAAAGGCAGTAGGTTTTCCCTCCTCATGCTTGGGAATTCTCCCTCTGGAAATCATTTTGGCTTCTTCTTGACTACTCCTTCCTAGGAGCTAATCAAATGTAGGAAACTTGTCACTATTACTGAGGGTAGTAATAAAAGTTTCCCAAGAAGAAGGAAGACCTCCCAGTGTAATCAGTACCAGTTCTTTATCGGAAACAGCTTCACCAGAAGTTGACAGTTGATCTTTGATTTTTGATATCCTCATGAATTATGCTTGAATAGTTTGTCCTTTGTTCATCTTAACATCCTTGAGTTGATTCTTTAGAGAAAAATTTTGACTCAAGTTGTTCACATAATACATTCCAATCATTTTGTCATACATTTTTTTGGCTTTCTTCAAATTGGAAACGTAAGTGATGAGGTGGTCTCCAAGAGAGTCAAGGATAATCCTTTTAGCCTTGACTTCTCCTTTCTTGTATATGTTCTTGATAGCAGCATTGGAGTTTTCAGCTAATTCTACTACCTCTCCTTCAACATACTCTACAACATCATGTTCTTCAAGAGTAATATCCAATTTGGCCTTCCAAGGGAAGAAATTTGAAGCATCAACCAGTTTCTCTTCATACTTAAGGTAGGAGGAAGACATCTTGATCTGCTCAAAATTTCAGCCACATATAAAAAGGGAGAACAAGAGATATTTCATCTATAAATGAGATATTTCAGCAGCAAAAGGGAAGAGAAATTTCAACAGAAAAAGAGCAACAAGTAGAAGAAATAGCAAGAGATATTTCAGCAAAAAGAGAGTTGCAAATGAAGCGAACAAGAAGCTATATTTCAGCAGAAAGAGAACTACAAATGGAGCGGACAGCAAGCTATATTTCAGCAGAAAGAGAGTTGCAAATGGAGCGGACAACAAGCTATATTTCTGTAGAAAGAGAGTTGCAAATGGAGGGGACAGCAAGCTATATTTCAGTGAAAAGATAGTTGCAAATGGAGCGGACAACAAGAGATATTCCAGCAGAAAAAGAGCTAAAAATGGAGCTGACAACAAGAAATATTCCAGCAAAAAGAGAGCTGGAAATGGAGTCTGTCTTCACCAAAGCTCTGATACCATGTTGAATTTGTGATGTTCTATGTTGTTACAATCACTTATATTCAGAACTTCTTTATGCTGCAAAATAAGTTAAGTAATTGTAGATAGAACATAAACCATACAAACTATATGCACAATGGAAGACAGCCAAGAACTCAATGAGACACAGAGAAGTTAGGTCAATGACCAGGGCAAAACCCACAAGGGGAAAACCCAACCAAATTCTTCTTCTATTAGAAATCAATTGTTCAACAGAGATACAAAGTACAATGAGAGAACGAAGAAGTTCACCCAAATCTGAAGAAGATCTTTGATAGCAGTAGTTGATGCAAACATTGAATCACTTTGGCTCTCCAAGATCTGCTCTTGCTTTTCAAGACTCTATTTCCCTCTCTCAATTTTCCTCTAGACTCTCCAACTCCCTTTCTCAAGTTCGAATTCTCCTTTCACAAGCACATGTAAGTGTGTCAAGTGAAGATGAGAGGCACAAATATATAGGAAGAGCAAGAAGGTCGAATTCATGAGGGAGTAGCTCCTATGCCTTGAGGAGGAGTTACATATGCCAAAATAGGAGTGTAACTCATGCCATAAAGGAGAGGAGTGTAACTTATGCATTTAGGAGAGAACTGTAACTTATGCATTAAAGAGGTGTAAGAGGAATTTGTTTATGACGAGTCATTAAAGTGTGTAAGAGAGTGAAAGAGGTGCGTAAGAGCATTAAAGAGAGAGGAATGAATCCATTAAGAGAGAGAGAGAGAGTAACATATTCATTAATTGATGGGAGTTACATATGACATGATTGAGTCTCATGATTAAGAAACATGAATTACTTTTTAAGTTTTTAATAATATCATAAAGATAATAACAGTAATACTAATAATAATAAGAATATTGATGATTAAGTTGAAAAATTAAACAATTGAGATTGATTAAGGACAAGTTGTGATTTTCCATCATGTATATGTGATTACGAATCGATGGAAGGTGATTTACTATATTTGGAAAGTCATGGTTGCAAAGATAGACATGACTTTCTATTTTTAAAAAGCCACTTTAGAAAGGTCAGAAATGAAATTCTATTCAAGGAAATTCATCCCATAGCTATCAATTTTCAACAAATGTCACCTCAGCCAAAACCCCCTACTCTTTAAGAACTTTCATTGATGGGGGGTCTCAAAAGGAAGGAGATCACTTAAAATAGATATGTTAGGTACAAGGCACAAAGTGGTCAAGCTGGACCTCATTCAAAAAAGAGGTTCAATAATGATTCAAGGCTTTGAAAAAGCAAAATGCTCTAAAAGAAAAGCTTTGGAAAACAAGGTTCAAGACCTAAGGTTTAGAGATTTTTGGGGAAAAACAAGTGTTCACAAGGTCAAGACCAAAGAGAAAGGGTTTCTTACAATAATAATCAGCTAACCCAAGGCTCATAAAACCCTCAAGAAAGTCCTCAAGTTGAGAGAGAAGAAACTAGGGTTTCTCTCTCAGGGCAACACTTAGGGCAAGATATTTTATGGATGAAATTTGAGTTGATGCCCACCAAATTGATAGGTTAGGTAGCCTAGACCTATCTCTTGATGTTTAGGCTCTCAAACCACCAAAATGCCTCCTCCCTGAAATTTCACTCCAAGTCCTAGTTTTTCTCCCAAGCCTTAAAAGGACTGAATTTGAGAAGAGAAAATTTAAGGTTGATCACCAAGTGATTGGACCACTACCTTGTCCTATGGGGATATGGAGTCAAGGATGTTTAAGATAATCCAAATTTCTTCTAAGGAGGTTGGAATTTGATGCCCTAGCAATCAAAATTTTAACAATTTCCCACTTGATGAAATAATGGATTTTGATGGAGAATAACAAGAAGTACTCCACTAGGAACATTCAATACATGTTACAATGAGTAATGTATACAACATTCATCTATATATTCTTCAATAAATTGATCTTCAACAACTTAGGGCACATAATTTCAACCTAGAATCAATAGTTCCATGCATTAGACATTCAAGAAAACGATATTCAACAAAAGATTCCTTACAAGGTAACATGCAATATATCCTTCCATTAAACCAAGAAATAGCTCCAAAGAATGTCAAAATCAGCTTCCATATATCAAAATGCATCCAAGTATCTCCAAAATCACCCACAAGAAGCAAGTGTGAATTCTCTAAGGGGTCTGAAATTAACAAGTTTGATGATGATTGATCACAAATGAGTGATCTCTTATTTATACATGTCCTACTAACTCGAATTAGAACAAGAATCCCCTCCAAAGACAAAGTATTGTGAAAAATCACTCTAGGTCACATGTCGACCTAGTAGCCTGTGTAAAAATAAGAATTAAACCACAAATAGGCTAAAATGTTGACGACATGCATATGTATACCCTTCTAGGGAATGCATTGGACTCCTCCAATGTTAAAGTGAGTGTAGAGGGCTCCCAAAATCGTGATATAAGGGTTGGCTCATAGATCTCCACGCAAATCATCGTGTGGACCCCAATTTTACGTTTGGGGCACAAAATGGGTCTCATGGGTCTCCTGGTGATAGAATAGCCTAAGTTTGCTCCAACATTGAGGGCACTGAGGATGGTGTTAGCCCTCCCATGTCTCAAGGGGTGAGAAAAGCCTCATCTGGACCTCAAATCAGCTACCAAACCATGTGTACATTGCTAAGCCGGTCAGGGAATGCTAGTCCAAGTGCATCATCTCATGAATAATGTGGGGCAAAGTGTAGACTGTTGGGGGTGTTGTAAGTGCCCATGGAATGGAATGATGCTCAGCAAGTGATAGGCATCCCACGGCTCTCAACGCTTCACCTATAGGGTGTCATAATGCTCCTCTAGTGGACTTGGGCTCTAGATAAGTTGCTCAATCCATGATGAAAACCACCTTCCAATCCAACACAATATCCAGTGTTGCATCTTCACCATTAGGTACAATAATCATTAGTGCATCTAAGTGGACCAAGCTTGTTAGTCAACAAAAAATTGACACTTCATATGGGGCTTCCCTTCCAAATTTGAGGCTTTGATCACGTAACAGTGTTACCTCCCTAGGTAGGAGTAGCAAAAGGACGATCCTATTAGGTGTTCCGAACACCTAAGGGGAAAGACATGTCCCTGATACACTCCTCAATCAATAGGTGTCATGTGAATAATAATGGAACAGAAGGGGAAAAAGGGGTCTCTGAGCCAAATGCCATGGTCAAAGGGGGAGCAATAATGAGGAAATCCACATTCTAGGCATACAGATGTGAGGAGGGAGAAAACATAGATGCATGAGTTACCTTGGCCTTTGTTTTCCCACCCCTCTTATTGCCTTTTGACTTTTCTTGAATTTTTCCTTTGTATTACTGCTCGAAGCTCTAGGAAATGAGAGCATGTTGTAAATGATGTGTAGTAATGGATCACCCCCTTAGAAGTGGGGCAGTTCATCACTCACCAGGGGTTGGGACATGCAAGGGTTCCTTATATGATGTGGTAAGACAACAATGGCCCTAGGAACCGAGTGATGGCCATAATGATAAGGGGTAGAGCTCATGCTAGGCTTTTGCCCATGTGCTAATGTTAATGTCTCGGCCATCTTTTACAATTTATAATCTTATTTTTCTTTCGTTTCTTGCTTGTGGCCATGATATATTTTTTACTTTTCTTTCTAGCTGCAACAACTTCCCACCATACTCTGTGAGTTTGTCACTTCTCTATTCTGAGCACTTCCCGCCTTGTTGCTCAAGATTGTGCATGTCTCAAACAAATTTGTCCACTAATTGTTGTCGTTCTCCTCCAAGATCATCAACTCTTGAGGTCTTCAACAAACTACCCATTGGCACTGATATGGTTGCTCCATCATCACTGCTCTTAGGGAATTCTGTGGAACTGCCCGCTTATCAACCATATGGCTCCTTTCATCAGCTGAACTAGGGCTCCCATTCGAATCCACCTCCAAACATCCCATGACTCCTTCCATGAACACTATACTTGAGGTCTTCAACAAGGCTAGCTTCTCACAGCAGATAATTCCATCTACCCACTGCATACTCACCCACTACAAACACCATTCACAACTAAGTTTGTGAACAGAACTCAGTTGCCTTCACAAAAGACAAGTCTTAGGGTAATGGAGGTTGCCCACTCTCACTGTAGAAGTCCATCTCTACATAGTGAACTAGGGTTGAATGTAGAATTTCCTTGAAATTTTGCAGCTGTTATAGTGAACAATCTGAAAATTGAAAACTAGTTTCTTTTCACTAAAGCACAAAATTTCTCTACGTCAAATTTGCAGCGAAATAGAACAAAATTAAAGACACATTCACACACAATTAAACACATTGTTTTTCTAGGGAACCCAACTGGGAAAACCCTCTACTTGATGAGAAGTTTATCGATAGAAAAACCGAGCAATTGATCTCTTACAAAATACAATTGTTTCAATCTGAAAAACATATCCCTGAAGGTGTGTCGTTTGAGGGGGATATGTTTGCGAAAATCCCTCTGCTAAAGATGGAAGACTAGGACCTAGTCAACCAAGAGAAGTTCCCTGAACTCGCGCCCTCAATGTACTTATAGTCAGTCACCTATGACATTTGTGTGCGCCAGTTGCTCACCCTGGTGCATGATGACTGTTTGTGGCTAGGAGAGCTAATTCCCATTGATGTAGATCTCATACAGCGTATCACCAACCTGCCCTGTCAGGGGGCGAACCCCGCAGCAACCTTTGGAGGAAAGGGCCTGGAGCAGAAAGTTGTAGACACAGTGAAAGAAAAGTATAAGGTATCGTGCAACACTCGGGAGTTCGTTGTCAGCGAGATCAATGACCCCGTAGTACAGTTTGGTACTATAATCCTCCCCTGCAAGATGATGAGGAAATGCCAGCCGAAGGAAGTTTCGGCCCATGTGATTGCTTTAGGCAGGCAATGCGAGAAAGGGATCCAATACAATTGGGCAAAGTACCTATGCGAAGAATTTTTGGCGAATGTTCGCGAGGTGCATGAGGGAAAGCAATTTTATTATGCGTAGTTGCTGCTACTAATTGCGCCAATTGTTTGGAGGCCGCCAGTTGAGGCTCAGTTCCCAAATATCGAGCCCATCTTTACGAAGTTGCGCAGTATGCGACGGTGTGGAACTCCAAGCTTCCTTCCCGCATAACTGAAAACAAAATATTTTGGGTGTTCTTTGATTCTGAATTGTTTCAAGCGGTGTAGTCCAAGCCGCGATTGTCATTGACGTTGTACGAGCAATACAAGCACGTCGTAGACTTCAAAGCAACTTTTCACAACATTCACATGCGCGTGAAGGGAGATGTTGAAGGTGTTTGGTATGATCTACCTTACATGGTCACAAAGGATGACCTTGTGCGTATTACGACCGAATGGCCAGCTTCATTGTTGGAAGCGTGCACCATTGGCGATGCCTCGTCTTCAATACCCCTAAAGGCTCCGACAAAGCCGCGCACATCCAAGGATACCCAGCAAAAGGATAAGGATGCCAAGAAAGAGACAGAGCCGACAACGACGGGTGAAACAATTGACCTGGAAAAGGAAACGGAGGATAAAGAAGATGACAGTGTCGGAGCACCTACGACACAAACAAGTTCGACAAAAGGGACTAAGAGAGGATCTCAGACCTCCCCAGGCCCGTGCAAAAAGAGGAAGGGCTCCAAGAAAACAGGGACAGAGGCCCTAACCCTTATAGAAGACGACCTTAATGAAAGTGAAAACACTGTCAAAGTTGCGACCAAGGATCTTTGGACTAATGTGGAACCGCAATACAAATTGGTCCTTGAGGATGTGCAACATTGTCTCCATGAGCTCCGCATGAAAACGAACCTAATCCAAGCGAGCGCAGCACAAGTGAGCACGCAACCCCTCAGCACCATTGCACCACTAAACAGTCGGGTATTTCATGTTCCCGACCCTACAGTTACAGTTGAGCAACCCCAGAAGCGCGCCAATGTGCAAGCTTGCACTGAGGTAGGCATTGACTTGGCCATGCTTCCAGGTGGAAAACTTCATGCCATGCATACTATGATCATGGACAAGCTGCAGTACCGAGAGGTCCACGCACTAAAGGTTGTTGCGGAGAATCAACAGTAGGTGAGCACGATGCAGAAGCGGCAACAGAATGCCGAAGTAGCTCGTAAGGTTGCCGAAGATCAGCGCGCTGCACTAGAATACATGATCAACCGAGTGTGCAGTGACCTCCCCGAGGTCACAGTACCTGCCACCGCTGCGCCTACAGTTAAGTTAGAAAGCTTGGTAGTCGCGCAGAAGGCCTCATGTTCGGAGATAACAACAATCCGCGCCGAACTAGAACAGAGGATCGCAGACCTCCAGATGAAGTTGCAGCCAGAGACACCTCCGGAGATACGCGCACAGCGTACTGCAGTGGTCAAAGAATCAACTGCTAGCATCACAGCTACCGTGTATACTTGCAATAAGCTATCTGAAGAGGCCCTGGGACTGTGGACCTTCGTTCAAGACAAGGTTACTTGGGAACGGGAGCGAAAACGCGGAGTGGGAGCGGGAGCGCAATTTTTAGAAGCTTTTGGTCTGGAGCGTTTCCGGGAGTGTTTATATATATATATATATATTTTTTGATGCATATATGTCAACAAAAACATGTAGAATGATGAATTAGACATAAAAAACATAAAAACATAGATTGAATCATATAACATCAATCATCTAGAAGTTATAATCTTCATCAACCACGCCCACAAGTTGGAAGCATACAACATATCGACTCTTGAGTCTCGCGAATCATCAATCTGAAGGTTTCAAGCTTTCAAAACTCAATATATAACATTTATCATCATTGATTTCAAATTTCAATATCTAACATTTATCATCATTGATTCATTGATTTCAAAATTCAATATACATTTATCATCATTGATATATAACATTTATCATCATTGATTTATTGATTTCAAATTTCAATATATAACATTTATCATCATTGATATATATCATTTATCATCATTGATTCATTGATTTCAAAATTCAATATATAACATTTATCATCATCGATTCATTGATCACCATATAACTTTCATGAAGCATCATATTCATAAGTCATAATGACTTGTAAACTTATAAGTGCCAACTTCAAAGTTTCACCTTTCAAATTCAAACTTCAAACTTAAATTGTCATTAAATATATGAAAGAGTCAAGTTTCAACTGTTCAACTGGCAACAACAAATAGAAAAGACTAGTAAACAACAAATCTATTTTATCTACTGGCTGGCCCCTTGCCACACCCACGAGAAATGTCTAATTTGTGCGAGCCACGAGGAAATGTTGGTCTTCTAGTACTCTCAAGAGTACCACGACCATGACTAGAAGGTGGAGGTTGGATCTGCAAAGGAACTCGAATGAATCAAATGCATAAACTCGAATGAATCAAATGAGGAGGCTCCTCCCTCTTTTATAACGTTGGCCTCTCTCCAAACCCTAAGGCCCATCTCCCCAACGTAGCCTCCCTCTTGCCACGTGCTCCTCTCCATCTGCGCAGTCTCTCCTAGTGCATACGTGGGCCCCCCTCTATGTGGTGCTTGGCCCCCCTTGGCTCTCTTTAAGTTACAACGTTGTGCTACTAGGGAGTGACTTTATTCCCAAAGTGAGTTATATCCCCTTTTACTCGCCTTTTTATTTATAAATAAACTATAGAAGGCAGAATTGTGCAAAATTGAATATTCCAATTAGCCATTGCTAATTAGGAATATTACAGTCTCCCCTGGCAAAATTTTGCTTGTCCTCAAGCAACTGAAGTGATGGATGCTGCAAAATTTTATCACTCTCCCAAGTGGCATCCTCATCCTGCAAATTCTTCCACCTCACCAAGAATTCCCAGACTGTCATGCTCTGTAGTTGCCTCTCCCTGGTATCAATAATAGCCTCTGGCTGCAACACCAAATGCCCCTCATCATCCGTGGGTGGTAGCTCATCTGTCACTGTCACCTGCTACCCCAGTGCCTTCTTCAGGCATGATACATGAAAAACATTATGAATCTTGCTGCCTTGGGGCAGCTCCAACTCATATGCAACTTGTCCAATCCTGCGTATCACCCTGTATGGCCCAAAGCGGGCCAAGCTTTTCAAATTTCCTTTCCGCTTTCCAAGGACGACTATCGTATGTGGTCAATCGTAGGTAGACCAAGTCCCCCCCTCTTAAACCTCCATCGTCTCTCCACTCACCTTCCGTCAAAGATACAACAGCTTCTGCTGGTTTTGTGTTGTGACCATATTATCCTTGAGAGTTCGGAGAATATCCTGACTCTCTTGGATCCAAATCTTGGCTCTTGGAGCCTTGCTAGCACCAAACATCACATCAGCAAAAGATAAAGAATGATACCCATACAAAGCGTAGAATGGTGACATACCAATAGACATGTGATGTGTAGTGTTGTAGCAATACTCCCCCAAATGCAACCACTTCAGCCATGCTCGCTGCTGCCCACTGACATAGTTACGCAAGTAGCCTTCTAGCCACTTGTTAACTATCTATGTCTGCCCATCCGTCTGTGGGTGCTAACTGGTGCTCGGTGTCAACTCCATCCCCACCAACCGGAAAAGCTCTTGCCAAATCCACCCATGAAGCGGTTGTCCCTGTCACTAATGATGGTCTTAGGAAGACCATGTAGCTTGAAAACCTCTCTGAAGAACAGCTCGGCCACCTGTGCTGCTGTGTAGTGTGCGTATATGGCAAAAAAATGTGCATTCTTTGTCACATCGAAATACTCTCCAATTTCCCCTCCAGAATGGGAAGAGGCTGCAATAATCCTGCGGGATGGCTCATCTCACCCTTGTTCCTCTGGCAAACATCGCACTCCCTGATGTGTTGGAGTACGTCCTCCTTGAGGCCCTTCCATGAGAACCTCTCTCTAATGGCCCTGTAGGTTTTGGTAAACCCCTGATGGTCGGCCAATGGTGAATCATGTGATGCCTGAAGTATCTTCTTCTTGAGCTGAGATCCCTCAGTCAAGAAGATCCGGTCCCTGTAGTAGATGATCTCATCGACCACCCTGTACCTGTCATCCGCCACCTGTCCATCCAGGACCTCACATGCAAATCTGTCCTTGGAGTACTCTACTAAAAGTCGAGCCCCCCAATTTGTATCCAAGCTCATAAGAGACAACGTGGCTGGTCTACGTGAAAGGGTATCTGCTACCACGTTGTTCTTACCCTTGACATACTCAATGTCAAAGTCATATGCCTGGATCTTACTGATCCACTTCTACTGCCTCTCCTGTAGCTGCTTCTGCTCCAAAAAGAACCTGAGGCTGTTGTGATCAGTCCTCACCCTGAACTTGTTCCCCACCAAATACTACCGGAATTTGGCCAATGCATGCATAATGGCCAGCATCTCCTTGTCATATATAAAATACAACCTCTCGTGTGGAAGGAGCTTCTGGCTCTCAAAGGCTATAGGGTGACCTCCCTGCATCAATACTACGTCAATCCCCTCTCCCGACGCATCACACTCCAAAACAAACAGCTGCGTAAAATCCGGCAATGCAAGCACTGGGCAGCTGCTCATCACCTCCTTGAGCCTATCAAAGGCTCGCTGCGCTGTATCCGACCAACTGAATGCCCCTTTCTTCGTCAAATCTGTAAGGGGTGCAGCAAGCTATGAGAAACCCTTAACGAACTTCCTGTAATAAGTACAAATGCCAACGAATCCTCGAAGTTCTGTCACGTTCCTAGGCTCCGGCCAATCTCTGAGGGCCCTGATCTTCTCCTCGTGGACTCTCACTCCGTCCACTCCTATGATATGTCCCAAGTACAACATCTTCGTCAACCCAAACTCACACTTGGAGAGCTTGGCATAGAACTGCTGCTCCTCCAAAATGCGCAACACTGCCTCAATGTGCTGGAGATACTCCTCCCAAGTCCTATTGTAAATGAAGATATCATCAAAGAACACCAATACAAACTTCCTCAAGTGACTGCGAAAGATGTGATTCATGCAAGACTGGAATGTCGCTGGGGCGTTGGTTAGCCCGAAAGGCATCACCAAAAACTCAATGTGCCCATAGTGACACCTGAAGGCAGTCTTGGGAATGTCCTGCTCCCTCACGCGAATCTGATGGTACCCCGATCTCAAATCAATCTTTGAGAAGAACCGGGCTCCTCTCAACTCATCCATCAACTCATTGATCCTGGGTATAGGGTACCTGTTCTTCAGGGTCTTTTTGTTCAAGGCCATGTAGTCAATACACATCCTCACTTCTTCTTCACCAACACCACGAAAGAAGCAAAAGGACTCGTGCTCGGCCGAATGTGTCCAAGAGCCAGCAACTCCTAGATGGCCCGCTCAATGTCATCCCGATAGGCTTTGGGATGCCTATAGGGGGTAGTAATCACTGCCTGTATGCCCTGCTCAAGCTCAATGGTGTGTTCAAACCCCCGGTCCGGTGGTTGTCCCAGCGGAATATCCCCAAACACTGTGGCATACCTGTCAAGGATGGGCTGTATCTCTGGGTGCACCATCTGCCTTGTAGTCCCTGCCTCTGATGCACGCAACTCCACTGCCCACTCTACGTCTCCCTTACAGAAGACTGCCTCCATCCGACGAGCCGAAACAGTCTGAGGCGGATATGTGTGCTGTCCCTGTATCTTCTCATGCCTCCCTGTCTTCTCATCATCCCACTCCATATCTAGGGCCTTCCAATCTGTAGTGACCCTCCCTAGAGTGATAAGCCACTGAACACCCAGTACCATGTTGGTGTCTGAAATATTGACCACGAAAAATTGATCGGTCAGTGTGTAGGTGCCCATCGTCACTGATAACTCTGGAACATAACGAGCACACATCATGGTCTGATCTCCTGGGACCAAAACTGAAAATCCATCGAAGCTCTCAGTCTGAATACCTCTCCGCTCAACCATCTGCGCATCGATGAAGTTGTGGGTTACCCCACTGTCAACCAAAACTGATACTCGCTGGCCACGTACAGTCCCCCGTACGCGTAGCGTCAAATACTTGGGAACTCCTCGCAATGCTGCAAGGGCTCATCCGGTAGGTGCAAAAGTTGCACCACCTGCTGCTGGTGGTGGAGGTGGCAAGGGATCCTGCGCTGCATGACTGTCTCTGCCCTCCGCATCATCCTCCTCATCCTCTTCCCTGCTACTCTCGGAGAAGATCTCAATAAAATGTGCTTTGCCAACAGCACATCTATGTCCCGGTGCCCACAGCTCCTGACAGGTAAAGCACAATCGCTTCTTCCTCAGCTCCCTCCTGGCATCATCATCCATCTGTGCCCGTCCTAGATTCCCCTTTGGAGGCAAAATCCTCACATCCTTCCCCTTGGGCTGGAAAGCCTGTCTCTGGGGGTAAGGGGTCCGAGTCCTAGGTAATGCATCTTGTAAATCCCGGGTCCTGCGAATAGCATCCTGGAGTGTGGCTGGTCTAGTAGATCTGACTAGACCCCAAAGTGGCTCTGCTAACCCCTCCACAAACATATAGATCATTCGTGCCACGGATAGATCTGGCACCATCACTGAAACCCTCAAGAAGTCTGCAATGTATGTCTCTGGGCTCCCAATCTGTTTGAGCCTCATCAGCTCAAAGTGTTGTTCCGGATCCCTCTGGTCAAACCTCTCAATCAATCTCCTGGTGAACTCGACATATGTCGTCACTGTGAAATGTTCGAGTGTAACCATCCCATGGAACCACCAGTTCTGGGCCACACCATCCAAATGTAATGTCGCCACCTTGATGGCCTCCGTCTCCGACATCTGGTTAAGCTGGAAATAGATGTCCAACTTCTCCACCCAAGATTTTGCCGAACTGTTTGATGAACCATCAAACATAGGCAAGTGGAATCTGCTAGCTATGCGGTGGGTATCTCCATCATGATAGTGTCGGTGCCCTCTATGATGGTCGCAAGGTCTACTGTCCCGCTGGAGCTGAACAAAATCTCTGAACGAGAGAGCATCCTTGAACTCCTGCCCATAGGCCTGATACTCTGCAAAATAGTCGCCCATATGGCCGGGCTCTGTCTCCTGCTAGGCTCCTGCCCATGTGTCTGCTCCCAGAAAAGTGGGCATAATAGAGCGTGTAGGTGCATGTGAAGCCATCTGCTGAGTAGTATCACGCTGAGTAGCACCATGCTCCGGCAAATGGTGGGATGTACCCGATCCCTCACCTACCTGGAAAACCCGTGGGATCTCACGCTGTCTAGCCTCCACAGCAGTGAATCTCTGACCCATCACCTGAATCTGTCTCGCTAGATCCTGCATCGATTTGAGGAGTGCCTCCCCAAACTGTTTTGCCTCACTATCATCTGCCATGGTCTCTCTCTGCTCTGAATCTAACACAGGCTCCTCCTGCTTTGCGTCTATCACAGGCTCCTCCTGTTCTGTGTCCACCACCCTAACACAGTCTCCCTCTCCATAGGTGTTTTCCAACCTACGCTCACGATCTCTGTACTTTCTGCCTCTGTAACAAATGTAGGGCTTCTTCCCTAGTGTCATAGACCACTAGTTCCACAAGCTGAGCCAGAACTATGCTTTGATACCACTGTAATATCCCTTTTTAGGGATATCCCTCAAACACAAGCAAACTCCAACCAGAGATGGACTGGGAGGGCGTTTACCAGATATTTCACCTCTGAGAAGAGGGTGAGATCTGGAGGCTACCTGGCCCTTTCAGACTCTGTCTAAGAGTATGAGGAAAACACACAAGTGGTATAGAACTAGAATGCTCACAGATAGAAAAATAACAGTAATGCCAGCATACAATAGCATATAGATAGAATGTATAACAAATACTCCAGAAATATAGAAAGAGAAAGCTAAGCCATTTTATTATACTGAGAAATGTAATGAAGTACAATAGGTGATCAGAGTGATGGCACCTAGACTTGCTCAAGGCAAGTGAAGAAATACTCTCAGAATGTCCAAGAAATGGCTGCTCTTTGTACTACGTCCCAGCTACTGGAAAACTGTCGTGTCGCTGCTACTGCTGAAAGGAACTGATAACTTGGGGCTGATCCCCTCGCCGGAATGAGCTGAAAATCTGGAATCTGCCTCTACTCATCAACCACAGCAAAACCCAAAAATCATATCTAAAATGGCCGACCCCCGAAAATCACCCCCTTGGGGAATTACGCTGTCCTCCAAGGCTCTGCGTAGAGGCTGAATAGAAGCCACTAAAATGCAGCCTCAAACTCCACCAAAATCCTCCAACAGGCAAGGGTTGATCCCTTGCTCAATCTCCAAGCTCAAAACCCCTGCAAGAAACTCAATCCAGAGCTCCCCTAGAATGGACTGCGTCCTCCCTCTCAAGACTGCGCAGTCTCTGAATGCCCAGCTCCACAAGAAAACCCAAACATCAATCCTCCCACAAAATGATGATGAAACTACCTTGCCCGAGCAGGCACTCGAAGTCCCCCGGGGCTAAGGGTGAGATCTCCGATCGGAGACACTCCATGCACTAAACAATGTTGCAGACAGGCTAAACAGCCAGCGTGCTCAAGAAGTCAAAGTGACTAGCTCAAATGCTTATACTCGAATGAATCAAATGAGGAGGCTCCTCCCTCTTTTATAACGTTGGCCTCTCTCCAAACCCTAAGGCCCATCTCCCCAATGTAGCCTCCCTCTTGCCACGTGCTCCTCTCCATCTGCGCAGTCTCTCCTAGTGCATACGTGGGCCCCCTCTCTACGTGGTGCTTGGCCCCCCTTGGCTCCCTTTAAGTTACAACGTTGTGCTACTAGGGAGTGACTTTATTCCCAAAGTGAGTTATATCCCCTTTTACTCAACTTTTTATTTATAAATAAACTATAGAAGGTAAAATTGTGCAAAATCGAATATTCCAATTAGCCATTGCTAATTAGGAATATTACACAATGACTCTCTTACCTTCAAAAGGCGCCTGAAGGTGAGGTAATAGCTAGCAAATCTAGTCTTTGCTATCTTCAACAACTCCAATTTGGAGTGAGTATGGAAAAGCCCATGGGTATTGCTATGATTTGTAATAAATTTTATCATTTTTTTTACCTCTCTTGTACAAATCACCAAGCCATTTGAATTGAGGTTGTTTGTTTTTTATGATATCATGCATCAAAAGGTTCATTGTGTGAACCAAACACCTAGACCAAAAAATGTTGGGGTATTTATCCTCAACAATTGCTCCTGCTGCCTTACAGTTAGCAGCATTATCAGTGATGACCTGTATGACATTGTATGGCCCAGTCTTTTCAATTATATCAAGTAATGGTTCTGCAATGTTAATGTCGGTTTTGAATTTTTCTGAATAATCATATGCTCCCAGGAAGATTGCACCACTAACCGACACAGCCAAAACACTTATCAATGGCTTTCCTTTTACATTGGTCCATCCATCAGAGACAATGGACACCCCATGCTCATTCCACGAATTTGTCATTCTAGCCAAAGAATGGTTTATTTTAGCTTTTTCATGATCAAGACCCACGGTTCTGACCTTGTCATACCCAAGGCTTTTGTATCCTTTGGGGGCATCATTAATGGCAGAAACCATTTCATGCCAATAAGGTGAGCGAAGAACATTGAATGGCACCCCACTTGCATATAGAAACCGGTAAACTTTTGAATCCACATCATTCCTACACCCTTCGTCTAGGAAATCGGATATGGTTCTACGCCTTAATCCAAATGTGCCACTACCTCCAAAACCACTGGCATGGGTGGAAGTTGAACCTGTTTGTCCATGACGTGTTGGGCCTGAATAAGAATCAATGAAACCCCTAGATCTTTTAGATGATCTCTATAGGGCAGCCTCCTCTTCCTTCCTATATTTCTCCCTCTGTGTTGCTGGCACACTAGTACAAATTTTGATTCCAATATTTTTTTCTCCATCCCCTGGCATTTTCCCACAAAGGTGCCTTCTCGCAGGGGTGTATGAACCATGGTATTGTTTATTGCAATGGGAACAAATAAATTTAGTGGTTCCACCACCTTTCCCTCCTTCCTGTTTCTGAACATATTTCCACAAAGGTGTCTGAGTTTGGTCTTGTCTAGTTGGGGAATCTGTGTCCTCATGTTCTCCACTCCCCACTTCCTCCTCAACATAATCATCCTCCTCTTCAGGATTTTCTTCAAATCCACCATAACCCTCCTCTTCATCCTCCTCTTCTCTGATTTGCCTCTTTCTTCTACTACTCTCCAACACCATTAACACAAAGAAAGGAACCAACACGAGGAAAATCCCTAACCATATAGCCATGATGGAAACAAGTTTCAAGTTTCAAGTTTCTAGCCTGCAAAACAAATGGAAAAATGCCAAATGGGAATAGGAAATGCAACATAGGAAAAAAACAATTCATTTTTTTAATTTTAAACCCAATCAAATGCAACATTCAAAAAAAAATCAAGTTTTCATTTTTAAACAACCTACAAATTCATCCTAGAAAATACAAAATTGGATTAGAAGGCCTACCTCTTTCTTGCAATCCTCCTGTTGCCTTGCAGCTTTCTCCTTGCTCTCCTTGTCACTTCTGCAGCTCAGCTCTCCAGTTCTCTCCTCAAACTCTTCTTGCTCTCTCTCACTCACTCAACAAACAATAAAAACAAAATGACACCCCCCCCCCTATAAACAAAACGAATTTTTCATTGAAAAAAAATTCCGCCCAGTGGGTAGCGTTCGAGAGCAAACGCTCCCCGACCGCTTCCGACGTTTAAAAAATGCTCCCGAAGCGTTTTTTAAACGCCAGAAGCGCTCAGGCTCCCGAGCGCTTCCGGAAACGCTCCCGAAAACGCTCCCCTCAGGAAGCATTTTCGGGAGCACGTTTCCGAACGCTTCCAAAATGCTCCCGCACGGAGCGCATTTCGAAAACGAGAACGAGGGGGGGGTGAAGCTTCCCCGCAACTCTGGTTCAAGATGACCTCGTCATCCAGCAGTTGAAAGCAGAGTTGAGGACCAAAGATCAGCAGTTTGATGACATTCAGATCGCTACACCAACCCTTGTGCCCGCCCAGAGACTCGCCAGATTGCAGAAGAGCCGTGTCATTCAGCTGGAAATTGACACACTACGCCGACGAGAGCATTTGTTGGATGCCCAAATGAAGCCATGGGCGGATGAGGCCTTGCAGCTCTCGCAAACCATTGAAAGGGCCCTCAAAAATCTGCAACAAACCCAGGGAAGCATCAGCTTTTCTGCCGAAGGACCACCACGGAAAAATTGGTGGAAGAAGCACAAAATGTTGCAGAGCAAAGTACTGAAGTCCTCTTGTCGTTCCAAAGTTCTGTGGAGGCGCTCAAAGACAAAATGCAGACAGCTGGACCAAAGTGACTTGGGACGAGTCACTAGATTGTGTTGGGGGCCTGTTGGAGTAGGGTCCCCTGGGGTAAAGCAATTTTGAGTATTTTTGGGTTAATTTTTTGTTTATACGCGTTGCGCGCAGATGTCAAAGGGGCTTTGAGGCGGGTCAAAGTGCCTTAATTATTGTAACGGGTAAAAGGGAAAACCACGAGTCTGAAACCATGGTTTGAGACCATGATATATGCACGCTTGGAAAGATATAAATATGTAAGAGTCAAGAAGGATAGATATCTCATAATATATCGATGAATGTTATGTTTGTGTTTTAAGTTTGGGTTGGTTTGTCTGAGTAGAAAGGCTCTTGTTAGCAGTGTGCGCGGAGACCTAGTCCTAAGTTGTGTGCACGGGCTCTATTGTTGTGTGCGCCGAAGGGAAAGAATTGTACTGACTTGAAAGATCTCTTAATAAAGAAGGCAATTTTGGTGAACTTAGACGTTATATGATTTATGTGGTTAAGTGTCTTAGATTTGTTATGTGTTGCTTACTACGATTCTAGATCTGAATCTGTGCTACTGAATGTGTAATTATCTTGGTGAATGATAAGTTGGATTAGCTTACATCTGTTATTCCGCTTTTAGATCCAAATTGAGTATAGTGATCTGTTATGCGCACGTCTACATTGTAGTACAGGTAAAGTCCGTTTATTATTATCTAGCCACAAGAAACTGCTTTACTATTTAAAGGTTTATCTGCAAGTAGATTTGGTTTCTGCGAAGGGTTAGATCTGATTGAAATATAATCTGTGACACATATCCGTTAATGCCTAATTATTGAGGGTTTTATCCGCGCTTAGACTTGGTTTCTTGGGAAGTTCTGCGCAGACAGATAAGCATTACGTAAGGGTAAAACACACATCAAACGCTCCCTTAGTGTGCGGAAACCTGGTTCCAGCACCCCCCCATACTGCTTCGGGTGAGACTTTGGTCTGCGCAAGAAGACCATTGTCGAAAGGGCCAGTAGTTGGAGGCTTTTGTTGGTTGCGCAAGATACTCCAAACCTGGGTCAGGACCCCTTAAGCCAACAAAGACACACTTGCCTTTCCTTCTTGATATAAGCTTGAAACCCTTGCAGATTCTTGATCTTTGTTGCCCTCTACCAACCTGTGCACAAGATTCTCTTGCACACTCTTCCTCTCACAAGCTCCACGCACAAACTTGTGCTTCCGATTGATTGGTCTCACCAACTCGTGCTCACCAAAACAATGATTAAACTTATGCCTTCACTCCTCCTTTTAAAGGCAATTCAAATGGTTAAAATTAGTGAGTTTTCTAATTAGGAATAATTTTGTGATTGATTGAGTTAGCATGAGTTAATTGCTCATGCAACTTGTCCTATTTCAATTCAACCACTCAAAACTCAATCACTTGTGTTTTTCCTCAATTAACTCACACTAGAAAATCAAGAACTCGATCTTCAATTTCAACACATCAATTAACTGCCACCTAACTCGTCTTAATTTTTAGGGATTGATTCCTAAACTATAGGAACTCATCCTAATTTATAAGGAATCTCCTAATTTTTAGGAACTCAAGTCATGCACCAGAAGGAACTTGTTCTGGCTCCTGTGATTAAGGCGCAAATCAAGGAATCCTTTTCTCGCAAATATTTCAACACTCCCTCTTAGCGAGGAAGGTGTTCCTGGAAGATCCTTGTGCAGCTAGATCTGTCTTCAACTCTATCAAGTTCTTCGTTGCTATAGCTACTTCCTCTGAACTAGAAGACTTCCCTGCTTTCTTTTGTGGAACCCGCTTTGAAGACTCGTTCTTTCCCACCATGCTCTGTGTGTCCATCACTTTAGCCATAAGTGCCATGTACCTTGTGTATCTTTGTGGCTGCTTCTTGATTCTGGGAGGCTCAACTCTCTTCTAATCTTCCTTAACCAAATCCTCTGCCCACCTGGCTTGAACTCTCCCTATACTAGAAGTATTTGACTGAGTGGTCGCCTCCACTCGCCCTGGGCTATGGTCCTCATCATCATCATCCTGTTGGTCAGCCCAACTGCCAACTAGCTTAGACTGAAACTGAGATACACATTGAGGCTCCATCTTGAGAGCTCTATCCTGCTCTCGCTCAACCATCACTTCTCTACTCTGTACACTGCCTGCCTTGCTGCTCAAGGCTGCACCTGTCTCTACCTGTAACTTGTAGAGATTCTTCACCCTCACACCTATCTGCTTCTTACATCCAGAAGCTAAGTGTTGGAGGTACGCCTTACCTGTGTTGAAGATGACATCATATCCCTTGTCCTCAAGGGTGGCTACCGAAACAAGATTCTGCCTCAATCCTGGAACATAAAGAACATCTCTGAGATAAAGGGATTTACCTAAGTCCCTCTGAAAATTGGCAATACCAACTACCCTAGCTGCATACTAACCATCATCTCCTAGCTCAATCTGAAACTGCATGTCCTTCTCCTTCAAGTGGTTGAAACTCTTCTTGTTCCTGGTCATGTGGAAGAAAGCCTCTGAATCTATATACCATATACTGCTATATGTTGAACTTGCCATGCAAGCAATCAATGAGAAATCTTTCTCGAACTAGGCAGAAAGTCATCTACCTTTGTTGATGCAGCAACATGATCATTCCTGGGCCCCTTCTTCTTACTGGGACACTTAGAAGCATAGTTCCCAAACTCGTGGCAATGGAAGCACTTGATCTTACTTAGATCCTTCTTCTTGCCCTTCTCATTAGACCTAGCCTCTCCTTGGCCCTTCTTGCCCTTAGCGTTGCTACCCTTGCCTGCCAGGGCACAAATCTCCTTGTCCTCTGTCATAATTGATCTTTCTTCTATGGTTCCTCTCCAGATCTCTTCCTATATGGAGTCAGACCAAAGCCTTTCCCACTTTGGGAAGTTCTCTCTCCCACTAGCTGCATCCTGGAACCCTTTCCACGACTTGTGAAATCCAAGTAAGGCAAAACTCACAAGATCATGATCAGATACAACCTTGCCCACCCCACCTAGTTCATCTTGTACTTGAGTCAACCTTGACAAATATGTGACAATGGGCTCATCCATGCTCATTTGGATACTCCTCAACTTCTCCTTAAGAGAAAGCGTCCTGGTATCACTAGTACTCTGATACAACTTCAAAATTGTATCTTACATCTCATACAATGTCTTCTTCTCATGGATATGAGGCACTATATGATCTTTGACCCCTTCTAGAATGATCCTCTTTGCCTTGATATCATTCGTATTATGTTGGGCCAATTGTTGGGGGTCTTGAGGTGGTGTTATCGCTCGCTTGATGTACTCTTCCACCCCATTATCTTCTAGCACTATCGTGATCCTCCCTTTCCAAGCTATGAAGTTCGATGCTCCCTCTAGACAGTGATCTACTCTCAACCCTTCGTAAGCCATACAGAAGTCCTGTAGTCCTTCGCAAGAAGTTGTACTTAGGGCTCAACAAATTTTGCCTCCTCTATCAGTCTTGTAGTCCTTCACATGGACTAAACTTAGGGCTTCTTCTGGCAGCCCTCTAACCCTCTTCCAACCTGTACACGAGTTGTCGACTTTTGTCCAAACAAGACCTCTACCAACCTTGCATCAACATGACACTTAAAAGGACGTATATCATACCTGAAGGATCAACTTCGTTCTCAATTCTTATGGACCTGTGCTTGCACAAGTGTCAGCAACCTTTGGCCCTGGTTATTGCTGTTGTAGCAACTATTACAGCCCTCCTCTCGACCTTCTATTGCCTTCAACACCTGCATTGAGCCTTCTTCTAGCACCCTTTCCACCTGCATTGTGCCTGAGTTCTACTCAGCCCCTGTAGCAGCATCTTTTGAGGCCTTACGGCCCTCCCAAAACTCTATTACAGGGGCTTGGTATATCTCCAAGAGACACAGAGCTATTGCAGCCTGTTCTGAAGAGAATATGCCCACGAATCCTGCACAGAAAACCTTCCAAACTTCAACCTTGTCACACAGCCACCACCTGCCCAATCTCGACTGCCTGGAAACACAAAAAGAAACACTATCACGACCTCCTTTCAGTTCAGACCAACACCTAAGGGAAACATAACTCCTTTTCCTTGTGTGATGCACTTGTGATGATCTTAAATCTGTTCCAAGAGCTCTGATACCATGTAGAATTTCCTTGAAATTTTGCAACTGTTATAGTGAACAATCTGAAAACTGAAAACTAGTTTCTTTTCACTAAAACACAGAATTTCTCTACTTCAAATTTGCACAGGAATAGAACAGAATTAAAGACACATTCACACACAATTAAACACACTGTTTTTCTAGGGAAACCAACTGGGAAAACCCTCTGCTTGATGAGAATTTTATTGATAGAGAAACTGAGCAATTGATCTTCATACAAAATACAACCATTTCAATTTGAAAGACACACTTGTCTTTCCTGCTTGATCTAAGCTTGAAACCCTTGCAAGACAGTTGATCTCTGCTGCCCTCTAGCAACCTGTGCACAAGCTTCTCTTGCACACTCTTCCTCTCACAAGCTCCACGCACAAACTTGTGCTTCCTATTGCTTAGTCTCACCAAATTGTGCTCACCAAAACAATGATTAAACTTATGCCTTCACTCCTCCTTTTAAAGGCACAATTCGAATGGTTAAAATTAGTGAGTTTTCTAATTAAGGAATAATTTTATGATTAAATGAGTTGGCATGAGTTAACTGCTCATGCAACTCGTCTTATTTCAAGTCAACCACTTAATACTCAATCACTTGTATTTTTCCTCAATTAATTCACACTAGAAAATCAAGAACTCGACCTTCAATTTCAACACATCAATTAACTGCCACCTAGCTCGTCTTAAGTTTTAGGGACTGATTCCTAAATTATAGGAACTCGTCCTAGTTTATAGGGAATCTCCTAATTTTTAGGAAATCGAGTCATGCACAAGAAGGAATGTAATCTGGCTCCTACGATTAAGGCACAAATCAAGGAACCCTTTTCTCGCTAATATTTTCAACACTTAATACTAATCCCTCTTCACTGCTTCCTTTGTCCCTTTTAAGGATCAACCCTGAGCTTCAACAATTATGCCTCTCAAACCAGATTTGATGTCCTGCTCAAATGTTGGACTTAAGGCACAAAGCCACCTTCTAACTGCCCTCCAACCAGTACATGTTATGTCCACCAAGATTGTCCTAAATCTGGACTCAAACACCTAGCAAAATCATCAAATACATAAGGACATACATACCTCAAAAAGTATCATTCTTTTTGTTGTTTGAACCTCTTCGACCTGTGCACTTCCTTCTAAATTCTGGTCTTCTGGTTAGGGCACTCTGTGGCACTACAGGCATTCTCCTACTTGGCTGAATTTCCCTTCTATCCCTGCGCAATTCCCTTCTTAGAGACCCTGCTTCCTGCATTGTTCCTTTAGGTGTTTCTGCCCTTGACTTAGGTCTGCTCCAAGACAAAAACCATGCCCAGGTCTGCTCCTAATAGGGCTTGGCCCTTCTTGAACAAAAGAGAGATATTGTGGCCTCTTCCACAGAGAATTACCACGCTTAGAACAT
The DNA here is from genome assembly GCA_034641835.2 of Pinus albicaulis. Classification (NCBI taxonomy): domain Eukaryota; kingdom Viridiplantae; phylum Streptophyta; class Pinopsida; order Pinales; family Pinaceae; genus Pinus; species Pinus albicaulis. The sequence goes on from CM076570.1 coordinate 56,888,199, forward strand.
GCACAGAACTGCAAGTAAATCCAGCGAGTTCCTCTAACTAGGCCTGCTCCAACACGGAAAGAACCCTCAAGAAAACTCGTTTTTCTCCCTTTGAATAGACTCCTATAGAGGTTGCGGCTCTTCGTCCTTCTTGAAGATTTGCACTGGCATTGTTCTTAAATCTGTTCCAAGAGTTCTGATACCACGTAGAAAATCCACGAAATTTTGCAACTGCTAATATGAACAATTTGAAAACTACTTTCTTTTCATATAGACACAGAATTTCTCTATTAAATTTTGCAGAGAATAGAACAGAAATAAATACACAATTCACACAAGAGAACATAACAATTTTTCTAGGGAACCCAACTAGGAAAGCCCTCTACTTGATTATTGATAGAAACTGAGCATTAGATCTCTTACAAATACAACTTGTTTCAATATGAAAACAAACTTGTTTTCCTACCTTGAACCAGGCTTAAAACCCTTGCAAGATTGTTGATCCCTATCTGCTCTCTATCAAACTCACACAAGCACCAACATGTGCTCTCTACTACCTTGTCTCACAAACTCATGCTCACAAGACAATAATCAAATTATGCCTTTGTTTCCCCTTTTAAAGCAATTCAAATGGCTAAGTTTAGTGAATTTCTAATTAAGGAGTTTGCTTTTGTGATTGATTGAGTTAGCATGAGTTAACTACTCATGCAACTCATCCCATCTCAAATCAAGGATTTGAGACTCAAACACACGTTCTTTTCCTCAATTAACTCGCACTAGAAGACTAATAACTCGACCTTCCGCTTTAACACATCAGTTAACTGCTTCATAACTCCTAACTTTTAGGAACTCTCCTAGATCTTAGGAATTCATCCTAACTTATAGGGAACTCAAGCATGCTAAGAAGAAACTCGTTGTGGTTCCTTGAATTAAGGCACAAATCAAGGAACCCTTTCTCGCTATTATTTTCAACAAGATTTATACCAACCCTTACCTGTACCCACTCGACAATGGGAAAGCATTCTCGTGGATTTTGTTGGTGGTTTGCAGACAACCAAAAAGGGACATGACTGTTTGTTTGCAGTAGTTGACAATTTCAACAAGATCTATGTTCTTATGCCTTGTAAAAATACCATCAAAAGACAGAAAGCAACAAACATGTCCTTCAAACAAGTCTCGATGCACTTTGGGATACCAAGGAGTATCATCTCAAACACAGAAACAACATTTCTCAATGCCTTTTGTCTAAACTTTGGGAAAAGTTGAAAACTAAGTTAAAGACAACATTCCATCGACAAACAAATTGTTAGACAAAAGTAGTCAACGTGACTTTGGTTTAACTTTTGAGGGGTTACAAGAAAAAATATCCAAAGACCTAGAATGAAAATATGACCTACATTCAACACTCTTATAACAAAATAGCCCATACTTCTACCAGTAAGTCCCTTTTTGAAACATTTTTTGGGTATATTCCACCTTCGCCCTTGGATGTTGTCTATGAACAGCAAGTAGTGAGGGATGATATTACAGTAGAAGCATTGAAAGCGGAGAAGTTTGTTGAAAAGATTAGGCAAATAGTTCTACAAGTACAAGAGATGTTGAAAAAAGTAACAAGAAAGGTACAAGGACCAACATGATAAGCACAAATTAGAGAAATCATTCAAAGTGGGAGACAGAGTTTGGTTACAACTAAGTAAAGACTATGGGGTCCTCGTAAGAATGTGAAGGCTCTGCGATATGGTCATTTTGAAGTAATGATGAAGGTGGGTGGTAATGTCTATAGACTCAATCTACTCCCATATATATGTTTTACTCAATAGAAAATATGGAGAATCTAAAACTCTAAGAGCCTTCCATGTTGGATCAAGGACTTAGCACCAAAAGCTCAAGCAAAGTTGGCAGACTACACATTCTTGCAAAAAAAGCCCAAAACTACTGATCGGGTTGAAAGGACAACTTCTAGGCAAGGCAAAATAGTACTCCAAAGAGAAGGTAGAGAAAAATGTTGTCACCCCATTCAATTAATTTTTTTGGGACGGAGGGTTTCGACTCGACGACGATGAAGAACTCTAGGGTTTACGCAAGAGCTCCTCTCCCCTCCACCGTTGTCAAGTTGCACTTCGGCCCTAAAGCCCGTTACGGCCTGAGACTGGATGTGTCACTGAAGATTCACAAGTCGCACCTTGAGAGCAGCAGCCCTGGTGGAAGGGTTAAGATGGAGGGCGGCTGGCTCATGGAAAGTTCTGCACTCTCAGCCGCAGACAAGGATTCGGTCCTCCACGATTTGAAGGTTGGTGGATCCCTTGCAGATCGGATCCCAGAAGGATCCCATCCCCAATGCGATGCAATTGGACTCCAGCTTGTTGTGGAGTAACGAGAAGACAAGCGATTGTTTCAGCCTGCCCCTGCAGGTCATTAACTCACCATCCCACTGTGCTACCCCAGGACATTGGTGCCACGACATCCTTTATGCCAAAGGAAAAGGAAAATGCAAAGAGGTTGCCTGGTGTAGCAGCGATCCTGCAAAGCTCGGCACTTTGGCCCCTCGATTGAGATCTGGCGGACAGGGATCCCCCGATTTCCTATTCCCCTCCTTTCAAATTCAGATCGCTCTTCTATACGGCAAAACCATGCTGTTCTGGGTTGATTCAACAGATATGGTAAACGATCTCTCGCATGCTCTGGAACTCAAGCTGGGTATTCCTCACCCCTCTCAGCATCTTCTATATGGAGGTAAATAACTTGAGAACTCTCTTCCACTCTCATTTTATCATATTGAAAAGGATGCCTCTGTGGTTTTATCCCTTCGTCTACAAGGAGGAGCAGTTTGACAACCTTCTTCCGCTCAAGCCTTCTCTTACAAGGATGTTGTCCATGAACAGCCTCCCAAGAAGACTGCTCAACCCACGGAGGCCCCCAAGTCTTTTTTGGTGGATAAATAGGAGGATGTGCCCTCGATAGAAATTTCCCACCCGAAACTTGAAAACCAACATCAAATATTTGCAGAATCTGCCATTATTTTCCGATTCAATGGATTATGGCCTTGCACAGCAGATCTATACCAATGGATTCATTCCTCTTGGACCAATAACAGTAAGGTTTTCTTCTGCTCAAAGGGATTCTTCATAGTTGTGTTTGCTTTTGATGAGAACTATCAAAAAGCCTTAACTAGTGATCCATGGTTTTGGGGAAAAGCAGGGCTATTCCTCATCCCCTGGTTCCCTGACTTCGACCCCTCCACGGCAGTCATCACCAAACTTCCCATTTGGGTCAGGCTTCCAAATTTACCTGCTCATCTTTGGCACTCCTCTGTCTTCCAAGGTATCAGAAACTCTTTGGGTCGCTTTCCGGCAACGGATCCCTCTAGGGGAGAGAAAGGCATATACACATACGGCAGAATTTGTGCTGAGATTGACTTAAGCAAAGGTCTACCCGATCAAATCATTCTCAAAGTGGGGGACTTCCTTTGGACTCGAACCTTGGATTATGAGAACAATGTGTTCCAATGTCGTCGCTGCTATCAAACAGGGCATCTTCATAACTCCAATACCATATTCCTTGCCCAAAAGAAGAAAGGACTTAAAAAACCAAAATCTAAAAGCTGGGAACCATGTGATCCACCCCCCATGGATGACATTGATTCCTTCAGCTCGGATGAGGAGGAGATTGAAGCTGATGAGGAGGTAGCAATCAAGAGAAGGAAACAAAGTCGGCAAACCCTGGGGGGCCAATGCTTCCTCGAATACTCAAAAACAATCTCATGAGTCCGCCTCCTCCAACTCGGATAAGGAAACTCTTCCCTTGATCATCAACAATCTTCAAGTGGTTTCAGCCCACCCGCCAAATGACAGTTGGGTCAAAGTTTCGAAAAAAAAAGGAAATAAATGTCGTTTTGAGGACTCTACCCATTCTGGGTAAATTCTTGTGTTTGTCTCTCATGGTTCCCATGTATCTCTTCTTGATCCTCTATGTTTCTCTCTTGGCTACGATATGGGGCCGAGGTTGTTAATTTTGGACAACTAGGTCCAAACTCCATGTTGTGAAGCTCAGATGAAGATACCAATATTTTTATTGGGTTCCTCTTTCGTAGAGGTGCAAGAACAATCTAAAGATCATCTTGATCCAATGAGCAGAACATTTATTTTGAATTTATTCAAGATATGTGCAGGTTGGCCTTAAGGTTTTGTGCCCCAATAGTTGTGTCACACACCCTTACTGATGGATATATATTGGTCAACGTTGGAGGACATTTTCACTCATCTCATCCTCACACATTTCTCTCTCCTCATGTGATTGGTTCAAATCACTTGGAGTCTCTTCTCTCTCCACACATGGGAAATCTGGCAACAGCAATTTTCTGAATTCGGTCTAGGGTTTCTGCAGCAAGTTTGACCAGCGTTGACTTTGGTCAATGCAAGGTCAATTTGACCCGAAACTCTCCCAGAACTTCGATTTCCTTAATCCGCATTTTTTGGCACTATTTTCGAGGCACGATATTGACTTTGACTTTTCAATGTTGACCTAGCTGCTGCTACTGTTTGCGTTGACCATTGACTGACAGTGTTGACTTTTCTAGGGTTGACTTTTGAGTTGACCGTTTGGTTGTCCTGAGGGTTGTGTGACATTACTGGTTGGCTGACCATATTGAGACTTTGTTGGTTGAAGCATCTTGTTGACCGCCGTAACGCACCAACACACTTATATATTTCTGGCCTGTCTTCTGTCGATCTACTGGTATGTTCTATCAGCATTTTACTTTGTTGTTTATGTGATTGTTGTCTAAAATTGAAGAGTAAAAGTAAATTTGCATCAAGCATAGGACATCTACATAAATTTACATGGTATCTGAGCTGAGGTGAAGGCAAAGCCCTAATTTGTAGCAATCACCGAAGAAGAGGATGGGTTCCTCAAACTACAATGGCTTTAAGGCTGATGACAAATTGACTGGTAAGGATGACTTCCATGCTTGGAAGATGACATTGGATCTTAACTTGGAAGACCAAGATGTCATGGACTATGTGCAGGGTGAAATCCAAGAGCCTCCATCCACTGCTACTGTTTCTGCCAAAACAAAGTATAAGAAGGGGGAGATCAAAGCAAAGTTGATGATCAGGAACTTAATTAACAAGAGTCTAGTTGCCTACATCTCAGAGTTGGGCACATCCAAAGAGATATATGATAAGTTGGTCCACATGTTCAACGCCAACAATGCGAATCAAGTCCTATTCTTCAAGAATCAATTGAAGAATCTGAAGAACGGCAGGGATGAGTATGTTCAATCATATTTTCTGAAGCTGACCAAGATCAGGAACAATCTGCAAGCTATTGGGGAGACAATAGTTGATCGAGAGATGGTACTCACCGCACTTGGAGGGCTCTCATCCGAATGGCATGTGTGCAACACTACGATTCTCAATAACAATGTGATACCTGACTTTGACGAAGTACTATCGAGATGTGTACAAGAAGAGACACGAATGAAGGAGTATGAAAATGAAGGGAACATTGCCTTCGCTGCTCATTCTAGAAAGAAGAACTTTGGTGGTCCAAGGAACAAAGGAAGAGCAGGGGCCCAAGGAAAGGAAGGCAAGTGTTACACTTGTCATAGGCCAAGTCACTATGCTAGAGAATGCCCTTTCAAGAAGGATTATCCTGATGATGATAACAACAACAATCGGAGGAATGGCAATCAAAGAAACAACAAGTTCAAGGGAAAGAGGAAGGCTCCCTCCGGCGGAAATAGTCAACCCTTCAAAAGGTCGAGAAATTCCAGGTATGAGGAATCAAATGTTGTTGATAAAAGGAATGAATTCATTCTTGTATTTGCCCTCTCTACTGCATCTCCACCCGACACTATGGATGTCCGGTTGATAGATAGTGGTGCCTCAAGGCACATCACTGGGTTCAAGGAAGCACTTTCTGATATGGTTGAGAAGGATACTAATCTGGAAATTATCCTTGGAGATAATGCCACATATCCCGTGAAAGGGACAGGGACTGTGACCCTCCACTTGTCTCAAGGTCAAGTCCTCCGCTTACAGGATGTACTCTATGTACCTAATCTGAAGAAGAACCTTGTGTCTATATTGGCCATGGAAGACAAAGGTTTCAATGTGGCATTCATTGATGGTAAGGTGTGCATTTGGAAAAAGAGCTTAAAGGAAGCTATCACGATTGGGTTTAGAGTTGATACATTCTACCAGGTTGGAGGAAGTCCACTGGGAGCGATGACGTGTGATACTATTCGACAGACTGAACTATGGCACCAAAGGTTTGGACACCTTCACTACAAGGCCCTTCCCGAAGCAAGGAAGGTGGTAACAGGGATGCCCAAGTTTTCAAATAATCATGAAGGTGTATGTCAGGGTTGTGCCGAAGGAAAGCATACAAGGGGTCATTTTCCCTAAATTGTCACAAAGACATCTGATGTCTTGCAATTGATACATTTTGATCTGTCTGGGATGCTGCCTGTGACATCCTTGGGAGGATGTTCTTATTATATGACATTCATACATGACTTCTCTCGCAAAACCTGGATATACTTCTTGAAGAAGAAGGATGAGGCTTTCATGTGGTTCCGTACCTTCAAAGCCTTGGTGGAAAATCTGACAGGGAAGAAGATCAAGATATTGAGGACCGATAATGGCACTGAATATGAGACGAACGAATTCAAGAAATTTTGCAGAGAAGTTGGCATTAAGAGGGAGACCACAACTGTCTACACTCCTGAGCAGAATGGCGTTGCTAAATGAAATAACAGGACCATTGTGGAAGCTGCTCGTGCCATGCTATGTGACCAGGGTCTACCGAAGTTTTTATCGGGAGAAGCTGCGAACACTGCTGTGTACATACAAAACCGATGCTCGCATTCCGCTCTGGACTCCAAAAATCTCGAAGAGGTTTTCACTGGTAAGAAACCTGACGTCTCGTATTTTAGAGTTTTTGGATGTCCTGTTTATTTTCATGTGCCGAAAGAGAAAAGAAGCAAGCTAGATGCTTCTGGAAAGAAGGGAATGTTTGTGGGCTACAACGAAACTTCGAAGGCCTATAGAGTGTATGTGCCTGGTCAAAGGGAAGTGGAGATATGCCACGATGTCACCTTTGACGAAGATGCTTCCCTGAGGAAAGTACTCAATCTTCCAAGATCTGAGAAAGATCATGAAGCAAGGCCTGGAAATCAAGAAGAACCGAAGGATGAGACGATGACCAATGCTGAAGGACCGATGGACCCGATTAATAGACCTCCTTCACTGGGGAAGAGACCATCATGGCTTAGGGACACTCTCGAGGATGCCAAGGGGCATATGGCCCCAAGGGGGACATTCCGTGAAAGCAAGAAGTCAAATATATACCAAGGGTATCTAGCAGCCATGAGTACTATTGTACAATCTGAGCCTGGATCTTTTGAGGAAGTCGTAAAGCATTAAGTCTGGAAGGATGCTATGCACAAAGAATATGAGTCCATATTGAAGAATAATGTCTGGGATGTGGTTCCAAGACCGGAGGACAAAGCAGTTGTCACCTTGAAATGGCTCTACAAGATCAAGCATGGATCTGATGGAAGTGCTGAAAAGTTCACGGCAAGATTCGTTGCCCGTGGCTTCTCTCAAAAACAAGGCTTAGACTATGATGCTATATTTTCACCTGTGGCCCGATATACGGTCCGATCTATCATAGCCCTTGCTGCTACGCAAGAATGGAGTCATCATTAGATGGATGTGAAGACTGCATTTATGCATGGTGCGATAAAGGAAGAGGTGTACGTAGAGCAACCTCTGGGGTTCGAAGTCCAGGATCGGGACACCCATGTCTGCAGGTTGAAGAAAGCCCTCTATGGGTTGAAGCAAGCACCCAGAGCTTGGTACGAGAGGATAGAGAGCTACCTGACGAAGCTGGGCTTCACTCGTAGTAATGATGATCCGAACCTTTACTTCAAAGTTGATAGAGAGAAGCCTCTCATTCTAGTGTTGTATGTGGACGACCTCTTCCTGACAGGTGCTGACCCTCTCATTCATCAGTGCAAGAGGGAGCTCGTTGTTGAGTTCGAGATGAAGGACCTAGGACTGATGCATTACTTCCTAGACCTGGAGATCTGGCAGAGACCTGGCGAGATGTTCCTTTCTCAAGGAAAATACATTGTGAAGCTTCTGGAAAGATTTGGTGTGGTGAACTGTAAGTCCGTGTCAACACCGGTGGATCTCAACTTTAAGAAGTTGAGTGGCAGCGCTGCTGGGCCCGTGTTAGCAAATCCTACTGAGTATCGTCAACTCGTAGGGGCCCTGATGTTCTTAGTGAACACCCGTCCGGACATATGTTTTGCAGTGAACACTTTGAGTCAACAGATGGTTGAGCCTCATCACACTCACTGGGTTGGTGCCAAGAATCTTCTGAGATATCTTCGAGGCTCGATAAACCATGGGCTGAGATACACTGTCGGGAGCGTGACACTCCTTGGATATACTGATGTTGATTGGGTTGGCAGTGTGGTGGATCGTAAAAGCACATCGGGATGCTGCTTCACACTTGGATCTGCTTCGATATCATGGATGAGCAAGAAGCAGAAGTCGGTGACTTTGAGCACCACGGAGGCCGAATACATTGTAGCGAGTATGGCATGTTGTGAAGCAGTTTGGTTGTGAAAGCTCTTCAGTGAGTTGTCCGGGCATGTGTTAGATACCACCGTGATACTCTGTGATAACCAGAGTGGGATTCGGTTGTTTGAGAATCCCGTGTTCCACGATCGATCCAAGCATATTGATATCAGGTACCACTTTATCCGAGATATGGTACAGCGAGGCGCCTTAAGGCTCGATCATATAGGAACTGATGAGCAGGTCACGGATATTCTCACAAAGACCTTGGGGAAGGTCAAGTTCCTAACCTTCCATGAGAGTCTTGGTATCGTGGAACGACCCTATGCTGAGGGTCCTGTTGGACGATGAGCTCTGGGAGCTCTGGAGGGGCTTTGGGGATAGCTTCTCAGAGCTATAAGCAACCACAGGGCTAGGCTTTCCAAACCTTGTTGGTGTGCTTCTGCCCCACCGTTGTGATGATTGAGTTGGTTCACCTCTCATTATTTGTGCCCTGTATGCATCTTACCCATTGAGTTCAAGGCTCATGGGAAGTACCTCTCATTTGGCCAGTGAGGTGGGAAAAGTTAGAGACTAGTAGCAAAGACTGATGGACACATCAGAGATTGTCGTACTCTCTATCTAAGATGGCACGGTCCAACCACTTGATCTGGGATCAAGTCTAGTGAGGTTTCGAACCTCCTACTGACTTTGGGTCAAATAAACCAACTTCGGGTTGGTATGAGACTCTTTGTGAGTCCTATAGAGGTTTCGGACCTCTGGGCTGAATCTGTCAGCCGGGAATGATGTCTTTGTGACTGACCCACTTCTATTCTGAAATAAAGAAGCCAGCAAAGCAAATTACTGCGGCATGACGCACGATGTTTGGATTGCATAGGTGGATGGAGTTCTCCCTAGTTGAGAGGGAGTGTTAATTTTGGACAGCTAGGTCCAAACTCCATGTTGTGATGCTCAGATGAAGATACCACTATTTTTATTGGGTTCCTCTTTTGGAGAGGTGCAAGATCAATCTAAAGATCATCTTGATCCCATGAGAAGAACATTTATTTTAAATTTATTCAAGATATGTGTAGGTCGGCCTTAAGGTTTTGTGCCGCAACAGTTGTGTCACACACCCTCACTGATGGATATATATTGGTCAACGTTGGAGGACATTTTCACTCATCTCATCCTCACACATTTCTCTCTCCTCATCTGATTGGTTCGAATCACTTGGAGTCTCTTCTCTCTCCACACATGGGATATCTAGCAACAGCAATTTTCTGAATTCGGTTTAGGATTTCTGCAGCAAGTTTGACTAGCGTTGACTTTGGTCAACGCAAGGTCAATTTGACCTGAAACTCTCCCAGAACTTCGATTTCCCTAATCCGCATTTTTTGGCACTATTTTCAAGGCAAGATGTTGACTTCATTGACCTAGCTACTGCTGCTGTTTGCATTGACCGTTGACTGACAGCGTTGACTTTTCTGGAGTTGACTTTTGAGTTGACCGTTTGGTTGTCCTGAGGGTTGTGTGACATTGTTGTTTGGCTGACCATATTGAGACTTTACTAGTTGAAGCATCTTGTTGACCGCCGTAACGCACCAACACACTTATATATTTTTGGCTTGTCTTCTGTCGATCTACTGGTATGTTCTATCAGCATTTTACTTTGTTGTTTATGTGATTGCTGTCTGATATTGGGAGTAAAAGTAAAGTTGCATCAAGCATAGGACATCTACATAAATTTACAGAGGTTGACTGTTCATTACCAGCGTCCCCACTATCTAGTCTCTCTTGCTTGTAACTCCATTTGTACTATATGATTTTAATAGAATCAGTCTTATTCAGAAGAAAATATATATATATATAATTTAAATTTAAATTTAAAAAGTTTAAAAATTTAAATTAAATTTAAATTAGATTAAATTAAATTAAAAAATAAAAAAATAAAAATAAAAATTGGGGACGAAAAGAGTCCCTAAATGGGGAAGTATGATCTGGAATGAATCAATATATAATTTTTCTTCTATCTTGGTACTTTTGAGTGGAAAAACTAGAGGAATTAGCTTGCAAGGCCCATTTTAGTGACATGTCCCAATTTGGAAATTTCGGGTTTGGAAACTTCATGAGCCATTTTGGGGCAACAAATGGCACTTTTGGGGTCAAAGTTTTGTGGGCATAGCTTTGAGCCCCTTGTATGTTGTTCTACAAATCGAGATCTTTCCAACAGTGCAAAATCACCTCAATCAGAGCTCATATGCAACAGTTATGCCTCTCACATTTGGGGTTAGCCACGTGTGTACATTCAAGAAGATTCTGAAAGGTCCAAAACCTTATCACCAAGTGGGGGTTGAGGATGCAAAATCCCTAACCCTAGATGGCTATCAAGCTATGTTAAATACTAAGTCACTAGGAGAAGGGGTTCCATTCTTTAGCATTGTACTTGTTCCATAGTTGAGCAAAGCACTTAGGAGTGCGATTTGAGAGCATAACAGAGGAGGAAAAGGATTTTGTAGCGACCATTCAAGCTTGTTCCATAGTTGAGCAAAGCATTTAAGATTGGGATTTTAGAGCGCAACAGAGGAAAACGATTTTGTAGCAACCATTCAAGTTATAGTGTAAAAGGAAACTCAATAGTGAGTGCCTCAAGTGGATGATAATGCTTATAGACTCAAACTACCCTGATATATATGTATTTACTCAGCAGATAATGTGAAGAATTCAAAACTCTATGAGCCTTCCATGTTGGATAAAGAAGCTAAAGAACAGGTCCTACCTACCATAAGGGTCATAGCACCAAACACTCAAGCAAAGTTGGCAAAAGGTACATTCTTGCAAAAGAAGTCCAAAACTACCAGATCGGGTTGAAATGACAACGTCTAGGAAAGGTGTTAAATTTGGACAACTAGGTCCAAACTCCATGTTATGATGCTCAGATTAAGAGGCTAATATTTTTGTTGGAATCCTCTTTCGGAGAGGTGTAAAATCCATATATAATATGTCTTAATCCGATGAGCAGAACATTTATTTTGAATTTATTATTCTTAATAAATTATATGTGCAGGTCGGCCTTAAGGTTGCACGCCCCCAGCAGATGTGTCACACGCCCCAATGATGGATATAAATACAGGCAAAGTTGGAGAGCATCTCATTACAACACAACTCACATCTTTCTCTCTCATCTGAAATAGTACGAGCTACCTGGAGGACGAGTTCAGCCACACGTGTGAAGGAGAAAGAAGGACGAATTTCTGTATGGCTGAGCTGAAGGACGAGTTGCTGCAGCTAGGGTTTTGCAGAAGGTTTGACCAGCGTTGACTTTGGTCAACGCATGGTCCAATTGGGCTAAAAATTTGTGGGAAGTTCGATTTTGGAAGGCCGTACTATTTGGCACAAAAATCGAGGTCAAAGGGTTGACCAATCTGTTGTTGCGTTGACTTTTAGCTTGCTGCCCTGCGTTGACTTTTCTGGACAGCGTTGACTTTTTGGAGTTGACTTGGGTTGACTCGGTTGCTGATTGGAGGACTGTTGTGACACATTCTGGGTTGGCTGACCAAGGAGACTTTGCTGGTTGAAGCATCCTATTGACCGCCGTAACGCACCACCACATTTTTCTTGTTTCTGATTTGTCTTCTATAAGATCCACATATATGTTCTATCTGCATTTTACTTAACTATTTGTATGATGCTTGTGAGAAAAATGCATTGCTCCTAGCAGACATCTCTGGTGCAGTATAGGAGGATATTTGAGTGAAGACAAACTCTCTCTTTAGCAATCATCACCGGAAGAAATGGGTTCCACTAGTCTTGAATTCAAGGAGAATGACAAGCTGACTGGAAGAGATGACTTCCATGCCTGGAAGATGATATTAGATCTCAAATTGGAAGATCATGATCTCTTGGATCATGTGACGGGGAAGATTCGAGAACCTCCATCTAATGCCTCTGCGGCTGTTAGAAACAAGTATAAGAAGGGAGAAATCAGAGCAAAGCTGCTGATCAGGGAATCCATAAATAAGAGTCAGGTTGCCTATATATCTGAACTAGGCACATCCAAGGAGATGTATGACAAATTGATACTTATGTTCAAAGTAAACAATGTGAACCAAGTGCTATTCCTCAAGAACAAGTTGAAGAATATGAAGAAGGGCCGAGATGAGTCTATTCAAACTTTCTTTATGAAGTTGACCGAAACCAGGAACAATCTGCTAGCTATTGGGGAGACAATAGCTGATCGTGAAATGGTTCTCACCGCACTTGGAGGACTTCCATATGAATGGCAAGTATTCACAACTACCATTCTCAACAATAATACCATTCCTAACTTTGATGAGCTTCTGTCTAGATGTATGCAAGAAGAAACAATGATGAAGGAATTCGATAATGACAGAAATGCTGCCTATGGTGCTCATTTCCGAAAGAAGAACTCTGGTGGTTCTAAGGACAAAGGAAGGACAAAGACTCAAGAGAAGAAGGGTAAATGTTTCACCTGCCATAGGCCTGGACACTATGCTAGAGAATGCCCCTTCAAGAAGGATTCTCCCGATAGTGATGATAACAACAACAACCGAAGGAATGGGAATCGAAGAAATGACAAATCCAAAGGAAAGAGGAAGGCTCACTTTGGTGGAAACAATCAACCTTCTAAAAGGTCCAGAAATACCGGGTATGAGGAGTCTAATGTTGTTGATAAAAGAAATGAGTATATTCTTGTATCTGCTCTCTCAGCTGCATCTCCGCCCGACACTATGGATGTCTGGCTAATCGATAGTGGTGCCTCAAGACACATCACCGGATTCAAGGAAGCACTTTCTGACATGGTTGAAAGGGATACTAATCTAGAAATTATCCTTGGGGATAATGCCACATATCCCATGAAAGGGACAGGGACTATGACCCTCCACTTGTCTCAAGGACAAGTCCTCCGTTTGCAAGATGTACTCTATGTACCTAAATTGAAGAAGAACCTTGTGTCTGTATCTGCCATGGAAGACAAAGGATTCAATGTAACCTTCTCTGATGGAAAGGTGCTCATGTGGAAGGAAAGCTTCAAGGAAGCTATCTCTATTGGCTTTAGAGTTGGTACACTCTACCAAGTTGGAGGGAGTCCGTTGGGAGCTATGACTTGTGATACTATCCGACAAACCGAACTATGGCACCGAAGATTTGGACACCTTCATTACAAGGCCCTTCCCGAAGCAAGGAAGGTAGTGACAGGGATGCCTGATTTTGGAAATAATCATGAAGGTGTATGTAAGGGCTGTGCTGAAGGAAAACATACAAGGGGACCTTTCCCCTCAAGTGTCACAAAGACATCTGATATATTGCAACTGGTCCATTCTGATCTATCTGGTATGTTTCCCGTAACATCCCTGGGGGGATGTTCTTACTACATGACATTTACTGATGACTTCTCTCGCAAAACCTGGATATACTTCTTGAAGAAGAAGGATGAGGCTTTCATGTGGTTCCGTACCTTCAAAGCCTTGGTGGAAAATATGACTGGAAAGAAGATCAAGATTTTGAGGGGCCGACAATATGTATGAATATGAGTCAAATGAGTTCAAGAACTTTTTGCGAGGAGAAAGGCTGGCATTAAGAGGGAGGGCCCTAACACACATATACTCACGGCGAATGTGGTATTCTTTGAGCATGAGCCAGTTAATGTGTTGCAGTGTAATGCTGTGTGACCGGGAGTCTGCAGATTTTGTGGAGAAAACACGCAAACTCTGTGTGTACATTCAGCCAAGTGCCCTCATTCCGCAACGGACTCCAAAAACTCCAAAAGAGGTTTTCTCACGGTAAGAAACCTGATGTCTCACATTTCAGAATTTTTGGATGTCCTGTCTATTTTCATGTGCCGAAAGAAAAGAGAAGTAAGCTGGATGCTACTGGGAAGAAAGGAATGTTTGTGGGCTACAGTGAGACTTCTAAGGCATATAGAGTCTATGTACCTGGTCAAAGGGAAGTAGAGATAAGCCATGATGTCACTTTTGACGAAGATGCTTCCCTGAAGAAAGTAGTAGATCTTCCTAGATCTGGAGAAAATCAGAAAGGCCTGGAAATCAAGAAGGACCGCAGGATGAATCAATGCCTGATATTGAAGGACCAATGGACCCTATTGATCCATCTCCTTCACTGGGAAAGAGACCTTCATGGCTCAGGGACACCCTCGAAGATGCTGAGGGACATGCTGCCCCAAGGGGGACATTCCGAGAAAGCTTGAAGCCGTGTAGATACCAAGGGTATCTAGCTGCCATGAGTACTATTGTACAATCTGAACCTGGATCTTTTGAGGAAGCCGTAAAGCATCAAGTTTGGAAGGATGCTATGCACGAAGAATATGATTCCATTATGAAGAATGATGTCTGGGATGTGGTCCCGAGACCGAAGGACAAATCTTTTGTCACCGCAAAATGGCTCTACAAGATCAAACATGGATCTGATGGGAGTGCTGAAAAGTTCAAGGCAAGGTTTGTTGCCCGTGGCTTCTCTCAAAAGGAAGGAATTGACTATGATGACATATTTGCACCTGTGGCACGATATACCACCATTCGATCAATCATAGCCCTTGCTGCTACGCAAGGATGGAGTCTTCATCGGATGGATGTCGGAGCCGCTTTTACATCTGGTGCAATAAAGGAAGAGAGGTGTGGTGTCAGCCTACGGGATTTGAAGTTCAAGATCGAGACACTTATGCAAGGTTGAAGAAAGCCCTCTATGGGTTAAAGCAAGCACCCGAGCTTGGTACGAGAGGATGGATAAGTTACTTGATGAAGCGGGGCTTCACTCGAAGTAATGCTGATCCGAACCTTTACTTCAAGGTTTTCCAGGGAAAGCCTCTCATTCTGGTGTTGTATGTGGACGACCTCTTCCTGACAGGTGCTGACCCTCTCATTCATCAATGTAAGAGGGAGCTCGTTGCTGAGTTCGAGATGAAGGACCTAGGACTGATGCACTACTTCCTAGGCCTGGAGGTCTGGCAGAGACCTGGAGAGATTTCCTTTCTCAAGGAAAATACATTGTGAAGCTTCTGGAAAGATTTGGTATGGTGGACTGTAAGTCCGTGTCGACACCGATGGAACTCAACTTTAAGAAGTTGAGTGGCAGCGCTGCTGGGCCTATCTTGGCCAATCCTACTGAGTATCGTCAACTCATAGGAGCTTTGATGTTCTTGGTGAACACCCGTCCGGACATATGTTTTGCAGTGAACACTTTGAGTCAACAGATGGTTGAGCCTCATCATTTTCACTGGGTTGGTGCCAAGAATCTTTTGAGATATCTTCGGGGCACGATAAACCATGGTCTGAGATACACTGCCGGGAGTGTGATACTCCGTGGATATACTGATGCCGATTGGGGTGGCAGTGTGGTGGATCGTAAGAGCACATCGGGATGCTGCTTCAATCTTGGTTCTGCTTCGATCTCATGGATGAGCAGGAAGCAGAAGTCGGTGGCTTTGAGCACCGCGGAGGCCGAATACATTGCTGCTAGTATGGCCTGTTGTGAAGCAGTTTGATTGCGGAAGCTCTTTAGTGAGCTGTTTGGACATGTGCTAGATACCGCTGTGATACTCTGTGATAATCAGAGTGGGATTCGTATGACTGAGAATCGTGTGTTCCACGACCGATCCAAGCATATTGATATCAGGTACCACTTTATCCGGGATATGGTACAGCGAGGCGCCGTAAGGCTCGATCATATAGGAACTGATGAGCAGGTCGCGGATATTCTCACTAAGCCCATGGGGAAGGTCAAGTTCCTAACCTTCCGTGAGAGTCTTGGTGTCGTGGAAAGACCCTATGATGTGGGTCCTGTTGGACGATGAGCTCTGGGAGCTCTGGGGAGCTTTGGGGATAGCTTCTCGGAGCTATAAGCACTCATAATGCTTCTGCCCCACCCTTGTGATTATTGAGCTGGTTCGCCACTCATTTATCTGTACCCCGTATGCATCCTACCCATTGAGTTCAGGGCTCATGGGAAGTACCTCTCATTTGGCCAATGAGGTGGGAAAAGCTAGAGACTATTAGCAAAGACTGATGGACGCATCAGAGATTGCCGTACTCTCTATCTAGGATGGCACGGTCAACCCGCCGATGCAGGATCAAGATTTGTGATGCGGGACCTACGAATTATGTCGGTCGAGGGATGATGTCTTTGTGGTAGGCACTTCGTTACGGGAAATAAAGAGACGTGAAAGCAAGTTACGGCGGGATGACGCACGATGTTTGATTGCAGCGATGGATGGAGTTCTCCCTAGTTGAGAGGGAGTGTTAAATTTGGACAACTAGGTCCAAACTCCATGTTATGATGCTCGAGATTAAGGAGGCTAAATATTTTTGTTTTGGGATCCTCTTTCGGAGAGGTGTAAAATCCATATATAATATGTCTTAGTCAGATGAAGCGGAACATTTATTTTTAATTTATTATTCTTAATAAATTATATGTGCAGGTCGGCCTTAAGGTTGCACGCCCCCAGCAGATGTGTCACACGCCCCAATGATGGATATAAATACAGGCAAAGTTGGAGAGCATTTCATCACAACACAACTCACATCTTCTTCTCTCATCTGAGATAGTACGAGCTACTTGGAGGACGAGTTCGGCCACACGTGTGAAGGAGAAGAAGGACAAAACAGTACGGCTGAGTTGAAGGACGATTTTTCTGCAGTTAGGGTTTTGCAGAAAGTTTGACCAGCGTTGACTTTGGTCAACGCATGGTCCAATTGGGCTGAAACTTTGTGGGAAGCTCGATTTTGGAAGGCCGTACTACTTGGCACAGAAATCGAGGTCAAAGGGTTGACCAATTTGCTGTTGCGTTGACTTTTAGCTTGTTGCCTTGCGTTGACTTTTTCAGGACATCGTTGACTTTTTTGGGGTTGACTTGGGTTGACTCGTTTGCTGATTGGAGGACTGTTGTGACACATGCTGGGTTGGCTGACCAAGGAGACTTTGCTGGTTGAAGCATCCTGTTGACCGCCGTAACGAACCACCACATTTTTCCTGTTTCTGATTTGTCTTCTGTAAGATCCACTTATATGTTCTATCTGCATTTTGCTTAACTATTCGTATGATTGCTGTGAGAAAAGTAAAATTGCTCCTAGCATAGAACATCTACAAAAATTTACAAAAGGCAAAATGAACTCTAAAAGAAGGTAAAGAAATTTTTCCTCGCCTCATTCAATAAAATCTTTTGGGGACCAAAAGCATCCATAAATGGGGAGTTATGATCCAAAATGAATCATTATCTAATTTTTCATCTATCTTGGTACTTTTGGGTGGAAAAACCAGAGGAACTGGTTTGCAAGGCCCATTTCATTGGTAGGTCCCAATTTGGCAATTTGGGGTTTGGAACCTTCTTGAGCCATTTTGAGGCAACAAATGGCTCTACGCACTGAGACCTTTCCAATGATGGAAAAACACTTCAATCAAAGCTTGTATGCGGAAGTTATACGTCCCATAAGTTGACCCACCTTGTTGACCACCATGGTAAGAGTGGATGCCATGTCAAGCCCCATAAATCAGACATGTGGGATTGGTCATGTGTACTTTCAAGAAGATTTTAGAAGGTCAAAAACCTTAGCACTAATTGGGGATTAAGGAGGCAAAACCCCTAACCCTAGATGGCTATGCTATCAAAGGCAACTCCATAGTGAGTGCCTCTTTCTTCGTATTTGCATTTCCATAACGATATAAAAGAGAGCAAAGCATAGTCCTCCCCTTCTAGCTAGGTTCTTTTCCATACTGGGTTCCACTTGATACATCTTGTGTTCATTTGTGTGGATGGTGTGTTCTTTTGCTCATTCCTTTCAATTTTATAGCTCATAAGTTCAAGCAATAAGCTAGTAATAATTAATCTGGGAAATAAGAAAATAAATTACATAATCTAAGATTTCAGGATATTATAAAATCTGTTGCGACAAACTATTCCAATCGAATATCCATGGCAGTTTACATATAAGCAAAGGCAGCTTACAGGCATAAACTCCCAGGTCGAGTCACTCAAAAATAAGCAAATGCAGTTTGAAATCTATATGGAAAATGATACTCGGGATGGGAACAAATGGAAAAGAGTGAATGGGCTGCAGGGAAAGAGATAAGAAGCTCTAAATGGAGAAAAGGTCTGCCGTTGAGGTCATTCAGCCAGTGGCTCCTCCAACTTTTTCTGTTGGATCTTATGAAATGGAAGATATGATAGCATGGGAGGAAAATACAGTCAGGATTCAGTACAAGAAAAGAAACAATCCCTTGGCATTCAGACATTCACTGTTGGTAGCAAACTGGATTGCAATGATCTGTAAGTTTGCATTTTTGTTAAGGCAGTTTGTATGGAAATATACGTGTCAAATAGATAGTGGTAGCTCTAGAACTTTAGGACTAGTACATACTACAGATAGTAGATGGTAGCTCTAGAACTTTAGGACTAGTACATACTACAGATAGTAGATGGTAGTACTGAATGTTTGAGAAAAATTCTAATGCTCGAGACAGTTTGTCTATGTAATTGTATTATCCTCCTGGACGGCTTAGCCATAGGCAAAATTTAATACAAAAATACCCGTTTAGTTTCATAGACACAGTAGATAATAGTGCTGAATTTTTGAGAAATTTTTCTGTGCTCAAGACAGTTGTATTATCCTGCTGGACCTTGGCCACAGGCATATTTTAATACATAAATACCCGTTTATGTCTCTCTCTCTCACACAGACACATGCAGAACAGTATGAGTTATTATTTGACAACTGCTTTACTTAGGTCATTTTCTTAACAAATAAATTTGTTTGTATCAACTATTTCTTCCCAGATTCTATGTTTCCGTCAATTTCTTAACAACAATGCAGGGGCTTGTACGTAGTGTTTTCAAAAAAAACAAATAGAATTGCATACTCCATACTATTGCCTGCTAATTCTTCTTGCATTGGAATGCAGGTGCATCTGAAAACATGTGAATTTTCAAATTTTGCTTACGTTATACCCAACATTCCTCGCAATCAAGCCATATTTTCAACCATACATTCATCATTGACGACAGCACAGGCTACCTTGAGAAATTAACCCCAACAAGAAGAAGATATCAAGGAAACAATTTTTTACCCAAAAACCAGACTTCAAGCTAACTAATTTCATCCCAATGAAATCCAGGAATTAAGGAAGCACAACTCACCTCGCAAATCATGCAATCGATAAATCTGATCCGGCGGAAACATGTTTGTATCAGCAAAAAACTCTATAAGTCTAGTCGCGTGGCCTTCCCGCCCATCTTCGAGAAGCTCGTGCAATAACTCAAATGCAGTCAGCAAATAATTCTCTTCTAGTAGAAAATTCACCACACAGTTACACAGCGAGGCCTGTTCTACCTCCATGCTCCCATAAATCTGACAGATCCCTTCACTCGGACTTGGGACGCGTCAAATCTGTAAATTTAATTAAATTCTTCCCAGAGAAATTGAAACCCTGCGAATGTAAAGATCTCAAAAGATTGTCATGCAAAATTGATAGGCGTAGCTAAATCCATAATAAGGAAAACGGGTTCAAACTGCCGCATAAGATGTGGCGCGCATCGCTACTCCTGCGAGTAGAACCAGATCTAGAAGCCTTCCTGATGAAACTGTAGAGGACAGACAAGGAACAAACCTGATCTACAGATTAGAGTGCCATTTGAATAACAAAATGTGCCAAAAATGTGAAATCCTTTTCGTTCCCCTTCCACTTCCGCTTGCTCTTTACAGATCTGACATAAATTGTGTACTGACTTTTGGACTGTCGATCAAACTCAAAAATTTAAGGCTGCGCACCAATTGAGAGGTTTAAGGCAATTTTACAAATTTGTTATGTATTATATCAATATTTAGAAATGGTTAGATTTAGTAATTTTATCATTGAGTCTATTTATTTTTAAATAGAAAGTAAATGAGGTTAATTGTAAAACTTCAATTATGCAATTTAATCCAACTTCCACAATTTTACATGCAAGTTGTTAACATTTAAACTAATTCTTGAAAATGTAAAAAGAAAATTAATTAAATTTTAATTTTACCTAATAATTTATTATTAAATTTATAAAGAAAAATAATAATTAAAGTATTTATATTTATATTTTTGTTAAAGTATTTTAACTTATTTAAATAGGATGTCAAATTTAAATAAATTAAATACTTGAGAGTGCAAACTTTTGTTATCCATAAATTTTCTAAAAAATCACATAAAAAATTATAAAGCTGAATATTTACATTGGTGCAATACTTACTTTTGGATAAAAAATAATATTTATACTATACATATATATATTAGAATATAGTAGTGTAATTTTAATTTTTTTTTTAGTGCACAGTATCATAGATTGTACGTCCTGGTATTTCTAAAAAGAGCTTGCGAGTGCCCCTGCGCTGCGCCTGCCCTCGCAGGGCCCTGCTGCTTATGTTCCTGTTGCGTCCTGCTGTACCTGTTGCCTCCTGCTGCGTCCTGCTGTGTCGTGTCAATGTCTAGGTCGGGATCCAATGGCTCTCCCTGTGCGTCCTGAGCTTTGCTAGGGTTTCTGTTGCGTGGCTGCCCCTGCGGCGGCCGGCCTCAGGCCCTCCCTATGGAGCCGCTGGGTCCTTCTATGGATCCGCATTCTTCTCCTGCCATCGACGCCTTCAACCAGCTTCTTGCCGGTTTGCCTCAGAAGAAAAGAAGCGAAGCATCCAAATTTGTTAAGAAGCTAGATGAAATTCCTGAGATCTCTTTGCCTCCGGAGGCCCCCATTCAAGTAGCTTTATCTTTGGCGGATCGAGGTCTCATTGGCCAGTTCACGGGTCTATGGCCTTCTCCGAAAACTACTGAGCAATGGGTTAACAAGAACAGGGCTCCTCTGATCAAGGAAAAGGTCACCTCTTACTTTCTGGGGAAAGGGTACTTCCTCTTCGAATTCTCCTCCAAAGAAGACAAAGACTTGATCTTTCAAAATGGGCCGTATTTCATGGGTTCTCAGGGCCTCTATCTGAACAAATGGACTCCGGACTTTGATCCGGCTGTTGATGTTCCCAAGGCTATCCCGGTGTGGGTTCGCCTTCCAAACCTACCAGTTCACTGCTGGAACTGGAGTTCCTTGAGACACATTGGCAACACTCTCGGGAAATTCATAGATCGGGCAAACAATAAGGACCAATACGACTGTGCCAGGATCTACGTGGAAGTAGATCTAGAGGTTGGTCTTCCAGAGGCTATAAAAATCAAAGTCGGAAGCTGGTCTCATGTTCAGATCTTGGACTATGAGCAACTGCCGTTCAAATGTAGGAAATGCCACGTTCATGGACATTTTGCTAGAAACTGTCCGTCCAACGCTGAGCCGGAGAAAGGGATTGAAGAGGGTTGGAACCAAGTCAAACGAGTAAAAACCAATCACAAAGGGAAAAAACCGGGAGGACCCTCTGGAAAAGGCTCTCAACAGGCTAATGTTCAACGCCCCCCTCCCAAAAAGGCGCAAGGACACAAATTTGACCCTCTAAGCCAGCAGACAGAAGATTCTCAGGAGAACGAGACACAAGATCCAGTTTCTCCTAGCAAAGATACTCCCTCAGCCTCCCTCAAAGGAACAAGTGCCGAAGATCCCAATGGTATGCCCTCAGATGATGAGGAAGAAGAGCAAGAAACGGACGAGTCAGAGGAGGAAGGAGAAATAGGAGAATCCCAAACCTCGATACGAAGATCTACAAGAGGCCGTAAATCTGACAGGGAAAAAAGAGAGCAGGAGACTTACAAAGATAAGTTACAGGGCAGCCAGCCAACTCTGGAAAAGTTGCTTGCCTCAAAGCCAAGGATGTTGAAAAATCAGACCCAAGGCTCCAAGGGAGCCCACCAGAAACATAAATAATGAAGGTCATCTCCTAGAATTGTAGAGGTATGGGGAGTAAAGTTAAGGAAGAAGCCATGAGAAGCTTAATAAGAACAGAAACTCCAGACATACTTCTCATCCAGGAGACTAAGTTGGAAGACGTAGTCTTCCTACAAGAATGCAAGAAACTTTGGTTCAAAAGTGAAGCAAGAGCAATCTCTGCCCGGGGCGCTTCGGGAGGGATTGGCACTCTATGGAACCCTAACAAATTTGTAGTCACCTTTGAGGCTAGTAATACTCACTGGTTGCTGCTGAAAATGCAAAATCTGGATACTAAGGAAATCTTTTGCCTCTTCAATGTATATTCTCCAGTCAATGTTGGGGAAAAAAAGGAATGTTGGGATTATATAAGGCAACAAGCAGACTTGACAAATCTGGAAAATATAATTATTGCTGGAGATCTTAATCTCACTCTCCACTCGTCTGAAAAAAGAGGAGGCAGCGCTGTTCGAGATCCGGCAAGGGAATGGGCGGAGGATCTACTGCAGGACTGGGACTTGCTGGATATCAAACCCTCTTCCGGTAAGTTCTCTTGGTCTAACAAAAGAGTGGGCCCTGGTCATATCGCTGCCAGATTAGATAGATTTTTCATTCAAAGCTCTTTTCTGTTACTAGGATTAGAACCCAGAATGCACATCCTTGCTAACAGCATCTCGGACCATAAGCCTATAAAACTCGAGCTCCTGGCCCATCTAGATCTGGGTCCTATTCCATTTCGATTTAGTCCTCTCTGGGTCAAGGAATCAAACTTCATGCAAATAGTCAAGGATTGTTGGAGTCAGCCTGTCAATGGTTCTCCCTTCTATATCTGGGAGGAAAAACTTAGAAGGGTAAAAGGCGATCTAAAACGATGGGCCAAAACCCTTTCCAACCCGGCTACAGAAAGAAAAGCCATCAAAGTCTCTCTCGCTTCTCATCAAACTCATATGGAGCACGCTATTGTCACAGAGGAGATGTTAGACCAAGAGGCTCATTTGCAACAACGCTTTCATAAGGCCTGCCTAGCTGAAGAAGAATACTGGAGATTAAAATCTCGAAATCTCTAGCTCAAAGCAGGGGACAGGAACTTTGCCTTTTTCCACAAACAAACCCAGGCCAGGAAAAGCTTCAACACTATTTCTGAGATTAAGGAGGATAACGTCACCTTCAAGGATTTTAAAGACATTAAAAAATCAGCCTTCTCTCACTTTCAAAACTTGTATAGTGAGGATAAGGACTCAGACCAATACTCAAATCTGCTAGACATTATTCCTTCTGAAATTTCTCCTCGTATGAATGAGATCCTTGAGGCCAAAGTCACCAAAGACGAAGTCAAAAAGGCCCTCTTTGATATGGATCCGGATAAGGCCCCCGGGCCGGATGGCTTTTCTGCCAGGTTCCTTCAAGTTTTTTGGCCGATTGTTGAAAAGGATCTGCTCAAAATGGTTCAGAAGTCTCAAAATACTCAGAAAATAGGAGGTAGCACAAACTCCGCTTTCCTAGCCCTCATACCAAAGGAAAAAGGCGCCAACAATTTCAGCAGATTCCGCCCGATTTCCTTATGCAATACTGGGTACAAGCTAATCACTAAAGTTATTGCAAATAGACTGAAGCTCATTCTTCCCAAAATAATTCCGGAGAATCAAGGAGGCTTCATCCAAGGAAGGCAAATCGTGGACAACTTCACCCTTGTTCAAGAGGCAATCCACTCAAGTCTTCTTTGAAAAGAACAAGGTATGGTGATTAAACTTGATTTAGCAAATGCTTTTGATCGAGTAAATCATAGCTTTCTTTTAAAAGTCATGAGCAAGTTTGGTTTTGGAGCAAATTTCATCAAATGGATCCGGGCATGCATCTCGGAGCCATGGATCGCTCCTCTTGTAAATGGAAGAGCCATTGAATTCTTCAAAGCTTAAAGAGGGCTAAGGCAGGGGTGTCATCTTTCCCCTCTGCTTTTTGTCATCCAAGCCTCTGTCCTCAATTTCCTGTTAGACAAAAAGATGCAAGATCAAGATATCAACGGACTGTGTATTGCAAGAGGGGTAAAAAATATAAACCACACCCTATTTGCGGACGACACTTTGTTTTTGGGAGCTGCCTCTCTCTCCTCTGCCTCTAAATTTAAAGCAATTTTGGATGAATTCAGTGAAGCCTCTGGCAGCGTTGTAAATAAGAACAAATGTCATATCTACAGCTGGAACACCTCGCCCAGATTGCTCTCCGCTATTTCTAGATGTTTGGGTTTTGCAGCCTCCTCCATTTGGATCTCCTTCAAATATTTGGGCCTTCCTGTTTTTCATACGAAATCTACAAGCAAAGACTGGCTCCCTCAGCTGGAAAAATTCAAGTCTAGGATCCAAGCCTGAGGCTTCTCCTAGCTCAACACTGCTGGCAAATCTGTCCTTATTAAATCTGTGCTCTCCAGTCTTCCTCTATTTCAATTTGTTGTGCTTCTCGCTCCGGCAAGTATATTAAAAAAAATGGAAGAATTCATGTGGAGGTTTTTTTGGAAGGGAGGCAAACAGAATGAAAACAATATTCCCCTTATCAGTTGGGAAACCATCTCCAAGCCTCTGTGGGAGGGTGGTTTGAATTTCAAAAATCTCTGTCAGCAAAACGTGGCTATGACAGCTAAGATTATTTGGAGGATCATTGCGCCCAAGCCTGGCTGGGCCCAATTGGCTCTCTGGAAAAAGTATTTCAGAGGTCCTCGTTCTACCTGTTTAGACAATGTAATCCATTTGCCTTATTTGTCTTTTCTTAAACTGTATGTTAAAGCTACTCCCTTAATCAATGCGCACTCTTATTGGATTCCAAGAAATGGCAAAAAGATCAATATCTGGGCTGATAAAATTATGAATAAGGACCCAATTGAAGACATAGCTTCCATTAGAGCGCTGCGTTGCTGGATGGATAGAGAGGGGCTATGTTCGTTGTGGGATATTTCTCTTTGGAACGACTCTGTCTGGGCAGGTTGTAAACGAATCGAGGTGCCGGCTCATCTGACCCTCGAATGGTCCACGCTGCTAGACCTCCTTCATGGCTTGGCGCCCACGCACATGAGGAAAAGAGATATGAAAGGCTGGGGGCCGAATGCCAAAGGTTACACTGTCTCCATGGGATATGACAAGCTGAAAGAGAGGCCATACATCCCCCCTGACCCTGCACCTTGGCAGGGGGTCTGGCGTTTTCCTTCATGGCCCAAAGTCGACTTCTTTGCTTGGCTTCTCTGCCACGGCAAGATCCTTACGTATGACATCCTGCAGAGAAAAGGGTTCTATGGTCCCTCCATCTGCTCGCTGTGCAACGAAAATGCAGAGACAACTGTCCATTTAGTCCTTGAATGCAAGTTCTCTAAGCAGATCTGGTTCTCCTTTATCCACAATTTGGATCCCAACTTTTTGCTTCCTTGTTCCACTGCTGATCTTTTTTCTAATTGGGCAATCAGATATCCTGGCCCCCCTCCTAAAAATCAGATAATTAAATCCGCATGGGCCGTCCTTCCAAAGGTTATTTGTTGGCAGATTTGGCTAGAACGAAACAGAAGAATCTTTAGAAACATTAAACAGAATCACAAGGTCTTGGAAATTAAGATTAAATGTCATTTAAAGGAGTGCTTGACTGATATAAAAGATGATTCCAATCTTAGCCAACAGGACATTGCTTGGGGATCTTCCCTTGACTTGCAATTTTAATCAGCAGTTAGAAACGTCCCTCCTCTCAAAGACTGGAAAATAAGGAAATCCGAAACTGACCTTCAAGACTGGCTCAATTCACACTCAAGGCACTCTCTCTTTTTTGATGGGGCAGCAAAGGGCAATCCGGGCAAAGCTGGGGCAGGAGGTGTTGTTGTAAGTCCAATTGGGGAAAAAATTCATACCTTTGCTTGGGGGCTTGGATTCTCATCCAGCGTTCAAGTTGAGGCTTTGGCCCTCTACCAAGGCCTCAAGATCCTCAAAGATTTAAATATAAGTGAAGCTAATGTCATAGGTGATTCCCAGATCATTATAAATGCAATGGTTTCCAACTCCCCAGCCTCGGATCTCAAACTAGCAAGGCTGATATCCAGAATTAAGGGTTTGGAAAACACTTTTCAGAAGTTGAATTACTACCATGTGCTGAGAACTCATAATAAACAGGCGGACATTGAAGCCAATAAAGCTACCCTCCTCTCTGTCGGGGTCAAGATGAAAGACGAAGAAGAATCTTGGGAACCTATCCCATAAGCTGTTCGTTGTCATGTTTTACTATTGGCTCTTAAATAAATTTGTTTGTATCTTTAAGTTAGGGAAAATCTCTGAAATCGAATTTTTAGATTTTCTATCATGGAAGAAGTTTGCAAGCTTCGGCTGCATTCTCAATATTAGCAGTGAGATGCATCAGGATTTAGACATCCTCAATGTAATCAGATTTCCGGCATTCAGGCCAAGATGAATATTAATACTCCATAACCGTTTCTGTCAATTTTTTTATTTTTATTTTTTATTAGAATATAGTAGTGTAATTTTAATTTTTTTTAAATATACTAGAATATAGTAGTGTAATTTTAATTTCTCTTAAATTATTGTTGGAATTACAAATATTTATACTTATTTATATATTTTACAATATATAAATTTATTAAAAATTGTACTAACTATGCATGTTGTGATGAAAAATATTATAATGAGGAATATTTAAATTGTAAAAGTTATTAAGCATTTAAATATATGAATTTGGTGAATGTTAGTAAAATACTTTATATTAGTGTAGGTTAATTTTATTTTTGGATTTACCATAAAAATATCATAGGCTATATTACGCTAAAAATACTATTGGAAAATCATGGGTTGTTTTTATTTTAATAATTATTAATTATAGTTGTGAATTGAGCAGTATAGTTATTTCTAGGTCTCTGTAGGTCTCCTTGTTTATATGTGAAGACACATCTCATTTCAGCTTGGTTTGCAATAGCCCAATTTGTTGCTTTGTTCATGCTCGTAGGTGGCTCTTCGTGCAAGCCTATCCTCCTCTGTCGGGGCCTTTCATATTCAAGTACCCCATACCTTTTTGCACATAATTCTTTGTTTTTCTAGCTTTATGTGGTTCTTATATGCTTTGCCCCCTTTAATTCGAAGTCGTCGTTGTTTCTTTACCTTTGTGGCATGTTTGTCCCTGACCTAGCGAACAATTGTATTCCCCTTGCTCCCCCCTCTGGGATGTGGTCACTACACTCTATCTCTCGTGATGTTTTCACCTATCTTTGGACTATAGTTGTCCCTTTTGCTTCTTTTGGTAGCCCTCCTTTGAGCCTCGCCCTCTCTGACACTTGGCTTCTTTTCTCCAACAATCTAACAAGTTTTTCCACGAAAGAAAAATTAGCAGCAACAGGGGATCACAATAATTGTAAAATGTGCTCACAACAAATCAAAGCTCTACAGCTAGAACATATGGACATTAAGTGGAAAATTCACCAACAAATGGCAACCTCCATCTCTCGTGGATGAGACTCAATTCCTCAAAGTTAAAATAACCCACCAAGAAGATGAAATTGACGCCTTGCATAGGCAGCTGGAAGACCTAAAGTTGCAGATCAAGGAAAATGAAAACTATAACTCCACAAGGGCAACATCTAGTCAACCCACGGGAAAATTGCAGCTAGATCTCAACGGACCTCTAGAAGAAGATCTCTCTCCTCCTTTCCGATGATCTCATATTGTAAATGTGTTTTTCTACTTAGCCAATTCTATAAAGTTTGTGTATGTCAGCCTTTTGTAATAGTTGGTTTTCAATGTAGCCTCTTTGAAACACTTGTCACTCCCTCCTTGGAGGATCGTCTACAAGAATAAGTAATGTACCAAATTTCTAGTGTACTTTTTCTGTGTGGGCGTAGATTTTAATAGAAACCTTACTCATTTTCGTAAAAATAATAATTTTTATTTTTATTTCTATATAATTGGTCGGGTCAAAATGTTTACATAACAAGACAAGACATTATAGCATCTCTTCCATCAATAATATTATTTATATTTATATAAATTTCACATTTCTATATATAACCAGCCTAAATCTACCAAACATCAAGGGGACCAAATCTCTTTTGAACTATGCACCTCATATTTGATCCATGTCCGGGATTGGTAAATCTCAAGTTAGCACGAATCTAGGTTGGTTTAAATATTAATTACAATTATGACTATTTAGGTATTTATTTATTTTTATGTAATTTTACCATACCAAAATGTTTTGATATATATATATATATATATATATATATATTTCTTTCTTTCTTTCTTTCTTCTTCTTTTTTTACCAAGTTAAAATGTTTACATAACATAATAGGACACAACAACATTTTTTTCATATTGGGTTGGAGAGGGCTTCTTAGCACAAAAATATTATTATTTTTAATTGTATTAAAATTGTAAGATCTAAGATTTTTGTGATCCATAATGTAAATAAATGTCTTTCAGATTAATCACATCATTAGGATTTGGTCACGTTTCAAACCAACTAATGTGGTTCATCCTCATGACAAAGTGAAAAAGCCAATCAATCTTCACTAAAAAATAGTATGGATGCATCTAGTCTTTAGTGAATTAGTTATTAAAGTATATAATATTCAAATGGGCTGCTACGAAATATTTGTTAAAACATTATATATTTATTTATTAAATGGGTTAATTTTAATAAATAATTCTTAAATTAAATAATATCATAAGTTTTAAGAATTAGTTTAAAAAAGTATTTAATAATAAAAGGTTATAAAGAGATAATGTATTTTAATTAAATAGATTTATAATAGAGTAAAAAAATTTATTATCTATTTATTATAATAATTCATAAATTAATTAAATAGAGGTTAAAAGGTTACAAATTATTATTAATAAAGGTTAAAAAAAAAGAGTTAAAAAAAACATATAAAATAATGAAAAGTCAAAGCGTTAAGAATATGAACAAAATATTATAAATTAATAAATAAATTAGGAGCTTGTTTATTCATTTTAATTAATCTAATTTTTTTATTAACAATAAAGATACATGTTAAAGAATATTAATAATAAATTAAGTAGATGCTAGGAGAGATTATTAAAATAATGAAGTAAAAAATAAATAGAAGGAACAAAATAGAAAGAAAAAATAAATAAATAATAATAGGAAATAAACTCAAAGACCTAACACGATAAAAACCCAAGCGAGAGGGGGAGCAATCACACAGAGAGAGCCGAAATACATCTCTTACTCAATTTTCAACCATCATCCCTATTGAGATTCCTAGCATGCCTCTAAATCTCAATCGCCTCTCTAAGCTTCCTATGGTGGAAGTGGTCAACCCTATCAATGACTTTGGTGTCCTCATTACAGACATGGAGACAAGATTTTTTCGCATGTTCAGCTAGAGCTTATGTGCGGGAACGATTGTGCCTAAAGTCTGCAGCATGCTCATGGATTCTTTGTTTAATGGACTGACATGTTTCTCCAATATAGAGAATACCACAGGAACAAGGAACTAGGCAAACCCATTTCATGTCCTTAGGGTCGATCGGATCTTTAACAAATCCAAGAGAATTTCTAATGGTACTGAGAGATTTGAATGAAGAGGAGACATTATTCTTTCTAAGGACATGGGAAATCCTATATGTTGTCCCTTGGATAAACGAGAGATGAACCTTGGAGATAGGATCCACGTGAGTAGTTTTTCCTCTTAACCCTTTACTGGCTTTTTGAAAAGCCTTAAGGCCTTGAGTTCTACTATACCCATTGTTTACAAAGACATCAAGAAGATGTGATTTTTCCGCCTCCACATGGTGTAGGTTTTAACCCTGTACAGAAATTATCTGCAAACGAATCTTAAAACATAAAATAAACAATAGCGAGAGCATAAAACATAAAACGAATAAACACAGAGATTTTCCCCTGGATCCCAAATCCGGATGACCAACTTGATTTTTCATTATATTCCTTTTAGTGTTACAACACATATATATACATGCCGAAGCATACATAAACCCCAATCCATTAACCCTGTATTAGAACATAATTGTAGTTCCCTTGACCGGATCTACAAAATACCAGGGGCTAAAAACCATCATGCCCCAAAACCATGTGCAAACCCATGCACAAAACCATGGGTGGGTACACCCACCGGAAAATAAGGACAAAAATAATTTCCCGGGGTGCTACCCCGGACCCCGAATAGGGGGGGCTACCGCCTGGCACAACATAGAAGGGGGGCTGTGACCCCCCCGCGCGTGACTAGTCGTGGAAAGAATATAACACATACCCAACACATGGTTCTCATCAGAGATTCTCAAAGCACGGGTAGCAAGAGTGCTAAGAGCACCAAATTTTTGGGCAGGAAAATGATGAGAACAAGCATGAAGATATTGTTCCTTGTTATTTTTATTGCGAAAAACTTGGTGAGAAATGGAACCATCGTCCATTCTAGAGAGGAGGATGTCAAGTAAGGGAAGGAATTTGTCCACCTCCACTTCCATCGTGAACTTGATGGAGTCGGATTGGGAATTCAGGTGGCTTAGAAACATATCTAACTTCTCGCGACCATGGGGCCAAATGACACAAGTATCATCCACAAACCTCTTCCACTTTATGGGGTGAAATTGAACCGAGGCTAAGGCCTTAGTCTCAAAATATTCCATAAATAAGTTAGCAACTATACAGGAAAGAGGGGAACCCATCGCAACACCGTAATTTTTCTCATAGAACTCACCTTGGAAACTAAATAAGGTCAAGGTGAGGCAGAGGCCAACTAATTTGGCAGTGTCCTGGTCTGAGATTTGATTAATGACATCAATGGTTTCTTATAATACACATAGTCTAAGTCACATGGTTGGATTTCGAGTTATATATCTCTGTGTGTGTGTGTGTGTGTGTGTTATTTGACCAAGTTAAAACGTTTACATAACATAATAGGACACGACAACATCTCTTTCATATTGGGCAGGAGAGTGCCTCTTAGCACAAAAATATTATTATTTTTAATTGTATTAAAACTCTTATAATACACATAGTCTAAGTCACATGGTTGGAGTTTGAATTTTGATTACGCAACTATTAAGTTCAATTTGGATTCGAATTTTTCGATAAGGTTAAGATGAGATTTGACTTTAGATTTGTCGAAATAAATAAATAATTTGGATATAATTTAGATGAAATATAAAATAAAATAACATACCATAATAAGAAATTAGTATCAATACACAAAAAGAAATAAGAAGTGAGCATAACGAAGTAGAACATATTCATCAACTTCAAAATTGAAAAAGATATATATGTTCAAAATGCAAAACACTTGTAAACCTTAAAGTAAATTTACAAAATATAAAAGATGTTCAGATTTTAAATATATGTCATTACGCCGAGAGGCGCTCTCCAATCTAGTATGGTAGAGATGTCGTAATGTAATGTCATGTAAACATTTTGACTTTGTCAAATTACATAAAATAATATATATATATTAGTCTCGATCATGCCTAGATCCCTCTTAACTATGTATCTACCAAGCAACAAGAGGGATCAAATCTCTTGAGATACAAACATAGTTTAAAGCGAAAAGAGATTTTATCCCTCTTGGCGCTTAGTAGATCTAGAGTTAAGATGGATCTAGCTAGTATAGTACAATTACTACTACAAGTCTACAAATTGCAAAATGAAGTATAACACATTTATCAAATTTTAAAATTTAAAGGAAGTACATAATGTCAAACAATTTTACCGTCAAATATTTATAATCCATGAAATTGTTTCACAAAATTTAAAATGCAATCAAAATGTTTATTCTTATGGCCTAGTTGTAACATCATAAAGCTCTAGATCATTAATAGCACATGGGTTTTGGCTAGTAAAGGTACTAGAAGTGTGATCTTCAAACTCATCAAAAAGTGGAACTCTATCATTACTAGTCTCATCGAATAAGTCACCATCAGTGCCAATATCATCTTCTTCTGCACTTTGAATAGCCTCAAACCATGGTTGAGAGGAACTAGATGTATACTTGGCCACGCTGATTGAAACCAATTGTAAATTACTGCGAACATAAACAAGGTATTCCAATCTTGTAGACAGTATTTTGTTTCTTTCCTTTGATCATATATGGTCAAAGCTACTCCATTTTCTTTCACAAGTAGAAGCACTCAATCCTTGGATCAAAATAGAAATTGCAAAACATTACAATTCAAGTGTTTGTGATCCATGAAACTCACATTGTTTCCCTGGAGGAGTAATGGGTCTATCCTATGTGGTAGAAGTGCTTCCAAATATCCCCTCTCCGGACCTGCAATGCTCAATAACTACATAAGGGCCACTCATGACTTCTAAATCATTATTTCTTTTTATCCCAAACAATCTGGGGTCCAAATAACTAGTTGTTTCATGCAAGGGGCTATGCAACATCTTCCATATTTCATCTATTACTTCTCATATTTCCATGTGCCCACTTTCCACGTTGTTGATGAATTTTGCAATAGCTTTTTTACAACAATCTGCTTCCTCGTAAACAAAACCCATAGAAGGGGTGTTGATATCAACCATGTGAAGTATATCAATGATTGGTTCACATTTTTTTATAACCTTCGTGACATTTTCCTAAAAGCATTTCCCAAAAAACATTGTTCCAACTCCTTTCCTTTAGCTTCCTTTGAAATTTCGGAAATTCCTCACTTTGTGTTGAAAATATCATTTCTTATACTTATCTTTTCTTCAACCAATCTTTTAAGAGTAATATAATATATGGAAAATATGGCATCGCAAGGCCTTAATAACTCTTTAGATGCTTGCTTCCTATACAAGCCCAATGTGAGGTTATGGTTAAATATTAAGTGACAATTTTTCTTCCCCTTTTGAACCACCTCATTAATCCATGGATACTTTGCTAAATCGTGCAACAAGAAGTTAAGGTAGTGAGCAACATAAGAGGTTCAATATTTTTTTTCTTATTTGTCTATTATCATGTTTTATGCTCCCACAAAATTTGAGGCACTGTTAGTTACAATTTGGACCATATTTTCTTCCTCGACTTCAAGAATTCCTTTCTCTAAAATATTTAAAATTTATTCAGAAGTCTCATTGTGTCGTGATGCATCGACTACCTTAACAAATAATACTACTTCAGGAAATAAATGAACAAATTGATTGGCAGCCTATAACTCTCGAGCAACATGTGTCACGCGTGGATCTTAAAGTGATGTGTGTCTCATTGTTTACTCCAGTATGCCCATTTTAGTCATGAACCAAAGAAGCATTGTTTCTCTCAAGTTAATTAAATGACTCCGTAATGATTAGCATAATTGAAATTCTACAACTATGATTATAGTAATATAGCTTTATTGTTTCATGACAATTTTGTCTAACATTATGTACTTGTTTAAAAGCATCCACTTGCTTAAATTATAAAGGCATCTCTTCTATTCACCATAGGTGCTCTCTTTGATGGCAATCTATCTCAAGGGCATTGTCCAAATAGAGGCACTTGCTTGTTTAAATTATAAAGGCACTCCCTTCTTTTCACCATAGTTGCTCATTTTGAAGACAATCTCAATCTTGAGAGCAAAGGAAATGCAAAATAAGGTAGCGAGAGGAGCAAACACCATGTATAAGGTACAAAAGGAAATCATGGAACTTGAAGTGAAGGTAGTGTGGCAATGAAAACATGATGTGCCCATCAACAAACATTGAAAATTTTGGAAATCGTGAAAATCAACCTCATTGGAAATATACTCACCTCGAAAAGAGGCCAAATAAGAGGTAAAAGTTGTGGATTGGAATTTGGTATGTTTTTGGACCAAAAATTAGGATTAAAGGTAGAAAACCACATCATTTTACATGTATAAATATAAAGTTATGGAAAGCTCATTTCTATAATTCCAATATCCCAAAGGTAAGGATTAATAAGGATTATGCAGCAACATTTTGCATTTCTTCTATTGTATTCATATTTTGTCATTTGTATCATTAATATTGAACTTTATCGAGGGAGTATAAAGTATATTAGTAGCAAATTTTGAAATAAATCCTTGCAATAATTTTAATATAAAATACTAATAGAGATAAATTAATAAATTATATTATAAATATTTGTTTTACAAAATTTTGTTCATTAGCTACCCCCGAGGGTTAACTCAATTGGTCGAGATCTAGTCATTAAAAGCACCTTGCTAATGGGAGGTCACGTGGTCAATGATCCACAAGAAGTGATCACTTCGAGTGGATCTACCTAGATATTTCCATGGATGTAGCAGCTACCGATCTCTGGTGTACGTGAACCACCAAAAAAAATGTTCATTAGGAGTATGTTGTTTTATTTCCAAAAATAAAATATGTATTTTTATTTGAGATAAACAAAAATACAACACTTAGGTGTCCTAAGCATGTTGCAAAAATGATCATCTAAAGTTAGATATCTTAAAAAAAAATCACTATGGATCCAAAAATATCCACAACCTTCATGGTATCAAGAATATTGTCAATCAAGTAATTGAAAAAAAAATAGTGGACTTCATAGTGCAATGTACTACCAAATTACAAGTTCAAAAGGAGCACATAAATCATTACATGAATATTGTTGTAAAACCATTATATGCCCATTCTATATTTCTTCCAAACAACCATAAAACCCATGTAGATGAAATCCCTCATCTAAGAGTTTATTTATAATCTTATATGTGCTCTCTATAAATATGTGTATAGCTAACTCAAAGAAATTGAATAGATATTGCCTTCAATTATTGTGCTAGTGGGATGAGCAAATTAGTTTGTACTTAGAAGCTTCCTTTCATCCAATTAATGGCCATAGATTAATCACCCATGACCTAAAGCTTATCAATCCCTTTGTCTAAAATGGATTTTAGTAAGCAGTATAAGGCCTTAAATTCCCCTTGGTTATTTATTCCCCTTCATGTGCTACCTTTGACCTAAAATTTGTGTATCTTTGAGGGATGTAAAATGAAGCCAGTGGAATCAATAGAACCCAACCCTTACTAAGGCCTGTTGAAATATCCCCAAGATAAATGCTTTTCCACTCGTATCTTGGAGAGAAATATATGTGGTTTAGCCTTTGGGGCAACCTTATAATATGAAAATAAAGGATTAACATAGGCATCTACATGAAAATTATACATCATCTCATCTTCAAACAAAATAGAGTTTCTACTTATCCAAATTCCTCGAAAAGGGATTGCCTTTAAGTACTTTAGATATTACTCAGTAAATAAAATGCCAAGACATGTATCTATGGATTTGTGTTTCCAAAGATTCAGGATACCCAAAAACTCTGTAACCTCAACCCATAATTTATGAGAAAAATTACCATATAAGAACAAATGTGAAGTATTTTCCTCATTGCATCTATAGAGTAAACAAATACTTGGACTTCTTGTATTTCTTTATTGAGGGATTCCCATGTTAAAAATGTGTTTTCATCATGAGCCACATAAAAATGTACACTTATGAAGGGCCTTAACTTACCAAAACTTTTACCGCCACCCTTTGTCATCACCTAGTCCTAGTCTAAAAAGAGTCGAGGATCCAAGACTAGGGGTATAATTGTCACCTACCCCATTTAGAGCCTAGATTAATTCATTTAAGGAAATTTTCAATCTTATATGTGTCTTCTTGAGTTCTAATGAAAAGTTATCCCACCTTACCAATTTTTCTTCTAGACCAAGATCAATTTCCCTTCTTACCCTTTGAACCATATGGATGTTTCATATGGATTGTTAATCAAGTTAAATGTACATGTTCCAATTACATATAAGTATTGTATGAAATTTTAAGGGAGGAATTTATTTCTACAACACCCCATTATTGCATCCTTCCATGGTATTACTTAAGATATATCTCCCACTCTCTATGCTAGATAGAGCCTATGATCACAAATACCAAGCTCAATTATTTTCATTGGTTGGATACATTCACTATACTCTTCCTTTCCTTTCTAATCTAATCGAAGATACTCTTGTAGCAATGCATTTTTGTATAAGAATCTTTTCCCACGAGATTTGTTTTGTGATGACATTCCATAAAAAAAATTGTTGCTGGAGTTTTACAAAATAAATTATGTTCTTCAACTCCTAACCACCAAGCGCTTTTAGGTTTAAATACTTTTCCACTTAACTAGATGATACCTTTGTAATCATTGGTCCCTTGCCATGTAAAAAAAAAGAAAAAAAAAAGATTTTTCAATAATAAATTTGGACGTAGGAGCTAGGGTGTTCCAATATACTAGAAGAGCTTTTAGCACTAATTTTATTATAACTAATCTACCTACATTAGGGAGCCACTTGTGTGCACCAAAAAGAGATGTGTTTTTCAATTTTAGACAACAACTAAAACCAACATAACTTTCCATGGTAGGTGTTATCACTCCAATAATTCCTAGGGTTGTTATGCTTTTTGTTTAAAGAAATATTAGAGGTAACTGTCAACCTAATTTTGAGATCAGGATCTAGCCTTCCTAATGCTCAGAGAGGGCTCTCTCTTTATGATTTAACTTTGTTGTTTAAGTTGATTTTAGGCTGGTTGTGTAAGATTGATTGCTTTTGATTTTGGTTTGGTTTGGTTTGGTGGTGGAATTACTGATTTAGATGGATAGGTGCAGGTCTATTTTCCATTGGGCTATGGAGTCAATGTATCAAGCAACAGGGGAGAATCAAGTTCTAAAGGAAGTGTTCATAGGGCAAGGTAGCTAAGTAAAATCAAATCCTTTAGGCTGGATGGTGAAGTGGTTTCAATCGGGATCAAGGAGCAGTTAAGGATTCCTCAAACCAGATAATGAAGGAAATGACAGAGGTCAATCGGTATGGGAGAGCAATTAAGGATTATCAGATCTGGATATCAGAAGAAAACATTAAAATGAATAACAGTTCAAGACAGAGTGTATTTAAACAAGTTCTGAAATAAAACTCCTGTTATAACATTTAGATTCAGAAAACATGCAAGTTTATGAAAACTTAAGGAAAAACATGAACAATAGAAAGATACTTCACTGAAGTGGCTCAACACATGAATCCTGTAATGCAATGCCTTTATTACTCAATCCTGTCTGCTGACTTGAAAATGGTACAATAAACCCTCAGGTATTTGGATCAATTACAACTATAGAAATGTTCAGGAATCCACACCCAATACTTCGAATTATGAAGTATTTATACAAAAACTAATACAAAATATCCTAAAACTGATTTAGGAATTATTCAAGGAAAAACAAATATCTTCATGCAAGAAGATAGAGACACCTAGGAGGCTAATTGCTAGTTGTCCCTCTTTTATTTGGATTTGTTGTTTGCTCTTTGATATTTTGCTGCTTTCTCTCTTACTGTTGCTCTACGCTAGCTATCTTCTTCATGTTGAGTGTCTTTTACGCTGGCTGCATCTTTACTCTGCCTTGTCATCTGATAATTGTCTTTAACTCTGTTACTGCTTTACTTTTAACCTTTGACTGCTCTATTTCTGTTTTAACCTGCATGCTCTGTTTTAATCTTTAACATGGACTGCTCTTTTACTTGTTTCACTTTTCACTTTCACAGTAAATCATTCAATTTCTCCCAAGCTTCTTCATCTGGTAATTTGATTTTTACCATTCTTCTGAAAATTTCATCATCCTCTGTATATTTTGCAAAAGTAGGCTTATTAACAAAGAGATAATTTACCTCATGCTGGAGGTAAAAGAGATTCTCAAAAGTTTGATAGAGCACTTTTCCTGTAGGAATTCCTTTCATGGAGGAATTGTTGGACTATTCTTTGGCCACTTCTCTCATTTTTTTTGTCATAGTCTTCATGTTTCATCAATCTGTCATTGATAACCAAAGGGTTAGGCAGACCTTTCTACCTCAAAACATCAAATTTAACCATGAATCTGGTTATTGCTAGCTCCATTTTTTGACACTTATAAGTTATTTTCAAGTTGTGTCATTAGGTTTCTTTTGGAAATTACCTTTCTTACTTCTAAGATTGTTTCAGTCCTGTCACTTATGCCAATTTCTTCTAATTTATGTTTGTTCTTGGAATTAAGAAACTTAATGATCTCAGTGGCCTCTTCTGGCTTTTTTCCAAGTTCCTCTTTGACTTTCTAAATGGCTTCACTTGCTGCTTTGATCAAATCCTCCTGCTCAAAGATAACTTGGATAGATGGCCAAATATCATTAACAGAGTTAATGATATTGGTCCACAACTACTTCTTTGCTTGGGAAAGTGGTTATTTTAGTGTCAATTATTTCTCTAACTTTTATACTTTGTCAGTAAATCTGTTTGACTTCTGTGTTTCATTCTTATGCATGATTTGAACTAGCTTCTTTTCATCCTCTAGACTTTTTATTTGTTCTTTAAGTATATTTATTTCATTTTTTTTTAATAACATGTATTGCATTGCCTTAACCAATTTACCTGCTTCATCACTAGGATGAGTTGTTGTTGTTGTTGTTGAATCATATTTATGTTGAAATTATCGTAGCCACAGAACCGGTTGCTGCTTACCAGAGTCGATGAAGTAGAAGGAATTGTTGTTGTAACTGTAGGAATAGCAATGACAGGGATTGCTTCCATGCTGGCCTTTTTCTCCTGTACCAATTTATCCATCTCATTCTCCATCTCTTTCAATTGAGTTATCAACTGAATGATGAGATTCATCATTTCAACTTTTTGGCCTTCATTCTCTAAAACTTCTTTTGCTTGTGGATGTTCAGTGGGAGGCAATTTTAGCTGTTTTTTCAATGCAGCAATGTCTGCATTCTTTTTCTTGATGAGTTCTTCTGCAACTTTGATGTTCTTGGGATCATATCCTACCTCTATGACCAATTCTTCAAGAGATTTGATTCTGTTATCCTTGGCTTGTGAGGAAACCTTCTCTAGTTTTAACTGACCTTTGATGTTTTCTAGAGAATTTTGCAGTTTCTGGACACTCATAGCTTTGTTGGTCATTGTGGAGTATATCATTTCTCCAGCTTGCTTATGAAATTCAATTTGGTCTATAGGATGTAGATCTTTGGCTTGAACTTCAAATGTTGTTTTTTTGTAGTCTATTGATGACTTTGGATACTGCACTGTGGGCTGCAAGAAGGTCATTTGCATCTTCCTAGTCTTGTAATCAAAGGCAGAAAGCAACCTGTTCTAGTCACTAGGTGTCTCCGTCCAATATTGGGCATAAGTTTGTTGCCACGCAATTTGTCAAAGGCCCGCAATCCCCATCTCGCCCATTGGAGGGTCGTTTCGTGACCAATAAGCGTGTCATGCCTTGCAAATACCATCATTGCATCCCTTCCAATGAGGACAACATTTCTTCTGTTGATCATTTCCTGAGCAGACCTCTAAAAACACTTGTTTTTGCCTTGGGGCTGGTAGCCTGTTATGTACTCGTGCCAATGAGGAAAATTAACACTGAGCCCACGCCAATTGGTGCTCTGTCCCAGTTAAGCACCCACGCCAATCTTCTTTTGGAAATTTTTTTTAAAAAAGAGGCGAAGTTTCGATTACAACAACTTCGTGGATGAGTCATCAGGAGTGGTTTCGACTGAATAACCACGGCCTTCCTCCTTTGGCTTCTTGTTTCCACCTTATGTGGAACCTCCCAAGGGATAAGGCCTCACTTCCACTATTGTAGGGATCCCAACCTCCTCCTCTCCTCTATAAATATAGCCTTCATCCATTTATGAAGGGGTTGGAATGGTCGAATGGTCGAATAGCTAGTCTTCAAGTTCCCAAGAGCCATTAGAGCCTTATGTCGCAAGAGCCTTGATTCATTCCCTTAAGGCCAAATCCAAGCAAGGAGATCATTGTCGAGACATCCGAAGAGAGAGGTTTGTCCCATCCCTGATAGGCTTTATCGAGACACGTTCTCCTAACGACCCTCCGAAGGAGAATTCAGCGTTAGAGCTATGGTTGTATTCTTCTTTGATTGATTAATGATCAACGACTATTGGTTATGGTTCCACTCTTGTTGTTGATTATGATGTTGAGTTATGTCTTCTCTGACTGACATATAGTTGCATATACTGGATTTTACACTTGCGTTTGTTTTTTTTCTGGCGTGTGCAGGTGTCCGATCACGGAGATTGTGAGGATTGTGATCTGCCAGAGCTAAGAAACATGATCGCTACTTTCTCTATGAGCGACAGCGTTGGATTCCAGGTAAGCCTTCATCACTAGTTGGTTTATTTTCAATTAGGAACCTGCACTATAGCGTGAACGATTGTTGCTAGACCCGATCTGGGCTAGTAGGGATCGCCTCTGTCCGCAGAGGGGATTTACCTCCACAAAAATTTGGCGACTCCATGGGGATCGTCTAGCTTGTTGTTGTTCTGCGTTTTAAGCTACAGACGGAGCCTAAAGTTAGCCAGATAGCCTTCGAAACACTATTGATCTGCATTAGCGAAGTAGATCAAAGCTGCTTCAGTCAATTTCGAGTTTAGTTTATGAACTGAACACTTGGAGTATTGTCTTGTCTTTTAGGTTGTTTCTCGATTCTGCTTGCTTGATCGACTCTTTTGGCTGGCTCTTTTCTGCGTGTTTGGCTTTTGGTTTAACCCAAGAGGATCAGAGCTGAGCTCTGTTTTTCTGAGTTTTCATCCTTTCATGGTTGGCTTGATTAGCTCGGT
Organism: Pinus albicaulis; assembly: GCA_034641835.2. NCBI lineage: Eukaryota > Viridiplantae > Streptophyta > Pinopsida > Pinales > Pinaceae > Pinus > Pinus albicaulis. The sequence goes on from CM076570.1 coordinate 56,929,187, forward strand.
TTCCACCCTGACAGTCGCGCCAATTGGCGCGGGTTGCCAGTTCATCACTCACGCCATCCCCTGTCTGGCGCGGATTACAGCCAGATAGTCATGCCATCTCCTGTAGGTGCTAGGGTTTACCCTTGTTCAGAAGTTTCTTTTGGTCAGTACTTTGCTTCTGGGATTGTTTTATATTCTGCTTGAAGTGGTGAGTCTGGTCTTGGTTGGGAGAAATTCTTTGTTTTTTCATTTTCAGGCATTGGCACTTGTTGTCAGTTAGCAACCCGCACCAATTGGGCATTGGCGCTAGTTGTCAGTGAGCAAGTCGCGCCAGTTGGCGCTAGTTGTCAATGACAAAGTCAGGCCAATTTCAGGGTGTGTGAAAATTGATACTTTTTCCCTAAATCCTTCACCAGTGTGTCTTTCCCTTCCGGTCTTTTCACTGTATGAGCATAAATTACATTGCTCATTGTTTGAAATTTCTTCTCTCCATGATTGCTTGATGTAAAAGGGAATGAATGCCTTGTTTTGATCTCTTGCTTTGGAAGTCCTCTTTGTGTTTGACCTCATATGTCTTGTCGCCTTTTGAGGGATTTCCTTACAAAGTGTTTGAAACAACAATTGCATTCTTAGTGTTTGTTTACATCTCTTTTGCGTTCATCCTTCATTAAGAAGATTTGCGTTTATTTTAGTTTTCGTCTCAAAGTTTTCTTTTCGTTAAAATGCATTAGATCACATTGCATTGAAAAGTATTTTTGAGATTTATCATTGAACTTAGATCACATTGTTTAATGATTGAAAACTAGAAATCGCTTTGATTTCATTCTCTTTTATTAAAAGCATGCATTAAGTAGATTCTCATTTCATCGAAAAATGCATTGAGTGCATTCTTATCATTTGAAAAGAAGGGGAAATTGTGCATAGATTACAATTGCATAGTTTTCGAAAAAGAGGATTTTGCATAGATTACATTGCATTATTCACATCGTTGAATGTTTTAGATTAATTTCGGATAGCGAAAGTCATCTAGTTTGGAAAAGTTTCATTTTTCAGTGTTGTTGTTTGTTGCATCATTGTTTGAAGCTCTTCCCTTAACTAGATAGCATTCATTGAATTGAAAAGTTTTTCTTTTCTCATATAGCTACATACAAGAGATTTTCATATGACATACGATAGGGCCTTGAAACCGAGACATAATTGAAGATCAACCATAAAATTTACTCAATTTACCTAAGGAAGCATTTAAACATTAACGAAATATTTAGAGGTCTAGGTTAGAGACGTGTTCCGGCGTCGTTAAACCTAGTAGCTGTTGTTCGCCTCTTGGCTTTAGACAGCACTAGTACATACTTGTGCTCCCTGTATCGTCGTGTATATAAAGGGAGACCCCACTAGGTTTCTATCCTTTATCCATAGGAAGCCGAGTCTGCCACCCTATACCTGTGATACAACGGACACATCATTCGGGGAGATTGCCTGCACGTACGTTAAGTCCTTGGTTGATTTCTCTTTCATTTTTAAACCAAGGTGTATATTGCAGTTCACGGTTATTTGGTACACCCTTTGCCTAGAATTCATGAGTAGTCATTTCGATCTTTTCTGACTCTTTAAATTTGAAAAGGTCATCAAGCGCTTGTCATTTCACGCTTGTTTCCAATCTGAAAGCGATAGAGTCACCTTTTCCCTGTTTCTCGACTCTTAAAAGATGAAACAACAGATTTTTGTTTCAATGTTTTAAAATTAACTTCCCACGAAATATTCCTGGTTAAATTTAGTTTCCTTAGGGTGTTGCTTTGGGTCATTTCCGATGGAAACTTTTCCGGAGTTCACCAACCAAGGAATCCCCTCCGATGGGAATCTGGGTAATTTTCCTCTTTTTGGGAATGTTGGTGCTCCTTATATGGCAACGTTGTCCCTTCCTGGGTTAACTGTTGGGTTGCCTGTTTGGTTGTTTTCAACCTCTGTGGTTCTGAATGTCTCGGCTACTGGTCAATCAGTTCCTTCGCCTGATCAATGTCATGTTGATTCTAAGGTGGACCTCTCCCCTTCTTCGCCTGTTTCTGCGTCCTCCTCTTCTACTTCACCTAGTGAAAGTTTGGATTCAAGTAACCAGGTGGCTAAGAAGAAGAAGAAGAAGACAAAGAAGAAGAATTCTGATAAAGGAGAGGCTAGATCTGCAGTTATTGCACCTAAGACTTCTCCTCTTGATAAACCTTCCAACCCTCCGTGGAAATTCAAGTTCCCTTGCATGTTTTGCACGGGATACCATCTTCTTTGAGACTGCCCTGGCATTCCCAAGGTGCTCGAAGTATGGTCCAACGATCACCCAACGTTGTTGTTGGCTTCTAGAAGTCAGGTTGAGGGCACGTCTTCAGCTGGTGCTGGTAAGGCTCCTAAGAAGCAGGGTAAGATTACCAATCCCTGTAAGTTGTGTGGGGGGCACCATGCCATTCACCTTTGTTCGTATATGGATGAAGCCAAGTGAGTTTTGGACAACTTAACCGGTTCTACACCATGCCTTCCAGCTGGTTATAATCGGATTTCTTTGAGTCCTCCACCATTTGATGCCACGATTGGTCAAGAGTCATCCTTGGTCGATCCCACTCCCTTAGAAATTCAAATTCAGGAATCCGTTCCTGACCAACCATTCGTTGTGGGATCAGTTGAACTGGGACCGTCTCCGGTGCACCAGGTCTTTTCTGTAGAGAGTAGACCTCACATCCCTCAGGTTCTTATTGTTTCTTCAGATTCTTCGGACTTGGAGAAAGATTCTCCTGTCCCTATATCTCAAGAAGCAGCTCCTTCACCTCCCATAATGGAGGTCCCGGAGGATACCCCTCCCACCTTCGAGATGGAGGTCATGGAGGATGCTCCTTCCTCTTCCGTAACACCAGGGGAAGACCATCTCAGTTCGATGGTAGCCCCTCCGAGTAGTTTGGTCGCTTCCTTTGATTGGAATCGATTTACAGGATACCTCCTTTCGTCTTATGTGCCTTTCGAGATAACAATACAGGCTTTTGGTCTGGTCGTACCCAACACCATTATAGACGAAGGTGCATCTGTTAGTATTATATCCTCAACTACTTGGCAAGCTTTTGGCTCACCGCCACTTGCACTTGTTACGCAGAATCTGTTGGCATTTAACAGAAGAACTAGTCAACTGTTAGGGATCCTCCCAAGATTACATGTTACTTTGGGAGGTAAAACCGTCCATATGGACATGATGGTTGTTCCAGGCCCTTTGGATTTCAATCTACTTTTGGGGCGCGATTACACATATGCCATGGGAGCGCTTGTCTCCTCCCTTTTTCGTGTGGTCTGTTTTCCACATGAAGGACGGATTGTGACCATTGATCAACTTTCGTTCTTTGGTCCTGATATGGTAGCTGGCCCGCCATCATCCCTTCCTGGTTTTTATCCACCCGTTGTATCTTCCCACCACAGGTCAACTATGTGGCTACCTACCCCATGCTTGTACCCAGTGATAGTGCCATTGTGCATAGTGTGCTGGGGGCATTGGGTCCTGACTTCCAAGATGTTTTCCTTCCATCGGAGGTGGAACTCTTGGAAGCGATGACTTCTTGTTCATTATGATGAGGTCATTCGGAGCAGAGTTCCTTGTCTTGTGGCAATCTCCTTAAAAAATGAAACAAGGTGGTCGGAGCAGAGTTCATTTTCTTGTGTCAAGCTCCTTAAAAAATGAAACAAGGTTGTCGGAGAAGAGTTCCTTGTCTGGTGTCAAACTCCTTAAAAAATGAAACAAGCTCGTCCGAGGATAGTTTGTCTTCTATGTCAACCTCATTAAAAAATTAATTAGGTCTGAGGATAGTTCTTTTAATGTGTCAACCTCGTTAAAATAATGAAACACGTTCCTGTTCAATTCGAGTCTTTGATAAGTTCTCGTAAAATACCATTCGAGTCTTTCTCTTGATCTTGTAACTTGAACCTTCACTCCATCTGCCTTTCATATGGATTGAAGCTTGGGGGTCATGTACCTCAAATTGAGTCACCATGTTGGGGGCATGCAAAATTTTTCAAGCATAGTTTGTTTCCATTTCAAGCTTGTGTAAAAATGAAACCAACTTCAAGCAAAGTTTCCTGATTTCAAGCTTGTGTAAAAATGAAACCATTCCTGTTTTACCTCTTGTGATTGTCATTTTATCGGCCTGTTTTTGCCAGATGAGCCTTGGTTTTCTCACTCCATCGTCACTATCTGCTTGGCCGATCATATGCCTTCACTTGGTTGTTTTACCCAATCCTAAGGAACCGCTGTGATGAGTGGTCTTGTTAGCCAGCCTCTTGACACTTACTTGTTCTGAGCAGTTCCACCATTATCGAAACTAGTTGCTTCCCTTTATACCACTCGTTCCTCTAGGTGGAGTCATCTTTCAGCTCTTTTCTGACTCTCTAAACATGAAAATATTGCCGAGGCCCTTGTCGTTTCGATCTTGTTAAAGTGGACACGAATCGACATCTACCCAAAGATACTCCTCCCTTTTTCTAAGTCAGAAAGATGACATTTACGAAAAAAGGAATACCCTGCCTATCGCGACTAAGAGGTTTTCTCGTATTTCGTTTTCTACCTTTTCGGATCCGAGGAACTATTTACGAAAAGGGACCTTTGGAGTTTACTTTTCCCGCCTGCCTTTTCAAACTTTTTAAACATGAAAAGATCGCTCGAGTTCTTCCTTTGTCGACTCCGTTAAAACCTTCGATGACATTGGGTTTAGTCGTAATGACGTTATCCGAGTTCCTCCTTCCTAGGGGCTCGTAAAATGTACTAGGGTTGGATTTCCGTCCAAGGACGAACTTATATGACAAGCATATGGTATCCTTCAAGCTTGTGTAAAAATAAAGAGGTACTCGCCGAAATGGTGGGGAAAAATGGAACCAAAATGGTTTTCGGTGGCCTGCGAGATGTCGCTCTTGAACATGGCACTTGTCTGCATTCGTGTCAGGTTGGGGACATCTCATCTCATTTTTTCACTTGCCTCCATGGGTTTGGGTGATCCTTTTTGACCTCTCATATTCTCTTTGCCTTGTCGCCATGACCTCTAATCCGTTGATGTCAAATACTGCCAAACTCATTGTCGTGCCGCCATATGTTCAAGAGAAGTTGACCTCTGCGAGTATCAACCTTCCTCTGATTCTCATCTGATCCTGATTCACAAAGACATTATGTTCCTCTGTCTCTTATCGATGATGTGGGAAACATTATGGCCCACCTTCGGTCAAGGTCACTTCCTGTCGACTTCGGCTCATTATCCAGGAAGCTGATCTAGAGACTCCTTTCTGGTACCTTGGAGCTTGCATGCCTCAATGGCAGGTTCTTCGCATTCGTCGTGAGGTTTTTATCATTGGCCTCCGATCGAGTGATTCTGTGGGTGTTTGACATCAGCTCATTGTTCACATGTCGTAGATTGTACCTGTAGTACCTTGAGGACCATTGGCATTAATGGTGGTACCTCTCGCGTCTGTTAATAGCTTTCATCATTAGCTGGTAATCAGACGGTGTTCTTGCATGTTCGACTTTAGCTCACTTATTTTGCATGCTTGAACTTGTACTTCGTTCGGGTCGAGATGGAGCGCGAGACCCTGGATTCCTGTCTGTTATAATCTAGGCTGCGATTTTGTGGATTCTTATGATTAGTTACATGACTCACTAATTGGATGGTCGCGACCATACCGAGGTCTATTTATCGATCCTCACCGGATGACTCATGTCCATACCTTGGATCTGGATTATTGTATACGCTGTTATGGATGGTTGCGCCCATACCACATACATATCATGTATCCGAGATATCAGTTGTATTTATCTACGTAGGTTTTCCGACGGTAGTGTTTTCAGTTGGACACGTTCTCGTAAAACATTTCACCCCTCTCTCTCTTTCGGGCCTCATGCTTTAGGGGGCATCTGTTACACAACAATTTGTCACCGTCCCTACAATTCCCCATCCCGCACATTAGAGGGTCATTTCTGTGACCAATAAGCAGTGTCATGCCTTGCAAATACCATCATTGCATCCCTTTCCATGAGGAAAACATTTCTTCTATTGATCATTTCCTAAGCAGACCCCTAAAAACACATGTTTTTGCCTTAGCGCTGGTAGCCCGTTATGTACTCGCACCAATGAGGAAAATTAACACTGAGCCCACGCCAATTGGCGCTCTGTTCCAGTTAAGCACCCGCGCCAATCTACTTTTGGAATTATTTTTTAAAAAAGAGGCGAAGTTTCGATTATAACAACTTCGTGGATGAGTCATCAGGAGTGGTTTCGACTGAATAACCACGGCCTTCCTCCTTTGGCCTCTTGTTTCCACCTTATGGGGAACCTCCCAAGGGATAAGGCCTCTCTTCCACTATTGTAGGGATCCCAACCTACTCCTCTCCTCTATAAATATAGCCTTCATCCATTGATGAAGGCGCTGAATTGCTGAATGGATGAATGGCTGAATGGTTGAATCTCCAAGTCTCCAAGTTCCCAACAGCCATCAGAGCCTTATGCTGCAAGAGCCTTGATTCATTCCCTTAAGGCCAAATCCAAGCAAGGAGATCATTGTCGAGACATCCGAAGAGAGAGGTTTGTCCCATCCCCGACAGGCTTCTTCGAGATGTGTTCCGCTAGCGACCCTCCGAAGGAGAATTCAGCGTCAGAGCTATGGTTGTATTCTTCTTTGATTGATTAATGATAAGCGACTATTGGTTATGGTTCCACTCCTGTTATTGATTATGATGTTGAGTTATGTCTTCTTTGACTGACATATAGTTGCATATACTGGATTTTACGCTTGCGTTTGTTTTGTTTCTTGCGTGTGTAGGTGTCCGATCACGGACATCGTGAGGATTGTGATCTGCTAGAGCTAAGGGACGGGAGCGCTACTTTCTCTACAAGCGACAGCGTTGGATTCCAGGTAAGCCTTCATCACTAGTTGGTTTATTTGCAATTAGGAACCTGCACTATAGCGTGAACGATTGTTGCTAGACCCGGTCTGAGCTAGTAGGGATCACCTCTTTCCGCAGAGGGGATTTACCTCCACAACAAAGTCGCTGCTTTCAATGCCTCATTCATGAGTTTGATTTCTTTATACTTCTCCATGACATCCTGTTCTTTGTCCACTGGTTATTTGATGAAGATACCTCTACACTATGTTGCTTCTAAATAATTTGTGTATTAGAGGTTTATGGCTAATGAGTTTCCTCTGAAACTGTTGGAGGTGCATTTTCTTTAACCACTGTGTTTGTATCAATAATTTCAATAGTCTCAATTGTTTCTTCTTGTTCAAATATTGGATTCAACTTGGGCTTCTTCCTGTACATTAATTTGAATTTGGTTTCAGTAGTGGTTTGAGCTGAATATGATCCTTCTTCTCTGGCTCTCTTAGAGTTCCTATCTTGTAGGGTTGGATTTTTTAGGACAAAGTTAGTCTCAATTGGTTTTTCCATCTCTTTCAAAGTATTCTTTAACCACTCTGACTGGTTGGAGTACTTTTCAATCTCTGGTTTGGACTCATGGACAAAAGGAATTAATTTAAATTTGACTCTTAGTTTGCTGATAACTCCTAAAGGATCATAATTCCATTTGAAACTCTCACTGAACTTAAATTCCTGTAAACACTTTTCTGCTTGTTGACCAGCATTCTTGTTATTGCAAATGAAAGGACCAATCTATTTTTTAATCTTAAACTATGTTTTCTTCTTTGCTAATAAAAAATTAACCTCATATGAGTTTAGGATCTGCCTGATATATTCTAGTGAAAATAACCTCATTGGGAGGTATTTGGGCAACTTATATGGAGTGAGTTGACATCCATACACCCTAATTTCAGTGTGGTTCTGGTATAAATACCAGTCTCATGTTCTACTGTGTTCAGACAATGGGAATACTTTCTTTATTTCTTCATTGATCCTAGGTTCACTACTACTACTTAGCATATTGACAATTGGATGAATAAATGAATCAATGAAGTCCTTGTATGTGAACTCTGTGGAATATTTCGTGATTAAGGAAGTCCAGAAGACTACTAATTGGGGGTTACCCTCAGTGTCCAGTTTTTGAAGGCTAACTGCAAACCTTTCAGATTGGAAGTATAGGAACATATGAGACAAAATAGATGAATACTTAAACACTCCGTCTTCTAGTAATTTAACTAGTTGCTCGTGGATGGCATCCGATAGGTATTGAGTAAAGTTAAATATAAAAGCTGGAGGCTGTCTTGGGAAAAAAATGGATAGAAAACCTAGGATTGAAGCATCTACATACTCATATGTTAAATAGCCTAGGATGCAAGACAACATTGTGACAATCTGTCTTGTTCTTTCTAAGAAAATTGAGGCTGAATAAGGAGGGTTACTCTTTGGGGTTTAAACTGATGAAGGCAGAAAGGTTTGGAAGATCTGAAACCTCTTTGGAAAGTCAAGTTTTAGATATAATTCAGTGAGGATTTCAATTTACAAAGGGGATTCATCAGGCCTGGGTTGAATTTGAAGCATTTGGTTTATGGATTCTGCAATAATGGTGAACAAGATCTCTTTGCTATCGGTTACTAGGGCTATTTCATTTGGCGGATAATTAACTTGACAGAGCCTGATGATTTTTGGGAATTGGAAAGTCTGTGGGAGGATGTACTTGGGTAAATTTGATTCCCAAAGGCAGATATCATCAGCCTAGTCCATGGATTTATCATGGCTCTAGGAGTGGATGTCCAAGAGGTTGAAATCAGTGACCGTGTCATTGATTTTGAAATCTTTATCTGCAAGGGGGGTATGTTCAAGATCAACAACATGAGGTTGTAGGGGATTAACAGTCACAATGCCCTGGGAAGCCATAGATTTGTTTATTTTATTCATTTTATTACTTTCTTTATCTTAAGTACAGGCCTCGACACTTAGGAATACCTAGAAAATGAAGCTTTTAGTCTTTTGGAAAATATTCTGATTGCAGTAGAGGTTCTCTAGGACTTATAAAGCTTCCAATTCTGAATCTGCGTAGTTTATGGTGGAAATAAACTAAATGGGCTTCAAAACGAGTCAGCATAGGTTCTTTTGACTTGAAAATAGGTCGGCAGAGGTTCTTTGTCTTTAAAATAGGTCGGCAAAGGTTCTTTATCTTGAAAATAGGTTGGCAGAGGCTTCCTTTGCGCAAAATTCAACAAAATAATGGTGAAAAGACTGTAAAGGGCGGGTTTTAATTGTTTTTACCCAATAGTGGTTAAACTTATTACGCGGGGTTAAATTCAAATCGTAGGGTGGTTTCATTGCAATGGGCAGAAAACATCTTGGCAGTTTTCGCATGATGAAAAGCTGGTAAATGGTTTTAGTGGGAGGGATGCGATACAATGCGGGGCTGCCACGTAGCAGAGGAGCAAGGTTGTGAAACTACTTATTTCGCAACCCTCCCGTGGTCTTAAATTTTGGGTAGTCGGGGGTGCGAAAACAATTATTGGCCATTGGATCTGAGGAATCTCGATCGGGCAGATGGACGAATAGGAGGGATGAGTCAGGGATTTGATAGGCAAGGCCCAGGGATGAGTCATGTGATGGATATTGTATGTGAAAGGTTAATAATAAGTGGGACCGAGATAATTAGTGGGGGGATTAATATATGCAATGGGTTGGGAATATACAATAGGCGGGGTTAATATACTATGGGGTAAAGGTAGCGGGGGAGTATAATGTGTGGGGTATTAGTAAAATAAAGTAAATAAGTAAAAATGAATGCAGGATGTTTAAAAATGATACCAGGAAGGGATTTTACAGTGGGACCCGATATATTTAAACAAAAAACTTTGGATAAGTGTGTTTTGGGGTGTGTTTTAATGAAAAGGGGAGTTAGTAAAGGAATTTACTTTCCAAAAAAAATGTGTCTTTTAACTAGGGAAAGGGGTATTTTACAAGGGAGAATGCCTTCTAAGAGTGGCAATGGGGTTTTAAGCAAGGGGAAGGGGATTTTGGGGATATTAGTGATATCCAATGACCAATCGATGCTTTCCATGCCTTGTGAAAGTACTTTTTCCTACCCATCATTTACCCTAACATTTTTTCTTCATTTATTGGGTGCATTTGAGTTTTCTGACCCTTTATTTTTCTTTTAATAAGCAAACTAATCTACTTCTAACCTTATAAATTCCAGTGGATAAGATTAAACTGATGAGCTCATTATTATTCTCTACCTAACTATTGATCTGCCAAGATTAAATGGTTTGGCTAGATCTTTATTCTCTAACTATTTTGACATGAAATTTAAGCATGAATAAATCAAGATTAAACTGTTTGATCCTCATGGATTGTGGCATTTTGGACAAGCTGCACACAATTTTTATTTGCAAAGTAAAGTAAAAATTAGTGGCATTTGAATTTGCATCACTTTCAGGATCTATTTTTATCTCTCTTTGGTGGGGTTCATACTTTATATTCTTTTTTGATCTTTTTTATTTTAGTCCTTTGATTTTTCTTTTAGGACTTACCCTGTTTATATTTTTTAATATGGGAAAACATTTACAGAAAGCAAAGTATGTACAATATTACAAGACTTTAACATAGTTAATTCAAAATTACGAACCCTAACAGTGGCTCCACTTGGGGATGGCATTTCTTGGTGAAACGTGAAGAACTTTAAGATCAGTGGCCTTGGAACTTTGATTGTGCTTGCCTTGAAACTATTTTATGAGCTCTGCTTTATTCATACATATGATATTATGTCTTTCAAAGCTTAGGGCCTTCTCTTTGAGCGTCAACTTTGCAAGAAAAACATCCATTCCAATTTATGCTTTGCAATGGTATTTACAATGAGAAAAGTAAAGTAAATGAACTAATGGTTAATCTGGAGAAAAGTAATGCTTCAACATCCTACCATTGACTGGTCCACCTGGTAGATCTGATCCATCTAACTCCTTTAAGAAAACTGCATTATTACCTCTGTAACCATAAATGATGTATGGGCCTTTCCAAAGAAAATCAAATTTACCATGTTTACCTTTATCTTCTCTTCTAGAATCTCATTTGAGTACTTTACCACATATGTAAAAATCATCTTCTTTTGTTTTCTTGTCAAAAATCATTTTGATTTTATCTTGGATCACTTGTGATTTGACATAGACTTCTTCCCTTGTTTGCTGCAAATGTATTGTCTGATTTGTCCTCCTTTGGATATCATTGGGTTCTACCTACATCTCTTGGATCATTTTCATCACTGGCACTCCCAATGAGGATGGAAAAACAACATCCATCCCATATACTAATTGATAGGGAGAGGTAACAATGGATTTCTTGGTAGTTAGTTGTTATGCCCACAAGGCATTGGATAACCTTTTTTTCCAGGTCTTTTTGTTGTCTTCTAACAGTTATTTGATGATATTAACCAGGCTTTTGCTTGAGGATTCTAAAAGTCCATTACCTTGCGAGTAATAGGCAGTGGAATGGCCAAGGTTAATGTGGTATTTGTTACAAAAGTCAATCATTTTATTGGATTTGAAGGGAGTTGCATTATCAGTAATGAGCTTTTGTGGGCATCCAAATCTAGAAAGGATATTGTTTTCAAGGAATGAGATAATGATATAATCAATAGCTTGTCTAGAAGGAATGGCTTCTATCCACTTGGTAAAGTAATCAGTGGCTGTTAAAATCCATTTATGCTGGGCTGAGGATGGTGGTTGAATTTCAACAATGAAGTTTTACCCCATTGTTGAAATGGAATTTCTGTAGAGATGGGTTTGAGGAGTAAAGGTAATAGTCTTTTCTTCCCTTCAAATATCTGGCATTTGTGACAGGAGGTCACATACTTTCTAACATCTACAAAAAGAGTGGCTAGTAAAAACCTACCCTCAAAATTTTATCAGCAGTTGATTTCCAGTAAAGGTGTCCTCCACAGTCACCTGCATGAAACTCTTGCATAACTTTATTAGCTTCATCTTTCAATAAATAGTTTAATAGAATGACACCATGATCTTTCCAAAATAAAGCATTATCTATGATACAATATTTCATTGCTTTTAAATTTAGGAATCTAACTTTAGTTCTAGATAAAATAGGAGGAGCTTGTAAGTTTAGTAAAACAAATATGATATATGCATACCAAGGTGAATCTAAAAAAGCTTCATTGATCTGTGGAGTCGCCATCTCTTCCTGATCATCTATTGCTGCAATGAAATTTATATCTAAGGCTCGACAGTTCGATTTAGCCATGAGTTTGGCTAAACCTTGGCCTTTAATCAATTTAGTAGGCTTTATTTCGATATCATATTCCAATATAGTGGCAATCCATTTGCCTCTCTTTCCATCAGGCCCATTCTGAGTCAGAATGTCCTTTACTACTTACTTTGGAACATATGCAATAATGTGAGTATAAAATATACACTCTGAAATATTTAATAGCCTTCACTAAAGCAAGTGCTTGTTTTTCCATTATGTTGTACTTTAGTGTTGCATCTCTTAAGGATTTGTTGTAAAAAGCAATGGGATGTTCATAACCCTGATCATTCTTTTGCAACAAGATTGTTGCAATGGTATGTTCTGAAGCAAAAGAAAAAATTATAAAATATTTTTTGAAATGAGGACTTACTAGGACTGGTGTTTTTGTAAGGGCTTGTTTGATTGCTTCAAAAGATTGTTTAGCCTCTACTGTCCACTTAAGTGTTGAATCTTTCTTTAACATATTATTCAATTCTCTGATTAGTTATGCTAAATTAGAAATGAATCTTCTAAGAAAGTTTATTTTACCTAAGAATGCCTGTGATTCCTTGATGTTTCTAGGATGAATTATGTTTAAAATGGCTTCTATTCTAGCTAGATCTATCCTAATTCCCTCTTTTGAGATTATGTGTCCTAGGAGTTTACCTTCTTCAAGTCCAAAGAGTGTCTTTTTGAGATTCAAAGAAATACCTAATTTTCTGCATTTAATAAAAACTCTTCTCAAATGTTCTAGATGTTCATTGTCTATTTTTTAAAATATTGTTATATCATCTAGATAAATGACTAGAAAGTCATGAATCTCCTGGGCAAAATCTATGTCCATAGCTCTTTGGAATGTAGCTCCTGCATTCATCAATCCGAAGGGAATTTTCAAATACATGAAAGTTCCTCAAGGAGTGGTAAATGCAATATTTGCTTGATCTTCCGCTTGAACTAAGATTTGATTGTATCCAGAGAATCCATCAAGCAATGAGATTCTGGATGACCCTACTACCCTCTGTAAAATATGGTCCATTTTGGGAAGAGGATAGTTATCTTTTAGTGACACTTTGTTTAAGTTCCGAAAATCAACACAAAGTCTGATTTCCCCTGTTTTCTTCCTAGTGGGAACTAAGTTTGAGACCTAAAAAGAATATCTGATAGGTGCTATGATTTGTATTTCATACATCCTTTTTACTTCCTTTTCAATCAATTTCATAAGAACTGGATTGATTCTCCTAAGCTTTTGTTTAAATGGTTTCCGATTTTCTTTGATGGGTATTTTGTGTTGTATGATGCTAGCGTCATAAGACTTGAGGTCTTCATAACTCCATGCAAATACATCTTGAAATTATTTAAACAAACTTATGTATTTCAACTTTTCTTCTTGAGGTAATGCTTTGGATAATTTGATAAAGTTTTAGTGTTTTTTTTTTTTGTCCATAGCTCTTTGGAATGTAGCTCCTACATTCATCAATCCAAAGGGAATTTTCAAATACATGAAAGTTCCTCAAGGAGTGGTAAATGCAATATTTGCTTGATCTTCTGCTTGAACTAAGATTTGATTGTATCCAGAGAATCCATCAAGCAATGAGATTCTGGATGCCCCTACTACCCTCTGTAAAATATGGTCCATTTCGGGAAGAGGATAGTTATCTTTTAGTGACACTTTTTTTAAGTTCCGAAAATCAACACAAAATCTGATTTCCCCTGTTTTCTTCCTAGTGGGAACTAAGTTTGAGACCTAAAAAGAATATCTGATAGGTGCTATGATTTGTATTTCATACATCCTTTTTACTTCCTTTTCAATCAATGTCATAAGAACTGGATTGATTCTCCTAAGCTTTTGTTTAAATGGTTTATGATTTTCTTTGATGGGTAATTTGTGTTGTATGATGCTAGTGTCATAAGACTTAAGGTCTTCATAAATCCATGCAAACACATCTTGAAATTCTTTAAACAAACTTATTTATTTCAACTTTTCTTCTTGAGGTAATGCTTTGGATAATTTGATAAAGTTTTAGTGTTTGTTTTTTTTTGTTTTTTGTTTTTTTTTTAAACCTATGTTACATTCTTCTATGTCTGATCTTAATGGTTCCATTTTTGGTTTTCTAGCTACATCATTGGAATAAAAAAGATCAAGATCTTCTAATGGGGCTAATCCCTTAGGCAAAAATTTATCTTTAAGGTTCAAAATCTATGATTAATCATTTGTTATTTCCTCTATTTCAACAGTTTCTAATTTATCTATTTCCACTCTAGTGAATCTAGTTGGTTTAGTTTTATCTACATCATTTACATCTAACTCACTATTTATTGTGTAATTTACTGTACAATCAATATCTATGTTACAATTATGAAATTCTCCCTCAGCATTCATAAAATTATAGATTTGAGAATCTTGTGAAAAAATCTGCTAATATTTCAAGTTGTCTGGTATAGTAGGCCCGTGTCTTACCTCTGCAGTGTATTGATGATTTGGCTAAAAAGGAAATCTGCATGTACTGGAAAAGGTAGCCAAACTGTGTGCCTGCATGTTTAGTTTCCTTGGAATAACAAAAAAGTTAGTTTCAAGCAACTCTTTAATCAAATCTAGAACAGTTTCTCTGTATTGGCTCAGTCTAGGATTATTCACATAATACTCTCCTTTGATTTGTTTTATGATTAATTATGAGTCTCGCATGATAGAAACTCTCTTGGCTCCTAGTTTTCTAACAATATGCAGTCCTAGTATTAAAGCTTCATACTTTGCCATGTTATTTGTGCATTTAAAGTTTAACCTAAAGGCATGACCTTCAGAATGATTATTTTCCATGTTATGAATCCAAACTCCTGCTCCTGCTCCTAATCTGTTCACCGAACCATCGAAATCTAAGTGCCACATAGATTCATGAAATATATTATCACTGTCAACTTCTTTACGTTTCTATTGTAATGTTGTGTTTTTATCTGTACCAGTATCTGAATTACATAAGATGAAAAAATCCATATCAGAATGTACATAATAAATAGGATAATTCTGTGGTTGTTTTGCACT
Source organism: Pinus albicaulis (assembly GCA_034641835.2). NCBI lineage: Eukaryota > Viridiplantae > Streptophyta > Pinopsida > Pinales > Pinaceae > Pinus > Pinus albicaulis. Next base: position 56,944,372 of record CM076570.1, read on the forward strand.
ACTGACCATGAATTTCATTAAAGTTTCTCTGTAAATATTTTTGGGATGACCAAATACTGAAATTGTGGCATAAGACATGTCTAATTGTAGTGATCCCTACAGCTTTGCTCCCCATGAGCGAAATAATAGCATTCCATACTTTGGAGGGATATCATCAACTACAACATCCATGACAATGAAGTGTTTGGAGATGGAAATAAAACTCTAGGTTGAAGAGGAAGCTTAGGGATGAATGATTCTATGGAATGAAGTGTAGTGGAAATAATAGATGATGTGGTACTAAATAAAGATGAATTTACAGACTCTGAAGGAATGGTAGAAGGCTTAGGTTTATAAGAAAATAAAGCAGCTAATTCAACTGAATGTTGAAGATAGGCTTCATCAATATCCTTAATCAAATTTGCAGTCGAAGCATCAAGTTTATCAAAAGGTTCTAGAGTTTGTTGATATGAATCAAGTGAAACAGTCTCCTTATTTGTTTCAATAAATTGAATAAAATTAGGATGTATTACGCTATCATAAATTGAACTTTCAGATTTAGTTCTAAACAAAGAGTGTTCAAAAGATAAATCAAATTCAATATCTTGTAAGCTTGATAATTCTTTGGGGAGTGAATTTGCTTTGATTAATTGACTAGTGCTTCCTAGACTTTCTACTTTTTTGGTTTTTCTTAAAATTATGTCAGGATCATCAACAATTATAGCAGGCTGTGGATCAAGATGAGCCCTGGTATAGTATGTTCTTCTGGAAGCCATAATTTTAATTTTAAATGAAAAATTCTCTAACAATCCTAAAACAACCTTAAGGTGAAAAGATGATAAAACGTATTTGCTTTAAGGTTTATTTTAAAATGAGGACCGATTTTCCCTAGTATGGTCGCCATTATGTTATCACTCCAGTAATTCCTAGGGTTGTTATGCTTTTTGTTTAAAGAAATATTAGAGGTAACTATCCACCTACTTTTGAGATCAGGATCTAGCCTTCCTAATGCTCAGAGAGGGCTCTCTCTTTATGATTTAACTTTGTTGTTTTAGATGATTTTAGGCTAGTTATGTAAGATTGATTGGTTTTGATTTTGGTTTGGTTTGGTTTGGTGGTGGAATTATTGATTTAGATGGATAGGTGCATGTCTATTTTCCATTGGGCTATGGAGTCATTGTATCAAGCAACAGGGGATAATCAAGTTCTAAAGGAAGTGTTCACAGGGTAAGGTAGCTAAGTAAAATCAGATCTTTTAGGTTGGACGGTGAAGTGGATAACCACTCATAAGAAGGAAGATAAAAAAGAAATATAGGGAAGAACAATCTTATTATAGTTTCAAGAGGGATGGGATTGGTTTAGCTCTTGGGCTCAGACTCAGAGAAGAAAAGAACAAGAGAAAAAGAGATTATCTCCTTAAGAAATTCTCTATCTCTCGTTAAGCAAAAGGCCCTAAACCAGTATATTGAAGGCAGTAAGAGGACAAGTTTGGTAAATAGAACAAGTGACACATAAGTAAAGGTAAGCAGGGCTTAGGAAATTAAATCCTTCAACGATGCCTATTTTCAATCGGGATCAAGGAGCAGTTAAGGATTCCTCAAACCGGATAATGAAGGAAATGACAGAGGTCAATCAGCATGGGAGAGCAATTAAGGGTTCTCAGATCCGGATATCAGAAGAAAACATCAAAATGAATAACAGTTCAGAACAAAGTGTACTTAAACAATTTCTGCAATAATATTCTTGTTATAACATTTAAATTGGAAAACATACAAGTTTATGGAAAACTTAAGGAAAAACATGAACAATAGAAAGATATTGCACTGAAGTGGCTCAACACATGAATCCTGTAATGCAATGCCTTTATTACTCAGTTTTGTCTACTGACTTGAAAATGGTACAATAAACCCTCAGGTTTTTAGATCAATTACAACTATAGAAATGTTCAGGAATCCACACTCAATACTTCGAATTATGAAGTATTTATACAAAAATTATTAAAAAATATCCTAAAACTGATTTAGGAATTATTCATGAAAAAATAAATATCTTCATGCAAGAAGATAGAGACACCTAGGAGACTAAATGCTAGTTGTCCCTGCTTATTTGGATTTGCTGTTTGTTCTTTGATCTTTTGCTGCTTTATCTCTCTGACTGTTTGCTTTACGCCGGCTGCCTTTTTTCTGTTGAGTGTCCTTTATGTTGGTTGCATCTTTACTCTGCCTTGTCATCTGGTACTCTTTCAACTCTATTCATCTTCATTCACTTTAACTTAAACTGATTTGTTACTCTTTAAACTGCATGCGCTGTTTTAACCTTGACTGGTATTTTACCTGTTTTACTTTTCACTTTCACAGTAAATCATTCAGTTTCTCCCAAGCCTCTTCATCTGGTAATTTGATTTTTACCACTCTTCTGTAAATCTCATAAGCTTCTGTGTACTTTGAAAAAGTATGCTTGTTTATAAAGAGATGATTTACCTCATGCTGGAGGTAAAAGAGATTCTCAAAATTCTGATAGAGCACTTTTCCTGTAGGAATTCCTTTCATGGAGGAATTGCTGGACTGTTCTTTGGCTACTTCTCTGATTTTCTTGTCATAGTATTCATGCTTCATTATTTTGTCATTGATCGACAAAGGATTAGGCAGACCTTTCTGCCTCAAAACATCAAATTTCACCACGAATATGGTTATTGCAAGCTCCATGTTTTGACACTTATCTTCAAGTTGTGTCATTAGGTTTCTTTTGGAAATTAACTTTCTTACTTCTAAAATTGTTTCAGTTCTGTCACTTATGCCAATTTCTTCTAATTCTTGTTTGTTCTTGGAATTAAGAAACTTAATTATCTCAGTGGCCTCTTCTGGCTTTTTCCCAAGTTCCTCATTGACTTTCTGAATGGCTTCACTTGCTTTCTTGATCAAATCCTTCTGCTCAAAGATAACTTGGATAGATAGCCAAATATCATTAACAGAGTTAATGATATTGGCCCACAACTTCTACTTTGCTTGGGCAAGTGGTTCTTTTAGTGTCAATTATTTCTCTAACTTTTGTACTCTGTCAGTCAATTTGTTTGAATTTTGTGTTTCATTCTTATGCATGATTTGAACTAGCCTCTTTTCATCCTCTAGAATTTTTATTTGTTCTTTAAGTCTATTTATTTCATTTGTTTGGATTGACATATCCTGCATAGATTTAATCAGTTTTCCTGCTTCATCACTAGGATGAGTTGTTGTTGTTGTTGAATCTGTTGCTGATGTTGAAATTATTGTAGCCACAGGAACTGTTGTTGCCACTAGAGCTAATGAAGTATAAGGAACTGCTATAGTAACTGTAGGAATAGTAGTGATAGGGATTGCTTCTATGCTGGCATTTTTCTCCTACACCAATTTATCCATCTCATTCTCCATCTCTTTCAGTTTAATTATCAACTGAATGATGAGATTCATCATTTCATATTTTTTTCCTTCATTCTCTATAACTTCTTTAGCCTATGGATGTTCAGTAGGAGGAAATTTCAGTTGTTTTTCCAATGCAACAATGTATGCATTCTTTTTCTTGATGAGCTCTTCTGCTACTTTGATGTTCTTGGGATCATATCCTACCTCTATGACCAATTATTCAAGTGAATTTATTCTGTTGTCCCTGGCTTGTGAGGAAGCCTTCTCTAGTTTTAACTGACCTTTGATATTCTCTAGAGAATTTTGTAATTTCTGGACACTCATAGCTTTGTTGGTAATTGTGGAGTATATCATTTCTCCAGCTTGCTTATGGAACTCAATTTGATCTATTGGATGTAGATATTTGGCTTGTACTTCAAATGTTGTTTTCCTATAGTCTGATGATGACTTTGGATACTGTATTGTTGGCTGCAAGAAGGTCATCTGCATCTTCCTAGTCCTGTAATCAAAGGAAGAAACTAACTTGTTCTGATCACTAGGTGTCTGCTTCCAATATTGGGCATAAGTCACTGCTTTCAATGCCTCATTCCTGAGTTTGATTTCTTTATACTTCCCCATGATATCATGTTCTTTGTCCACTGGTTTACTTGATGAAGATACCTCTACACTGTGTTGTTTCTGAATAATTTGTGTATTAGAGGTTGATGGTTGATGAGTTTCCTCTGAAACTGCTGGAGCTGCATTTTCTTTAACCACCGTGTCTATATCAATAATTTCAATAGTCTCAATTGTTTCTTCTTGTTCAACTACTGGATTCAACTTGGGCTTCTTCCTGTACATTAATTTGAATTTGGTTTCAGTAGTGGTTTGAGCTTAATATGATCCTTCTTCTGTGGCTCTCTTGGAGTTCCTATCTTGTAGGGCTGGAGTTTGTAGGGCAGAGCTAGTCTCAACTGGTTTCTCCATATATTTCAAAGTATTCTCCAACCACTCTGACTGGTTGGAGTACTTTTCAATATCTGGTTTGGACTCATGGACAAAAGGAGTTAATTTAAATTTGACTCTTAGTTTGCTGATAACTCCTAAAGGATCATAATGCCATTTGAAACTCTCACTGAAATTAGATTCCTGTAAACACTTTTCTGGTTGTTGAACAACATTCCTGTTATTGCAGATGAAAGGACCAATCTGGTTTTCAATCTTAAACTGTGTTTTCTTCTTTGCTGATAGAAAATTAACCTCATCTAAGTTTAGGATCTACCTGATATATTCTAGCAAAAATAACCTCATTGAGAGGTATTTGGGCAGCTTATATGGAGTGAGTTGACATCCATACACCCTAATTTCAGTGTGGTTCTGGTATAAATACTAGTCTCCTATTCTACTGTGTTCAGACAACTGCAATACTTTCTTTATTTCTTCATTGATCCTAGGTTCACTACTACTGCTTAGCATATTAACAATTGGATGAATAAATGAATCAATGAAGTCCTTGTATGTGAACTCTGTGGAATCTTTCTTGATTAAGGAAGTCTAGAAGATTACTGATTGGCGGTTACCCTCAGTGTCCAGTTTTTGAAGGCTAACTGCAAACCTTTCAGATTGGAAGTATAGGAACATATGAAACAAAATAGATGAATACTTAAACACTCCTTCTTCTAGTAATTTAAACACTCCTTCTTCTAGAAAACCTAGGATTGAAGCATCTACATACTCATCTGTAAAATAGCCTAGGATGCAAGACAACATTGTGACAATTTGTCTTGTTCTTTCTGAGAAAATTGAGGTTGAATAAGGAGGGTTACTCTTTGGGGTTTCAAATAATGAAGGCAGAAAGGTTTGGAAGATCTAAAACCTCTTTGGAAAGTCAAGTTTCAGATATAATTCAGTGAGGATTTCAATTGACATAGGGCTTCATCAGTCTTGGGTTGAATTTGAAGCATTTGGTTTATTGATTTTGTAGTAATGGTGAACAAGATCTCTTTGCTATGGGTTACTAGGGCTCTTTCATTTGGCATATAATTAATTTGACAGAGCCTGATGATTTTTGGGAATTGGAATGTCTGTGGGAGGATGTACTTGGGTAAATTTGATTCTTAAAGGCAGACATCATCAGCTTGGTCCATGGATTTATCATGGCTTCAGGAGTGGATGTCCAAGAGGTTGAAATCAGTGACTATGTCACTAATTTTTAAATCTTTGTCTACAAGGGGGGTACGTTCAACATCAACAACAAGAGGTTGTAGGGGATTAACAGTCACAATGCCCTGGGAAGCCATAGATTTGTTTATTTTATTCAATTTATTACTTTCTTCATCTTAAGTACAAGCCTCGACACTTAGGAATACCTGTAAAATGAAGCTTTTAGTATTTTGGAAAATATTTTGATTGCAGTAGAGGTTCTCTAGGACTTATAAAGCTTCCAATTCTGAATCTGCGCAGGTTCCGGTGGAAATAAACTGAATGGGCTTCAAAATGAGTCAACAGAGGTTCTTTTGACTTGAAAATATGTCGGCAGAGGCTCTTTATATTGAAAATAGGTCGGCAAAGGCTTCCTTTTCGCAAAATTCAATAGAATAATGGTAAAACACTGTAAAGGGTAGGTTTTAATTGTTTTTAACCAACAATGGTTAAAATTATTGCGCAGGGTTAAATTCACATGGCAGGGTGGTTTCATTGCAACAGGCAGAAAACAACTTGGCAGTTTTCGCATGATGAAAAGTTGGTAAATGGTTTTAGTGGGAGCGATGCGATACAATGTGAGGCTGCCACGTAGCAGAGGAGCGGGGCTGCGAAACTAATTATTTCACAACCCTCCCATGGTGTTAAATTTCGGGTAGTCGAGGGTGCGAAAAAATTTATTGGCCGTTGGATCTGAGGAATCTAGATCGGGCGGATGGACGAATAGGAGGGATGAGTTGGGGATTTGATAGGCGGGCCCCAGGGATGAGTCATGCGATGGATGTTATATGTGAAAGGTTAATAATAAGTGGGACTGAGATAATTAGTGGGGGGATTAATATATGCAATGGGTTGGGAATATACAATAGGCGGGGTTAATATATTATAGGGTAAAGGTAGTGGGGGAGTATAATGTGCGGCGTATTAATAAAATAAAGTAAATATGTAAAAATGAATGCAGGATGTTTAAAAATGATACCGAGAAGGGATTTTACAGTGGGACCCGATATATTTAAACAAAAAATATTTGGATAAATGGGTTTTGGGGTGTATTTTAATGAAAATGGGAGCTAGTAAAGGAATTTACTTTTAAAAAAAATGTGTTTTTTAACTAGGGAAAAGGGTATTTTACAAGGGAGAATGCCTTCTAAGAGTGGAAATGGGGTTTTAAGCAAGGGGAAGGGGATTTTGGGGATATTAGTGATATCCAATGACCAATTGATGCTTTCCATGCCTTGTGAAAGTACTTTTTCCTACCCATTATTTACCCTAACATTTTTTCTTCATTTATTGGGTGCATTTGAGTTTGCTGACCCTTTATTTTTCTTTTAATAAGCAAAATAATCTACTTCTAACCTTATAACTTCCAGTGGCTCAGATTAAACTGATGAGCTCATTATTATTCTCTACGTAACTACTGATCTGCCAAGATTAAATGGTTTGGCTAGATCTTTATTCTCTAACTATTTTGACATGAAATTTAAAGCATGAATGAATCAAGATTAAACTGTTTGATCCAAATGGATTGTGGAATTTTGGACAAGCTGCACACAATTTTTATTTGCAAAGTAAAGTAAAAAGTAGTGGCATTTGAATTTGCATCACTTTCAGGATCTATTTTTATCTCTTTTTGGTAGGGTTCATACTTTATATTCTTTTTTGATGTTTTTTCTTTTAGTCCTTTGATTTTTCTTTTAGGAATTACCCTCTTTACATTTTTTAATATTGGAAAACATTTGCAAAAAGCAATGTATGTACAATATTACAAGACTTTAACATATTCAATTCAAAATGGTGAACCCTATTATTATAGGTCCCTAACAGTAGGCTTAAGAGTAACGTCCATATATTTGAATCATTTTTACATGTCTAGGGGCGCATTCCAAAAAATGCAAGTTTAGACATAGGTGCAACCTACTATGTTGCATGGGAAAGTCACATAGTGGCATATGTTATGATTCTTCATAATTATCGTGATTCATTGTTGGAAGTACTGATGTTGATTATTGGAGTAAGTTTTACATCAAATGCTAGACATATACGACTTATATTTTGGCATTCCAAACCAGGGGGGCTACTTTTTAGAAGCAAGCAACACACTTCAAGACATGCTAAAGGTTCCTCTCTGAATTATTCTCATGTTGAATTGCTTAGGAAATTTCCTAAATACGCTGTTGAGATATTAAGATCCTAAGGTTTGACCTTAAAATGGAGTCCATATAGCTCACGCATCATTGGCTCACCTGTAAATTCACCCCAGAGTACTGCATCTCCAAGTTCACATATCCCAAGTTTATCTTTACTTGCAACCAAGAAAACTCCATCTCCTAGTTCACAAGTATATGAGCCATCTTTGATTCACACTCCATCTTCAAACTCTTAGATTGAGGGATAGGATTATTGTCCGATGTACCATAAGACGCATAAGAAGAAACATTTCTCAAAGGAATAATGAGAGACTTTTACCAAATAATCCACAAGGAAAGTTGTAAAAGAGTTAGTTTCTACACCTGAGTTTAGAGAGTGAGCAATTGATAATGTTGACAGAATAATGACAAGCTGAATTGAGAGTGGATATGAAGAAAATGATTTGAACACTCACATAAAACACAACATAACAATAGAAGTATAGGTTGCTTTGGTTGGTAGAAACAACTATGTAAATGCTTGTTAATGTATAGTCAATTTTGGGATCACCCGAAATTAGTATTGAGTAGGAGCCCTTGAAGGTTGAAGCTAGAGTAGAGAAGAAACCAAAAGAAATAGTTTTGGCCATACCTCTTTTTAGAAATGAAATTAGAGCAAATAATAATTTCTCTAAGAGAGAGAGATGAATTTGAAACACATTTATCGGTAAGATGTTTTCATGGCATAGTTAGGCTCATTTATTTGGATGACAATGTTATAAGTTATAAACATAACAAGCACCATGATGTTCTTGTCACAATGAAAACAATTTTACTCTGAAGACATATCTAAACATGGATTAGTAGTATCACTCAAAGATAAGCTAACATGTGTATTGGATATTTTATAAAGCTTGTGACTTCACAATACATAGGCTTCCATGACTAAAGAGCATGAGAAAAATGGGTAGAGTTAAGAAAATTTGAGATTCTTTGTTGAAATACACAAGGAATATACACCACTTAAAAGTTGTTTGGGAATAAGCGAGGTACATTGTTTAAGACTATATTCCCATATGGGATTTGTGCAAAATGTTGTGTTACTACCAAAGAGGATTTGGATGCCGATATGGGGACACATTCATCCTGTTTATCAATCATTTTTGGCAAGTTTATTTTGTGTTAGTTTCATTGACTAGCGAGTGCATCTTTCAAGGAATTTATTACCAACAACAACACTAATAGTGCCCAAATATAAACTTCTAACATCAATCTCTATTTTTCCTCATAATTTCCTCTTCTCATATTGTAAAAATATTTTTCTCAAATTATGAAAATGAGAAATGTCAATGATCCGGATCTTGGAGGGAGGCCCCCAAGATCTAAGAAAATTGAAATGGATCTGACAAGATCTACAAAATTAGAATGCCAAAAAAAAAGAAGAGAGAACACAAATCAAATAAAACCACAAAGAAACTTGTTTTATTAAAACAGAGAATAACTGTAGAAGCTACATTGTGGTGGACAATCTATCCTTTTACAAACTGAGGCTTGTTATTTATAGCCTTTTTTGAGTTACAATACCATGTGTAGATACCATAGGCCAATACCATGAGTAGATACCACTTACAAATACCATGGGTAAATCCCATGTGTAGATGAATACCATGGGTGGATACATACTATGGGTCACTTACAATACCATGGGCGAATAAATATCATGGGTGGATGAATACCATGAGCCGATGCCATTTACAATACCATGGGTAAATTCCATGGGTGGATGGATAACATGGGTAGATGAATACCATGGGTTGATGCCATTTCCCATTCGGATCATTCCTCCCTCCTTAAGAAGCAATGGTCCCAATTGCGTGAAGTTCCCTCCTGAGAAGCCTTTGTTGAATATGAAGAGGCACTGAAGAGAAGGGTTTTGTGTAGTTAACCTATAACTGTGATGAACGAAGATCCAAGGATAGAGATACCTTGTAATGCTTGTGACCAACTGTGATATTGACAGTGTGCGGCCTAGCAAATGGACTTCGATGAAGTGTGGCTTTGTGGATGAACCAAAACCATGACAAACGAAGATCCGAGGATAGAGATACCCTGTAATGCTTGTGACCAACTGTGTGACTAACAGTGTGCGGCCTAGCAAATGGACTTCGATGAAAATGATTTTGTGCGGTTGACCCATAACTGTGATGCTGATTGTTGATGAAGTAGTAGGTGCCTACATAGCTTGGGGTGGGAGGGCACATCTCCAAATAACCCAAGCTGAATGCTGCTATGTTGAAAATGATGAATGTGAAGCAGGTGCCTACTAAAGCGGGGTGGGAGGGCACGTCTCCAAAGAGAACCCACTTCGAATGCTGCTCCAAGTTTCGTGACATAACAGATTAATAATGATCATTTTGCATCTTCTCATGTGTTTGAAACCACTATCTGGAGACTCTAGACTCTCAAATTTGCGTTGGAACTGTCTCGCCGTCACAAAATTTCTGAAAAAATAGTTGATTTTAAATCAACGATAACTCCCACATCCAGACTCTGATTCGACTGATTTTTTTTTTTTGAAATTGGGTGATTTTTGAAGAGGAGCTCAGATCTATATCCATTCTTATAAAAATTTTCACTGAAAATTGCGAAAAATGACAGGAGAGCCGCCGTCCATGAATTTTCGTCAGAAAAATTTCTTCAACATTGCTGATTTTGAATCAGCGATATCTTCGTCATCCGAACTCCAATTTGGCCGATTTTTCTTTTGAATTTGAGTATTTTTTCGCAAGGAATATAGATTTGGTCTTCTTATTTTTTTGTTTGTAATTTTTTCACCAAAAGTTTCAGATCTGATCTGAAAACTCGCCGCCCAAAAAAATTCACGGATTTTGCTGAAGATTGTTGCAAAACATTGAAATTGAAATATGTTTCAAACCCTCATTCCCATGGAGGTGTAACCTGAATCTGATACCACTGATCTAGATCTTGGAGGGAGGCCCCCAAGATCTAAGAAAATTGAAATGGATCTGACAAGATCTACAAAATTAGAATGCCAAAAAAAAGAAGAAGAGAGAACACAAATCAAATAAAACCACAAAGAAACTTGTTTTATTAAAACAGAGAATAACTGTAGAAGCTACATTGTGGTGGACAATATATCCTTTTACAAACTGAGGCTTGCTATTTATAGCCTTTTTTGAGTTACAATACCATGTGTAGATACCATAGGCCAATGCCATGAGTAGATACCACTTACAATACTATGGGTCACTTACAATACCATGGGCGAATAAATATCATGGGTGGATGAATACCATGAGCCGATGCTATTTACAATACCAGGGTAAATTCCATGGGTGGATGGATAACATGGGTAGATGAATACCATGGGTTGATGCCATTTCCCATTCGGATCAGTTAATATTCATGTAAAAGTCAATTTTGAACATGTAAAATTCATTGAGGAAGTTATAGGTAGTGAAGTGGTTGAAATATTGTGGGGAAGGTGAGTAGTCATCATACTCATGTGTATAAATGTACCCTCATGTATCTAGCTTAAGAGTACTTTTGGCACTTGAGTCTTTTAGCATGTAGTTGTAAGCGCTTAGGTAGTTGTGAGCGCCACTCATGGAAAATTATAGAATGAGTTGGGGTGAGGCAAGGAGTTTGTCTTGGAGATTATATTAATAAATCACCTTTCACTATTGGATTTTTGTGCACATGTTGTACATGTACTTGACATGGAATTGTTATCAATAAGAAGCTCTCCACTCTTGGAACCAACTATCGTGCACTCCTCTAATGGTCGTAATGTTTATCTGATACTCTCATGTTTGATTGTATGCTTTCCAATGGGTGATATGTTAGTTAAATAATTCATAGCTTATTCCTCGTATGCCAACTAAAATCTTTGCTCTTTCATTCCATGCTGAAACTAGTAACCTGTCATGAACTAATTGACAATTAACCTCTAATACTTTCTTATTCGTGTATATATCAGATGGTTTTACCTCACCGACTTTTCTTAATATATGCTTCTTCTCATTGTTTTTTTGTTATATTCTTGCATATTGTACTTCAATTGTACCAATTATTGGATGATATCGTTGTCATTCTTTGAGTGTTTCTTGCTTGTTCTCACATTAGCATATCCTCATTTGAAAATCAAGAGGAAACATACATGATGGTATCTAGACCCACATACTAGATTGAATCCTATCCCAAATGGTGTGAGTTCTAATAGAGAATTTGCACCGGAAGGATCCCATTACTGTTGGAGGCACATTTCCCCCCATCAATAGATTTGATGCTAGAAGGAGGGCCATATGACAAGCTAAGCTTGTGAAGCCTTGCTTTAAATTTTGATTTTAGATAGCTTCTTCCTGAATCTCTATTTGGGGTTGTTTTTATGGAAAAGTAAACATTGACATACCCATCAAGATAGTTGATCTCTTGTTTGAAAATATATTTTATGCTGAGGGTGTAATATTCCTAAATTAGCATGCAGCTAATAGGAATATTAATTTTGTTTTTTAAATCCAGCTAAGTGAATAAATGGGCAAAGAGGCTCATTAATTGCTCAAGTAAGAATAAAAATACCTCATAGTGTGAAAAGGGATCATGAAATAACCAGATCAAGCATCCACATGTGTGAAAAAGGTATAAACTATGTGGAAAAGGTCAAGTTTGACCAAGTCAACATGATTTATTCTCAAATAAGTGGATCTTAAATAAGCCAGCTCAATGTGATTAGAGATCAATCCAGCTAGTCAAAGTGAAGGCACCTTGAGTGTGAAAAGGGACAGGCCATGAAGATTCAGTCAAGGTTGAATAAGTCAACAAAGCTGTCTAGATACATTGAACCATATTGATGGACAACACAGTTTTGGTGGAGGAGCCTTTGCATGGAAGCAACCTCATAGTGGGTGGGACCCTTGGTGAGGAAGCTCATCAATTATATAATGGAGGAGATGGAAAGCATAGGGAAATATTGGAGATTATATTTTTATGTGGTCTACTTAGACTTCCTCCATACTTGGCTGTTTAGCTAAGTTGCTGCACTTCTTAGTGCAAGGGTTTTCCCGGGTGGGGATTCCCTGCTCTTTCTTGGAGATCTTGTTTGAGAAATCTAAGAGGAGACTTCTGATCTGAATTTTCCACTACCTGGTGTTGGGCCAAGCACTTACCTTCAGCAAAAACGCAGTCCCTTCAGAAAACTATGTTATTTCTTAAGGTGTGCAGTGGGAGGGGTCAAAACCCCATTTTGAGGAGCTAGTTTCCCAAGAGGAGGATCAACCTTTATTCGGGAAAGCTAGAGGAAGCATATACAACCATTTATTTACATGTTCAGACATTTTTATGCAGAGCTTCAGCTACATAGTGTGATTCAACCACAGATCTGCAACATCTCTTTCATGTATATCATTTCTGTCAAGAAACCCTTGCCGGGTCTTCTTGGATTTGTATAAAAGAGATTAGATCTCTGTCTTTATGCCTCGTTGAGTAATATAATAAGAAGATATGATTTAATTCTCTATTTTCTGAGTTTTACCTCCGTTAGACTGTGCAGTCTCTTATGCAGCAACTCCGGTATGTTGCAGTCTTGGGGTTTTGTCAATTTTAAGTTGTTTTGAGCATGGGAGGCATGTTGAAATAGGCTAAAGACATTTGTTTCTGAAAATATTTTGCATGCATGTCCTATATTGTATCTTATAAGGGACACAACTTTTATTTTTCACTGTTATAACTCAATATTCAGAAAATACGTTTTTGGGGCCAAAACTGCTGCTTTTCCCCACTTGGTGACATTGTATAAAGGCATAGTTTGTTGCTGTGATTTTTATATGAAAGATATGTGTTTAAATACACTATATGAGTTGATTAATTTCTTCTCTCCAACTTTAGAATACCTTAAGGTATTCTTATTGTTGTATAAAATCCCGGTTTTGGGATATTACAGTGGTATTAAAGCAACAATCTTGGCTCACCCTGTGAGCTTCAAGAATCAGGGAGTCTTCTCATGGGGAGGATGAGATTTGCAGAATAAATCAGAGAAAACCATTGTTTTCTAGAGAAAGGAGGTTCTCAAAACTTCTTTTTCCAAATCTGCAGGGTGGAAACAAGGGCATCAAAGAAATGAGGAGGGAGAAACCTGAGAATCCCTCAACAAGAAATATACATGAGGGAGATTATAAGTCCTCATCTTATGGATATGAGCACTCATCCATATCATAAAATCTACCACGTTCTATCAGCAATTTCTTCATGAAGAGGAAGAAAGGAGATTTTCCAAAGAGAGATACTCTTAGTGATTACTTGCAGGATTATGAAGCTCAATTTGAGGAGTTCGAAGATCACTTGAATTTCCAAGGGTTTTTCCAAATGAAGGAGGAAAGGAGCACAAGGATCAAGAAGTAGGGTGAGGGTATATTTTTTCTATCTACTTTTTATGGATCACCTCTATGTCCAGCTAGGGCTTGGGTGAAGGAGCTAGACACCTTTGTGCAACAACATCAAGTTTCAGAAATTGAAGCCATCAAAGTAGCAACACTGCATTTTGAGGGTAAGGCCTATGCTTGGTGGTTGTTTGAATCATTTTCCTTAAAGAATGCAAATAAATCTACTTATGCAAGGTTCATTAAAAGATTAGTAGAGAGGTTTGATGATATTCCATGTGAAACATCTTCTATTGAAACTATCAAACCACATCAAACAAAAATTTTGCATGAGTTGGGAGGATCTATAAATCCAACTCCATTTTTGAAAACCATTGAGGAGGAGGTGAGCTTGTTTGATACTTTTCCAAGGGAAATATCTCCTTTGGATGAAGGGCTTTCTTCTCAAAGGGAAGACATGAATATTCCTTCTTCAAAAGAAGGCCTAGATCTAAGGTCTCTTGTTGGAGGTAAGGCAACTTCAACTATTGAAGAGGAGAAAGGGAAGACAGGAGAAGATAACGTAGTAATGAAAATGGCACCTCAAGCACCTCATGAAGAAGAGGAGGGAGCACTTGCTCCAAGAAAATAAACTCTTGCACTCTTGCAAGGAGTTCCAAAATGTCTCACACATAGAGCTCTTGGCATAATGCATGAGCAACATGTACCATCATTTTCAAATGATGAGATCTTGAGAATAGAAGGAGGAAAAGAGAAGGAAGGGCATCACAAGATGAAGAACATGTTCCCTTCTCTATTTCAAAACTTGAAAAAACAAATAAGGCAAGAGGACCTATGCAATAAAGGTAGGGGAAAATCTGTCCACCTACATCCACATCCTACTCTATGCCTTGATGCCTCTTTGCAAGGAGGCATTTCACCATGAAGACCTCCTGATTGGAGGAAAAGTAAAGTGTTCTCTCAAATATATGTAGCGGCAACATATTTTTTCTAGAGAGGGAACCTTGGAAGGAGCCACTACAACACTGAGAATCATTGATGTGAGGATAAGCAAATTTCTGAAATTCACCTTGCTATCTTCCATTCATCTATTTGCGTTGGAGGGGATAGATTCATAAATCTTTGTTGATATGAGCATAGTATCAACAGACTATTCCATAGCTTTGGAGTAGCAAAAGATACTCCAATATATAATGAGAATTTTTGAACATAACAAAAAGATACTTCCATTTTTGTATGCAGGAGCAAAACTGTGGAAGTTTTGGAGGAAGAGAACCTTTCAAAAGGAGGGTGACTCTCCTAGATTTCAATCTTGTCTTGAGAAATATCAACTACAAGAGAGGCATCAAAAGAAAGTTGGGAATACTCCAACATGTGACTTTGACATCAAGCATGTCAAGGAGGAGAGCCATCATATGGCAAATGCATCATTTCAGACTTCTACAACACTGTCAATGTTGGGAAGCCTAGACTCTTATTGGGAGTCCCAACTCTTGATGGAATATTACAAGGACCTATTCACATGTAAGGTTCTTGATGGGCAAGCAATGTATGAGAAGTATAAAGTAGTTGATGGGATCATTTATGTTCATGATCAGATCTACCTAACTAAAGATTCTAAACTCAAGAATAAACTACTTAACACAACCTATGAGGTCTTGCTTTCAAACCCCACTGGTTTCATTAGAACATATCATACTATCTTAGATGGATTCATGTGGGAAAATCTCAAGGAGGAGATGCACTCTCATATGATTAAGTGCATGGATCATTTGCTGGTTGAGGAGGGACATAGCTCTTGGCAAGAGTTATCATTATCACCTCCTTATTCATTGAGTGTGAGAGGGAGCTCATCCATGAGCTACCTTGATCATTTTAAACAAGTGTATGATAAACATTGTATTGCTGAACCTCATGATGTATTTATTCTATACTTGCATTTTATTAACACGCATGTGCAGGTCTTGGCTCCAAGAGGGGGCACTTTTTCTGATGGGCATCATGAGCCACTTTGGGCCATGAACAATGGTGATGTTGGCCATTCCTTGGGAGATCTTGGAAATATGATGTACTCTTCATGGTGTGATTCATCAACACCAACCATCCTACACCTTCTCCAAGCATGCAAGAAGGATGAGGCAGCAAGCAAGTGTTGGGGAAAACACTTGTCATATCATATCCTATGGCAGTTAGAAATAAAACTGCGCTGGTTGCACTTGAGGGACCATTTTCCTTCTCCATTATCGCATATGGCAGCTAGCATGACTCTAATTTTGATTCAATTAGCTGAAGATGTTCTTATCTTTGTTGGGAACATGGTTGGAGGAGAGACACATTTGTTGGGCATGTCCTTGGGGGAAGAAAGTCCCTACGTTTTCTGCACTTAATGTTCTAAGGGGAGCTTGAAAAACCATATGGCCCCTATTGTATACCATTTGTTTCTTTATGATGTGGACCATATGTTTGGTTGGCGCACTTGGGGCATACCTCTCATGAGCCATTGGGAGGAGCTTTCTTATGAATTACCAAGCTGGGAGGTAGTTCATTTTCTTTGGATGATAGCATGGAGGTGGAAGGCCTTCATTGGTTATGAAATTCCCCACGTTTGTCTTGACAAGGCCAAAATGAGAAGAGGGGAAATTTTGCAGCACCCTTGCAGTTGCTTGAGGACAAGCAACATTTGGGAGGGGGAGACTATAATATTCCTAAATTAGCATGTAGCTAATAGGAATATTGATTTTTTTTTTTTTTAAATCTAGCTGAATGAATAAATGGGCAAAGAGGCTCATTAGTTGCTCAAGTAAGAATAAAAATCCCTCATAGTGTGAAAAGGGATCATGAAATAACCAGATCAAGCATCCACATGTGTGAACAAGGTCTAAACTACGTGGACAAGGTCAAGTTTGACCAAGTCAACATGATTTATTCTCAAAGAAGTGGATCTTAAATAAGCCAACTCAATGTGAATAGAGATCAATCCAGCTAGTCAAAGTGAAGGAACCTTGAGTATGATAAGGGACATGGCATAAAGATTCAGTCAAGGTTGAATAAGTCAACAAAGCTATCTAGATACATTGAACCATCTTGATGGACAACACAGTTTTGGTGGAGGAGCCTTTGCATGGAAGCAACCTCATAGTGGGTGGGACCCTTGGTGAGGAAGCTCATCAATTATATAATGGAGGAGATGGCAAGCATAGGGAAATATTGGAGATTATATTTTTATGTGGTCTACTTAGACTTCCTGCATACTTGGCTGTTTAGCTAAGTTGCTGCACTGCTTAGTGAAAGGGTTTTCTCGGGTGGGGATTCCCTACTCTTTCTTGGAGATCTTGTTTGAGAAATCTAAGAGGAGAATTATGATCTAAATTTTCCACTACCTGGTGTTGGTCCAAGCACTTAACTTCAGCAAAAATGCAGTCCCTTCAGAAAACTACGTTATTTCTTAAGGTGTGCAGTGGGAGGGGTAAAAATCCCATTTTGAGGAGCTAGTTTCCCAAGAGGAGGATCAACCTTTCTTTGGGAAAGCTAGAGGAAGCATCTACAACCATTTCTTTGCATGTTCAGCCGTTTTTATGCAGAGCTTCAGCTACATAGCGTGATTCAGTCACAGATCCGCAACATCTCTTTCATGTATATCATTTCTGTCAAGAAACCCTTGCCGGGTCTTCTTGGATCTGTATAAAAGAGATTAGATATCTGTATTTATGCCTCATTGAGTAATCTAATAAGAAGATCTGATTTATTTCTCTATTTTCTAATTTTTACCTCCATCAGAATATGCAGTCTCTTATGCAGCAACTCCAGTATGTTGCAGTCTTGTGGTTTTGTCAATTTTAAGCTATTTTGAGCATGGGAGGCTTGTTTAACTAGGCTAAAGGCATTT
Source organism: Pinus albicaulis (assembly GCA_034641835.2). Lineage (NCBI taxonomy): Eukaryota > Viridiplantae > Streptophyta > Pinopsida > Pinales > Pinaceae > Pinus > Pinus albicaulis. The sequence continues at coordinate 56,962,337 of CM076570.1, forward strand.
GTTTCTGAAACTCTTTTGCATGCATGTCCTATATTGTCTATTATAAGGTACACAACCTTTATTTTTCACTGTTATAACTCAATATTCATAAAATAATGTTTTTGGGGCCAAAACTGCTGCTTTTCCGCACTTGGTGACATTGTATAAAGGCATAGTTTGTTGCTGTGATTGTTATATGAAAGCTATGTGTTTAAATACACTACATAAGTTGATTACTTGCTGCTCTCCAACTTTAAAATGCCTTAAGGTATTCTTATTGCTGTAGAAAATCCCGGTTTTGGGATATTACAGAGGGTGAGATATTTGAATTTAAACATATGCTTCAGTTTATTCAAAATTGTGTTTCTAATGATGTGTATTTTTAAGATGTCATTTGCAGACTTTTCCCTCTTACGCTTTAAGTTCGCATCAAAGCATGGTGTGAAACATTTCGAGTTGCATATATTCATTCTTTGGGACAATTCATTAATGAGTTTCAATATGATTTTGACAAGTATTACTGTGAAAGTGCATTTAAGAAGTCCAATGAGCTTGGATTGAAACTAGATGAATCATTGTATTATTTTGCAATTAGATTTCTCAGATTTGTATAGTTTCTTGCGAGATATGTGGATTGGAATTATTTGCACAAAATGTTACAATGTTTGATTTACCTCTTTATATTTGAATTGAATGTTAATAATCAATCAAAATTTTATTCTAACAATCTGCAATGCATCAATCAACCTCATTTTGTACCTACTTTTTTTGTACCAAATTTTGCCTCTTTTTCGAATTTGAGTCAAGGAGCCTACCTCAAGCCTCCGAGGGGGAGAGTGTCACCTCTACTATCTCTCATTTTCCTCCATATTCATTACCCAATGAACTAAGTTCTTGTGCAAATTATGAATTCTTGGGTATCCATCAATCAAGTAATGAAGAAAATTTGCATGAAAAGGAGTAAAATTGTCTTGCTTTATAAGTTGTTACAAATTCATTAGAAGTAGGACAAGTTGAAAATGCCATTAGTAAATTGTCTCTTAATTATAATGTTGATGAAATTCCAACTTATTTTTTTAATATTCCATCTCATCATGAGGTTCTCTTATCTTCACCCCCCTGCCATGACCAAGGTATTGTCTTGGGTGATAATAAATATGCAAATGACTCTATAGAGCATAACATATTTGTTGGTCAGCTGATTTCTCAAGGAGATATGCATGTGTAAAATCAATATTTGAAATCATATTTGATGGGAATTGAATTTTCTTCACAAGAGTCTTTTCATCTTCTTTATGCCTCTACTCATTACTCCTTATACCCTAATTTGTTTGCTGAATCTTTTACATCGACAATCATTTTAAATTCTTTAGAATCTATTTCTTCTAGGCTATATTGTAATTAGGTACAAGATAGCGATGGCCTACATTTTGAAGAGGAAAAAAATGAATTTATTACTCATACCCCTCTAGGTTTTGTTGTAGGTACTACAACCACCCTCCAAAAATTTTCCCATGCCTTGATTTTGGAGCCTTCCCTTCTGTCCATAGGAGCTTATCTTTTTTTTGTCATCGAGTATTCATGTTTTGATCAAGACTTATATTTTCATGTTATTCTTGTGATGAAGCTAATACCATATAAATATATTTCAAACACAATCTAGCTATTGACTTGACCTTGCAACATTGTTGGGCTTGCCTCCAGAAACTGCAGAATCTTGGAAGGCAGGCCAAACTTGAGGATCAAAATTGCGCAATTCTGACAGGAAATCCAACCTTGAGCTTAGGAAATAAACATTTTTGGATGGCAGAGCAGCCTTAAGCTTATAAACTGTGCAAATATTCCCTATAAAATAGGGATTCATCATTAGTTTCCCAAAGGTGGCACACTCACTATTTTTGGAACTTTTCGCCAAGTGTCTCTTTTTCCTTGATTTTAGGCATACACGTCATAAACCCTAATCAACCTAGATTTATTTAATATAAATATCTTGGGATAATTGTTACAATCGATCTTAGATCTCTAGAATTCCAAAGTATATCAAGGAGCCTTCGTTGGAGTTTGCGGTGTTTTTCCGGGTGAGTTTTGCTTTTGTTGTCTTTTGCCGCTTTTTGTTGTTTCACTTCTGTGAGTGTTGTTTTGTTTGTTTCTCTCCATGGTTTCTGGAGTTTTATTTTTTATTATCTTGTATAAGTGTTGGTTCAGCCCATCATTCACCTTTTATAACTGTCACATTACTTTTCTTGTTTTTGCACACCAACGATCATCGTTTCGATGACTCTCCATGCATGTTTGTTTTTCCTTGTACGTGTTGATCTTCCACACTTGATTTGCACTAAAATATCTATCCTTAGTCATATGTGAACTTTAAATTGCACCACCACTCAAATGTGTCAGTTTCCCACACTCTTTCCGGGGAAATATGCAGTTCCTTTGGCCATCACTTTCCTTATCTAGTTGGGCATTGTGCAAGTCCAAGGCTCAAGTTGTCTGCTTGGCCTCTTAGACAGTGCCACGTGCAGTACAAGTTGACCCAACTATGAATTGCATAGTTCCAGGGCTCAATATTGATCCCTTGTCCACTTATATTGCAAAATGCGCAGTCTCTCCCTCAGTCTGCCCAGGCTAAACTGCACATTGCCCAATTTCTAGCCTTAAGCTGCATCACTAGCTGTTGAGACTCCTCAATGTGAAGTTCCTGTAGCTAGTCTCTCTCCCTTGACCTCAAGAATTGGAAAATTTTCCCCTTCAGTTTAGTGGTTTTTGTTGTGATCTTGCTTTGTGTGTTAATTTTTTGAAGCTAATTTATCTTGTCATGAGTGTTGTTTTCTCCTATAGGTATTGTAGTTGTTGAGCACTTCTCTTCATCTGTCATTGATATCATGGCACCCAAGAGAGTTTATTCAAAGGATACTAGATAACACAGTACCGGGGATGGAGTTGAGAATACGCTAGTAAACTTTCCAGTTTATTCTAATACTCAATTGTTCATAGAAAAGGAATCAGATATCACATGGGAGAAAGTGAATGAAGCATTCTCAACAATAATATTCAATGCAGATTTGGAGGACTGAAAGGTATATATTAATGTTCAATGGTCGGGACTATACAAGTGATCCAGGTGGATATTGGTGGCCACATGCCTATTCCACATAGACCTCCAGTTGGTTTCATCATTTTCCTTGTTTATAGCAACATTTACTGTTTTTAATATTTTTTCGGGTCCTAAACTTTTGGAGCCATTTTGACCCCCTAAACAATGTTTTTTTTTTTTTTTTTTTTAGTTCCAAAGCAGGCGTCTGGCACAAATCCTGTTGTACTCGGAGAGATATTTCCAACGAGGTACCATATGTGAAAAAGAAAGATAATATGACCAAGTTACGACCCTGGGAAGTTGGCTGCCCAACTAACCCCAACGGGGACCACAAACTCTTGGTGTTCCATCTCTTGGGGTTAGGGTTTTGGTTGTTTAGGGTTTTCCCTTGTTTTTCAGTAATAAAAAGGCCCTTGAGCCTCATTGTAACACAGTTCACATGCATGTAGCAGCCACATCTCTGCTCAAAGATAAGCTACCATCGCTCGAGCTAGTTTATTTCCATTCTGTATGTAAGCATATTTCAGTTATTTGATATTAATGAATGAAGTGTTATTTCTGCTGCATCTTTGTATTTGTGGTTATATCTATATTTTTTTACATTCCTGTTTAAGTTCGGATCAGTGGTATCAGAGCGGTTTTCTCTTTTTATGATTTTCTTTGCATGTCCCCAATGAGGTCAGGGTAAAATGATTTAGGGTTCGAACTGGTTGAACATTTCCAAGACCAACCTAGAAAACTATGGCAGCCTCCCATGGTGGGTTAAAATAAAGATGAGGGAGCAAGAGTTCCTTTCAAAATATTTCTAGAAGAATCCCTCGAGCAATAGAGAAACGCAATGACTGACAACTATGCCTAGATCCTTCGACGGTTACGTACAGTTGATGCATATTCTTTCAACATCCACTCTTGAAGTTCCACTCCCTTTAAGGTACAAGTTAAATTCAACATCCCCATATTCAAAGGTCAGATAGATGCATATGTTGTAGATAAATGGTTAATTCTGCTAGAAGGACATTTTTTGGTTCTTGAATTTTCCAACCGGGAAAATATTACTTTTGCACTTGTTTAGTCAATTTAATGTCTTAAATTGCTATCATAAATTATCTACCGGTGTTAGTAATCTTGTGAAGTGCAGGTGCACTATATATGCCAGAAGCCTATCTTTCTTACTTCGTTGTGTAGATTTTAAATGTTTTTTTTAGGGGGTTTTATGTTTTATCTTCAATGTTAAACTAAGGACTTACCTTTTTTTAACTGAATCGGTTGCTATTTAGTATTCAAAAAAGAGGGGAAATAATTCCCTGATACATTCGAGTTTTGAAGGAGAGTATCCTTTGTTGAGATTCAAGAAGATGATGATCCTAGTGAAAATTAAGCACCTACACTAGGTGGGGCCCGCAGGCTATTTTTAGGTGTATGTCCATTTTTAGAATGGTGAGCATATTTTATTTATAGCGGGAGTCTATTTATAGATGGTTGAGAAAATTATATTTATAGATGAGATTCTATTTTCAGATGCATGGGCGAAGTTTATTTATAGATCGCATGTCTAAAAATAGATCAGATGTCAATTATTATTAGCCCTTAATAATAATTAGACAACAAATAATAATCTATTCTCTTGAAGCACTTGATTTCAGTTAACTAAAGTGGAAAACAAATTGACTGAAGGAATCACGAGTTCTAAGGTTGGTTGGTGGGACATGTAGAGTGGAATTCGTTGTAACTGAGTGATACAAAGTTGTAACAGAGATGGATGTGTAGTTATGTGAGTTGTTATTTAGTTTAACATAGTTAAGTGAGTTAAACTCAGTTGTGCTAGTTGTAACTAAAGATACACTAGTGAGAGATCAGTGAATTAATTATTTAAATAATTCACAAGCAGTGGTCTCACATGCAACTGAAGAAATACTATTTTTAACTACATGCATGTCAGATCCAGTGGAGACCCAGTTGAGAGATAGGTGAAGGGGCCCATTTGACTATCAGTTGTGACTATACTGGTGCATTCAATGCAACTACACACACATTGGAGATGCCGATGAGTATTTCGCAGTGAAGGCAAGGCAAGATCGAATTCATTCAGGGATCTTCATCAGCAGGGATTGTGTAGTGGAGGTAGGCTGTCAGGAGGAAGTAAATTGGTGCATGTGTGAGCCAATTTTTGTATGACAGTGTGAAACGGTTGTATATTGTACTGAGAGATCTTGGAGTAGAGTTTTGTATGAGATTCTTTCATGATCGATGATATACATAATATATGATAGTAGGTTTTTTAGCTTTATGATTTCCCGGTAAAAACATCTGTGTTATGTGTGATTGATTTTTCTTCATGTGTTTGCAATTGGAGATTAAATTTTCGCAAAGGTTTAAGTAGAAGGATTCTATATTTAACAATGGCATATAATTGTTAGATCAAGAGAATCTGACAATACATAATTGTATTAAAATTTATACATGGTATCGAAGCAGAGAAGATTGTAAAATTGAAGCAGTAGCTGAGTTTGTTGGTGGAAACAATTCGAATTTGCTGCAAGAATTTCTTGGTGTGACAGTTGAGTAAACATCGAAATGGCTTTTAATGGTTTGCGGTTAGAGTATGCACTCGAGGGCAGCTTGAACTACATTGCATGGAATGATAGGATGGAGGCGGTGCTTGAAGATAATGGCTTGAAGGAATTCATCGACATTGATGTTCCTAAGCCCACTTTGACGGATGTTGCATTACTTGAAACATGGAAAAATAAAGTAGAGAAGATGAGAAGGATTCTGTTGGAAGGTGTGAGAGACCATATTGTCTCAAGCCTTCATGGGAAAGCCACTCCATTTGAAATTTGGAAGGCTTTGACAGATCTTTTCCAAAGCAGTAGCGATCATAGGAAATTGGCGCTGAAGGATAAACTCAGAAAAAACAAAATGGAAAAGGGCGAAAATATTCCTAAGTATCTCTCAAAGTTTGCTCAATGTCGAGATGAACTAGGGAGTGTGGGAATCATGGTTGTTGATGATTATTTGGTTAGTTTGGCTCTCTTGGGACTTCCTAAGAGTTGGCACAGTTATCAAGACTCTGTCAACGGATGGGAAAAACTGTCGGATTGGGAACGACTATGGTCAGATCTAGTGCAGGAGGAGTTCAGGCGAAACACCAGGGATGGCTCTTCATCACAGCATGATGACGAAGATGATTGTGCTTTGGCTACCAAAGCAATGAAAGGGAAGGAGAATAAATTCCACTCAAAATCCGAGGCTAAAGGCAAGAAGCTGGATTTGTCCAAGGTGAAGTGTTTTCACTGTCACGAACATAGGCATCTCACCACTAACTGCCCACAGAAAAAGAAGAACAAGACGGTTGCTGGAGCTGCAGCTGGTGAGGCCCTTGCCTCGCAATTTGAACTTGAATTGTATCTGATCGCATGCTTGGTTTCAAGTGCAATGGGATTGGTATGGTATCTTGATAGTGGTGCTTCCTTCCACATGACGGGAGATAAGGAGCTTTTCAGTGACTTGGAGGAGAAAGATCTCCAAATGCATATAGAGATGGGAGAAGATTGATGATACAGTGCAACCGGAATTGGTACCATTACCTTTGATAGGGAGTCGGGTAAACCATTTTTGTTGAAAAAATTTATGCATGTTCCAGGTTTAAAGACGAACTTGGTCTCAGTCGCGATGTTGGAGGACAGAGGTTATGACATTGTTTTCAGCGATGTAAAAGCTTTCCTACGACATAAAACAACGAGTCAAACCAAGAGGATAAGGATTCGAGTCAAGAATCTCTATAAGCTGGAGGTAGATGGCTGTGCTGCAATGGTGGGAAAAGAAGAATAATTTGTGAGCCGGGATGAGGGTGAATTATGGCACAGGCAATTGGGCCATCTTCACCACGGCGCCCTGAAGATTTTGTAGTAGTTTTATACTGGGCTTCCCAAGGGTACACTTGTGCAGATAGATCAGTGCAAGGGATGTACTATGGGTAAGTTTGTGAAGACCACCTTTCATGAAAAGGAGAACCATTCTTCGGTGATCTTGGAGAGAGTTCACACAGACGTGTGTGAGCCATTCTCGGTTGCTTCAACAAAAAACACAGGTATTATGTTATTTTTGTTGATGAATATTCTCGTAGATGCTGGATCTTCTTCATGTAGAAGAAATATCAAACATTCTCAAAGTTCTGTGAGTTTAAAGCATTGGTGGAGAAAGAGTCTGGGAAGAAAGTGAAGGCTCTGCAGAGCAATAATGGTGGTGAATATATCTTGAATGAATTAAAATAATTCTATAGCAAAGAAGGAATTTGAAGAGAAGTCATAGCACCTCATAACCCATAGCAGAATGGGGTTGTGGAGAGGAAGAACATAACGATCGTGGGTGTTGCATGAGCTATGCTACATGGTCAGGGCCTACCAATTCACTTGTAGGCAGAAGCATGCACCACTACGGTTTATGTCCAAAACAATTGTCCTCATAGAGTACTTGGCATGAGTACACCTGAAGAATAGAAACCAGATGTTTCTCACTTTTAGATTTTTGGCTCATCTGTTTATGTTCATGTGACCAAGAACGCCAGGAAGAAGCTGGAGTCGACTGTTGAAGTTGGGATATTTGTGGGGTACACAGAAACACCCCATAACTATCGTGTGTATTTGTCATAACAGTCGAATGACTGTGGTGCGACGGGATATAAAATTCAATGAGGAGAAAAACATGAAGTTGTCGCTTGAGAGGGAGCTAGACTTGCATGTAGAGGAGGAATTGCTTGTTCCCAAAGATGAGTCTTTATATGTGGATCAACCACAGGAGGAGGTTCATGGAGTGGAGGAGTCCACTCACGCAGAGCCAAACATCAGAACTTGCAGAAGGCGTACCATAGAAGCTGAGAGGCTGAAGCTTGATGTGGCACATAATGTAGGAGTCCCTACTTTAGATCGCAGACAGAGACAGACTCCTGACCGATTCATTGGATACATGGATCTCATGAGAAAATGTATTGTGACTGAGCCATCTTCCTTTCAGGAAGCAGTGCAGGAGCCCACATGGGTAGATGAAATGGTGGAGGAGTATAACTCCTTTGTTAGAAACAGTGCTTGGGAAATTGTTCCAAGGCCGATTGATAAATTAGTGGTAGGTTCAAGATGGATCTACAAGGTAAAGCAAGCTACTGATGGGAGTGTTGAGAAGTATAAGTCAAGATTTGTGGGTCGGGGCTTCTCACAGATCGAGGGGATTGATTATGAAGAAACCTTTGCACCTATCGCACGATATTCTTCCATAAGGACCATCTTTTCTCTCTCAGTGCAGATGGGTTGGCACATTCATCAGATGGATGTGAAGACTGCGTTTCTTAATGGGAACATTGAGGAAGAAGTGTACATTGAGCAGCCTGAAGGATTTGAGATATTCAACAATGAGTCGCATGTGTGTAGACTCAAAAGAGCGATGTATGGGCTGAAGCAAGAACCCCGTGCTTGGTACACTTGGATCGACATCTATTTCAGTGGACTTGGCTTCACCAAGAGTGAGGCGGATGAAAACCTATACCAGATTGTGTTGGAGGATAATATTTTTAATAATTGTTCTTTATGTTGATGATTTAATATTGACTGGTGATGAGCATTTGATACACTCATGCAAGGAGGACCTTGCAAAGGAGTTTGAGATGAAGGATATGGGCCTCCTTCACTATTTCCTTGGATTGGAAATATGGCAGCGAGAAGGTGAAATGTTTGTGTCTCAAGGCAAGTATGCAAGGGAGATACTCGGTAAGTTTCACATGGAGAGTTGCAAACCCATGGATACTCCTCTTCCATGAAATTGGAGGAAAGAGGACGCTACATTTGGAGAGGTAGTGGATGCTACTGTCTATCGATAGTTGGTGGGTTCGCTCATGTATTTAGTTAATACAAGACCGGAAATATGCTATGCGGTGAACTAGCTTAGTCAAGTGATGGTTAAGCCTACCAAGCTCTTTTGGAAGGCGAGCAAGCATGTATTGAGAAATCTGAGGGGCACATCTGAGTATGGATTATGGTATAGACAGACAAATGAGGTTAAGTTGCATGGCTTCACGCATGCAGATTAGGCGGGCAGCCCAACGGACAGAAAGAGCACATCAGGAGGGGTCTTCAGTATCGTATCTACAACATTTTCTTGGTACAACAGGAAATAGAGATCCGTGGCACTCAGTTCAGCGGAAGCATAATACATGGCAGCAAGTCAAGCTGCATGTGAGGCTATCTGGATGAGGAAGATCCTGGTCGATTTGTTCGGTTCTCATTTAGATCCTACAGTGATTCATTGTGATAATCAGAGTTGCATTAAACTCTTGATTAATCTTGTGTTTCATGATAGATCTAAGCATATAGATATCCAGTATCATCATATCAGAGATTTTGTCCAACTGAAGATCATGTTGCTTCAGTACATTCCTACAGAAGATCAGGATGCAGATATTCTGACGAAGGCGCTCACCAGGAGCAAATTCGAATACCATAGAGACAGGATCGGGGTGAAGGATAATCCCTTTCTTATTGAGAGGGAGTGTTTAGATTCAATAAGATGATGATCCTAGTGAAAATTAAGCACCTATACTAGGTGGGGCCCGTAGGCTATTTTTAGGTGTATGTCTATTTTTAGAATGGTGAGCATATTCTATTTATAGCGGAAGTCTATTTATAGATGGTTGAGAAAATTATATTTATAGATGAGATTCTATTTTTAGATGCATGGGCGAAGTCTATTTATAGATCGCATGTCTAAAAATAGATCAAATGTCAATTATTATTAGCCCTTAATAATAATTAGACATTAAATAGTAATCTATTCTCTTGAAGCACTTGATTTTAGTTAAGTAATGTGGCAAACGAGTTGACTGAAGGAATTACAAGTTCTAATGTTGGTTGGTGGGACATGTAGAGTGGACTTCATTGTAACTGAGTGATACAAAGTTGTAATAGAGTTGGATGTGTAGTTATGTGAGTTATTATTTAGTTTAACTCAGTTAACTGAGTTAAAATCAGTTGTGCTAGTTGTAACTAAAGATACACTAGTGAGAGATCAATGAATTAATTATTTAATTAATTCACAAGTAGTGGTCTCACATGCAACTGAAGAATTACTTCTGTTAACTACATGCATGTCAGATCTAGTGGAGACCCAATTGAGAGATAGGTGAAAGGGCCTGTTTGTCTATCAGTTGTGACTATAGTGGTGCATTCAATGCAACTACACACACATTGGAGATGCCAATGAGGATTGCACAGTGAAGGAAAGACAAGATCAAATTCATTCAGGGATCTTCATCAGCAGGGATTGCGCAGTGAAGGTAGGATGTCATCAGGCAGTAAATTGGTGCATGTGTGAGCCAATTTTGGTATGACGGTGTGAGACAATTGCATATTGTACTGAGAGCTCTTGGAGTAGAGTTTTGTACGAGATTGTTTCATGATCCATGATATACATAATATATGATAGTGGGGTTTTTAGCTTTATGCTTTCCTGGTAAAAACATCTGTGTTATGTGTGATTGATTTTTCTTCATGTGTTTGCAATTGGCGATTAAATTTCTGTAAAGATTTAAGTAGAAGGATTTTGTATTTAACAGTGGCATATAATTATTAGATTAGGAGAATCCTACAATACATAATTGTATTAAAATTTCTACATCCTGGAGGAGTTAAGTGGCAAAATACCGAGCCTCCTTTGTGACTACTATTACTACTGTACTGCATGAAAAAATCCTGATATATTCTAACAAACTGAGAGAGCATAAAAGAAAATTTAAAAGACATAATCTAAAGAGTAAGATGAAGGAATGCGGATTAGTCAGTGTTGTTTTTATTTTCTCCTGGCTTGATCGCGACAACATTGTTTGAAATAGAAATTGGCACTGATCTCTTGTTAAGTATGTATTTCAGAATCTGCATTGACTATTTCATGTGGGCACAACGGTTAGAGGAGTTGCTCAATTGTTCCTTAAAATATTGTGCCTAATACCGGAGGAAGGCAATGTCCACTTGATGTTTTTATTCCATAAGCTTCAACTGTCCTCTAATATGCTCTATCTTGGCACAGTAGAGAAAATTTTCGTTTCTCATGACTGCTTGCTTGAAGGGTTGAGGCGGAAACGCTGTTGCAGAAAATGAAGGGATGAAGAAAGAGGATGCGGGAACAAAACGGGGAAAGTGGAGAGCTGAAGGGATGATGGAGAGGGAGGTTCAGGGAATATGTAGTACATAGAAAGAAGGGAAAAAGTTAGGAAGAGAGATGAAAGGCGAAATGCAAAAGGGATAGAACGACAAAAAGTGAAGAGAAAAGGGAAAGGAATGCGAACAACGAAAATCGAATTGGAAAGGGCCGCGAAGAGCAAAGTGGAAAGAGCCACAGAGTATGAAAAGAATGTGAGCTACAAACTACGAAAAGGAAATGGAAAGATCTGTGATGTTCGAAAAGGAAAGAGTCGCGAAGAGTGATAGGCGAAAAAGGTAAAGAGTGCGAACTGCGAAGTGGAAAGATCCGTGAAGTGAGATAAGCGAAAGAAGTAAAGAGTGGGAATTGCGATATGCGATAATCACAGTCGGAAAAAATAATGGCATGTCTTAATGGAAAAAGGAAAACAGAGTGAAGAGTGATTAGCGATGGGAGACATAACGGAGGTGGAGCACAATCGCAAAGTCACTATCAACAAAAGGAGGCAGAGCGCGATCGCAAAGTTGCTATCAGAAAAAGGAGGCGGAAAGACTTAAAGGGAAGAGGAAAAAGGAGCGATGGGAAAATTGTGATGCGATGGATGAGAAGGGGATAGGAACGATGGCAAAGTGTTATCGCACAATCGAAATCGGCATGTGGAAGCGATGCATGACGAGAAGCTCGAGGGAATAAAATCACAGGTAGATCGCTGAGAAAGGATTGATAAGAGCAGACCTGTCTTGACAGAGTCATGAAAATGGAGAGATTCAGGCAGTGAAAGATAATGTTAAGAGAGGAGATCATGGCATAGGAGAAAAGGAAGCGGCTCCTTGAAGAAAAAGTTGACCGACATGTCTCTTACAGGAATTATTTGCTAAAATGTCTAATTTCTTGCTGTTTTTTTTTGAGAATGTGGAAGAAGGAAATGTCTTCCGTTTCCTTGCATAGGGTGTGACATCTATCAATAAGCCTGTTGAGAGCTATGTTGAGGGTCTGCGTACAATTCTTCATCATGCTTATGGCGATTAATGAGTCACCGAATATCATGAGTTTTCCCATTTTGAGAGTCTTAATAATATCGAGACCTTTCAACAGTGCATAGGCTTCAACTCTGTTATTGGACAAACAACCAAGCCCCCATTCATAGGAGGCCACAATGAAACCTTGTTCATCTGTTATATATCCTCCTGCCCCTGCAATACATGGGTTTGATTTTGAAGCACCATCAAAGAATAACGTTGGCCTTTTTATCCCGTCAAGCCACTCAATGAACTCTTTCTCTTTGAGTCTAATCTTCCACCGCTCATTGTGTGGAAGTCGATTGCCTGGATTTTTGCTAAACCTCGGAGGACTGTCAAGAGATTTACCAAGAAAGTTTCTTTCTTCAAATTGCAAATTGCTAAAGTTTAGATGGCTGTTGTTTTTGGAAAGAATTGTCTCAATTGTGAGACTCCAGGTCTTGCTCTGGACCTTTTTTGTGCAGGGTCTCTGCTCTTGAAATATAGCCTTGTTCCTTACTAACCAAATGTTTCATAGCAAACCATAGGGAAGAGTATCCCAAACTATTTTGGTAATCGACTTTCTTTTTTTTCCCCAAGAGTAGCTTAGTTTCCAATTTATGATCAAATCCAAGATTGAGCTGATAGACCAAGATCAATTCGGGAGAATTCAGTTAGAGAAAACCAACACTGCTAGGCAAAGGGGCATCCAACAAAGAGATGGAAGGCAGACTCTTCAGCCTTAAGGAAAAGGGGAAATCTTGAAGCACAGTTGATACCTCTTTTTTTTTAAGTTTTCAGAGGTAAGGATCTTCCCTTTGAGCAAGATCCAAGTGAATATTTTGACTTTGGGAACCACTTCAGATTTCCAGATTTGTTTCTAGATGGCCCAAGGTGGAGTGGGATAGTTATCTTTGAGAAGGGACTCATACCCAGCTTTTATTGTATAAGAGGAACTAGACGGATCCCATCTGAAGCTATCTTGACATCCTTTGTTCATAGGGGCAACACCATGGAGCATTTCTTTCAGAATTTTTTGGTTATTCTTGAGGAGAGGAGGCATGAGTGGAAAGGTCTATCCCTTCCATAAGTTGGTATTCCCCTCCTAGCTTGGAATTTGGTCCAATGTATTGATCCCTTGGCTTTTGAGATAATTTTGAATGCGAAGAGTATCGAGGTTGTTTGAGAGAGGGGGCTTCCCCATAATTTTATCTTCCCAGATATTTACACTACATCCTCCATGAGGGAATTTGGAGATATTATTGATGATGAAAGGAATATATTTTTTATAGAGAACCCAAATTTTAGTGTAAGGTCTGTGAGGAATGGCATGTTCTAAGAGATTTTTCCTTGATGTGGAGAGGTATTCTGATTCCAGCACTTGCTTCCACCAATTTTGTTGTCCCATTATAAGGCACCATACAATTTCCCCCCTAAAATAAATGTTCAACAGCGTAGGAATGAGAATTTCCAATCCTCCATTTGCATGATTTTGTGTTACCTATCTCCATTTAACCAAATTGAATTTATTCTTCTCACTTTTCCCTCCTTGACATAAGAAGTGTCTTAAGATAGCTTCTATTTTGTGATGGATGCTGATGGGAGCCTGAAGAAGGGAAAAGTGGTACAAATGCAAGGAAGATAGAACATATTTTAAGAGGATGATGTGCCCAGCCATGTTGAGCCAAGAGGATCCCAATTACTGAACTTTATTTTTCATTTTGTCAATGCTGAGATTCCAGATCTTAGTCTTCAGCTGTCCAACACTGACAGGCATGCCAAGATAGTTGAAATGGGTCCAGTTCCATTGGTAGGGGACCCCAAAAATTTGAGCTATGCTATGGATAGTGTTGATAGTTGTGTTCCACCCATAAATGCAGCTTTTGTGATAGTTTATATGTCCTCCAAAGTAATGTATGAATTTGTATAAAAGCAATTTGAACCTCTGAGCAATGATGTTGGTGGCCCCACCCATCAAGAGGGTATCATCAACAAAATGAGAGTGATTCATATTCTTGAATCCATTTTTAAATTTGATGTTTGTGATTAGCCCTCCTCTTCGTTTGTGATCCAAAGCTCTGCTGAAAGATTCTGCCATAAGAATGAAGAGGAAGGGAGAGAGGGGACAACAATATCTAAGGCCTCGGGAAGATTGGAAGTAATTTCCAGGTCTTCCATTGATTAAGAGGGGATATCCAAGGAATGTATATGCAACTTTGGATGAGAGATATAAATTCTGCTTCAAATCCCATTTTGTGAAGGACAGAGAGAAGGAAGGAGTGTCTTACTCTTTCAAATGCATTAGCCAGGTCAAGTTTTAGGATAAGTCCTTTATCAGATCTCATCATGCTAGAGTGGATGGCTTCTTGGACCAAAAGGATGGATTTAGTTATTGTATTTGTGAGATGAATCCTCCTTGATTTTCGTAGATGAGATTTAGGAGGTGGGTTTTGAGGCGGGTAGCCAGGATTTTGGTTATGATTTTATATGAAGAATTGCAAAGGGAGATAGGCCTGAATCTGGAAAAGGAGGAGGGGCGGTTTTCTTCTGGGATCAGGGCAAGGAAAATTGAGCTAGTGAATCCCCCAAACTTATTTTTTCTTTGAAACCAAAGGATCATTTTGATGAGATCTTTTTTTATAACATCCCAAAAGGTCTAGTAGAAACTTATGGAGAAACCATCCGAGCCCGGAGATTTGTCGAGGTGGAGGTTCCAAATTGCATTAAGAATTTTAACCTCCTCAATTTCCTTGGTGAGAGATGCATTGATTTCCTCCGAAATCAGCTTGGGGGTATAAGTCAAAAAATCATTGTAATCCTTCGACTCTGCATTCTTGGTTAAAATATTTTTGTAGTGGTAGTATGTTGCTATTTTAAAAGCTTCCTGATCTGTGTGCTTCTGTTCTTCATCATCTGTGTTTCTATGATGTTATTCCTTGACGTTATAAATGTGGCTTGTTTATGGAAAAAAGAGGTATTTTTGTCCCCGGCCTGCAACCAGAGATTTCTAGATTTAAGCCTCCATTTTTCCTCTTCATTCTTGCTAGATTTATACCAATTCCAATAGAGCTCTTTTTCATGGTACTGCTTTTCTTTGTTGACTCCATGGATGTCAATGTCAGTTTAAACCATTTCAAGCATTCTCTTAATGTCATTTTTGACTTTTTCTGGTTCACTGTAATGGAGTTTGACCCATTCTTTGAGTGCTATGCGCACTAGTTTCAATTTAGATTCCCAAATATGAATAAGGGAGCGCTCAACATGTTGTAACCAAGAATTGGTCACGATTTGTCGAGCTTCAGAAAATTCACACTAGAGTGGATTATATCGGAAGGGGAGGGGCCCCAAGGAAGATTGTTCTCCTAGTATAAGGGAGACATGATAATGATCATAGGCAAAACAAGTCAAGATGGAAGAGGAGGCAACAAAAAAATGCGAGATGAGGGAAACATCAACAAGAAAGCGATCAAGCCTCTCCACAATATTTCTAGCCCCAATTCTACGATTATTCCAAGTAAATTTTCGATTTTTGGGGATGATATTCACCATATTGTGATCAAGCATAATGGATTCCAGCTGCTCTCTTGTAGGGTCAGGATTGAAACTGCCTGCTCTTTTTTCATTGGCGTGCAAGATCAGATTTAGATCCCCTCCAATGATGACATTAGGATTTTCCTCACTTTCTATGTCAGCTTTCATAGCATTCCAGCAAAATTCTTTGTCTCTGTAATGGTTTGGCCCATAAATGTATAAACAATAGTCTTGATATTCTCTTGTTGGTTCTGAAGTATGAATTTGATCCAATCACGAGTCTTAACAATTGTAGTCTGCTTCCAAATGTTCTGATTCCATATTGTTGCTATGCCTCCCGAGGCACCTCTAGATTATACCAAAGTGCCCATGAAGTTCCTAATTTTATTAATGATATTTCTCATTTCATTCTCTCCTTGTTTTTTTTTTTCTTGAAGAAGGACTATGTCTATATTTTCTTGATTGAGAAGGTCTTTTAGGGCAGAGTTTTTGGAGGGGTGCCCTAGTCCCCTGCAATTCCAAGTGATAACTTTCATTATTTCAGGAATGCAGGTTGTGACCCTGTCTTCCCTCCTGATTCATGTTGATTGGTTTCTTTGATTATAGGTCCTCCGATGTAGGAATCTATTGAGTGTTGAGTACCTAGAGAAATGTCGTTCCGTGTTGCTTCATCACGATGGTGTTTGGAAGGTTTTCTTCTTGGGCTTGTTCTTTTAAGGATTTCCAAAATATCCCCTTTCTCTTTTGCTGCATTCTGGGTGACAATCCAAGCTGAAGAGGGCTCAAATGAAGAGGATGGGGGACATGAATTGTAAGGGGATGGATGAAGAAGGGAGTCAGGGTGAGGGGAGGGGATGGATGGCTGAGGAGGATTCTATTCAGAGGAGGCAAGGGAGGAGAAAGGATTGGGGGAGGTAAAAGGAGGATCGGGAGCTGAGCGAGGATTTAGAGGAGGATCAGGGATATGAAAAGTTAAGGAAGGTTCCAGGGGTGGGCGAATGGGGGGAATGATAGATTGAGAGGGATGGTGGGAAGCTGAGGCACCAAAGATCTTAGATTTTGGCGCTATATTTTTCTTTTTAATGACTTCCCATTGAGTTTTAGGATCTGTATTTTCAACTTCAGTAAATTTTGCACATCTATTAGCGAAATGACCGTATTAATGGAATACCCTACACTCGAAGGAGATTTGTTCATAGTCTAGTTGTTGTATATGCGTCCAATTGTCCACTTTTAGCTTGATCACATCCAGAAATCCCTTTCCCAGATCTACCTCAACATAGATTCTTTCACAGGCTTGCATGTTATCCTTTGGCTCGCTTTTGTTAATAAAATTTCCTACAACATTACCAATCGCTCTTACCAAATCGTCTCTCCAGTAGTGAAGAGGGAGGTGAGGGAGACAAACCCAAATACGGACAACATTGGGAATGTCGAGTTCTGGATCGAAATCACGAGTCCATTTATTTAGATAAATCCCTCTGGTGTCCATAAATTATGGGCCATTCCTGAATATGAGATATTTATTCTATTTGGTCTCAAAATGGAACGTATAATAGCCCCTACCACATAATCTAATTGAGATTTTCCCATTAATATTGTCCATCCAGTTGCGCTCTACACATTTCTGGACAGTCTTCAGCGGGGGCCAGAGACCAGTAAATTTCACAATAAGACCTTTCTCAGCAATAGAGAGGGAAGCCATTCGAGGGATTGTAGGAGGAAGATAAACTTCCTGAATCCCGTCCAGTTTTTTGACGAACTTAGATATTGCAGGCCTTGTTCGGGGCGGGTTTAGAGAGATGATCAACGCCGAGAATGCCAAGGTGTGATCAGGAGGGGGAGCTGCCTCCGGGATGACCTTTGAAGGGGCCATGCGGCCGCAGACAAATAGTAGAGCCTGTTGAGGTAGAGTAGCGAGGGCAGGCGGCTGCGCCTGCACCTAGGTCAAAAACATAATTTTAAACTAAGGATTGATCTAAGGAGTGAAATCCAAACTTAATTCTAAGACTATGATGAAAATTAAGAAGAAAAATTGATTTCAAAATAACTAGAAAAGAAACTTAAGTCTTTTGCGTTTTTGGAGATATTATATGAATGAAATCTAAAAGCAAGAAAGTAACTAAATCTAAAAGAATTTTAATGCTTGAAAAATAAACTTAAGAAGGAAGAAAAGGAAATGTTTAATATTAATCTACGAAGGAAATTGATTTATGAATTATTCTAAATAAAATATTATAATGACTAGAAAATGAAAGTTATAAGAAGGAAGAAAAGGAAATGTAAGATTCAGAAAGAAAACTGATCTACAACAAGTCTAAATTGCATAAAAAGAAACCATGTTTTACTCTATGTTAGATTATCATATGCCGACAATTATCTTAATTAAAGAAGGAAATTATCTACTTAAATTTCTTCTAAATCTAAACAAAGCATCAATACAAACTATGATCAAATCCTATCATATAATTGAAAACTTCTCTTTACTTATCAAATGAAAACTATCAAATTAATCCTATTGAAAACAAAGTATTAAACTAATATCTAATTCTATTTACTACTGAAACGAAAAATTCTATTCTAAATTCTATGAAATGAAAAGTATTAAACTTCTAACTATCTAAACGACTATGATGTGGAAGTTGAAAAGGCTAATTGATCTAAGGAGAGAAAAAAAGTATTATCCCTACTGCGCAAAGGTAAAATTCTTGTGTGTTCTGAGATGTATGCTTACTGTGTAAACAAATGCAAAACATATATTCATTCCATATGTTAACACGATTGTGGCATCAATATAACTTAGGAAATCGAAACATTAAAGCATTAAAATTATATGAAAGACACAACATTCATTTTATGAAACTCAACAATTAACTAATGAAAAAATCAGGAATTAATCTATGTGGTATTGGAAAATTAAACTAGAAATCAACATAAATTATGCTACGAAAAATTTTCTGTGCAGGGGCCCACTGTAATAGAACGACTTGAAGAATTACGTGAGACTAATTACGCATCAATGGTCTTGAACTTTGCCTTCTCCTTGCATTAATAAAACAGAGTTTCGCTATGTAGAAATATTACCGAAATTTAACTTGTTTCCGGTTCAAAACAACCCGGTATTTATAATAAATTAAATTCAACTGTTTTGAGATGACCTCGCCTAAATATATTAACGAAATTGAGAAGTATAATTCTAAACAGGACTGTGGTCTTCATAGCTTTCATGATTTTCTATGTGGAGAGCGAATCATGAAGCTTCCAACTTATCGTCCACTGTCTCGGCCTTCCATTTGACTAATCCTTTGATCATGATCTTAGGTGTGATTTCTCTCGATTTTGGACACGTGAGTAGGACAAAATCCATGTATGGATCATTTCAAAACTACCCATATGCTTCGCTCCTCTCCTTAATGTTCGAAACCTGTCAAACAATGTCGGTAGCTTCAGAAATGGAGATTAGCTACAGAATTGCATGAATTCTGTATCTAAATACAAAATTCATTCAAATAATAAGAAACATTAGAATATAAAAGAGAGATCATTTAAATGACTTTTCAGAGTGAAAATATTTCGTTTAACACTGATTGGGTTTGTGAATTATGTCAAAAGGGAAGGATAAGTGGTGAAATAGATGTCAAAATAAAGAGAGTCTTGAGGTTCAACAACACTCCTTAAAGCTTCCCCCTACGTCAAAGGACTGGTGGGAAACCTACTATGAGAAGAGGGACGAGAGTGAACCCTCACTATTTTCAACCACACCCACTTGGAATTATTTATAGGATGCCATCAAGGAGCTGTATTACCCGGTCAGGTGCTATGAGGATAAAAACATAAAGTGGACCACGCTGCGGCAGGGAAGGGACCAAGAAGTTCCAAAGTTCACAAATATTTTTCATACCCTTCACACGAAGTTGGTTATCAAGGATTCTGAGTGACATTTGATACTCAAGTACCACTATTGTCTACACAAGTACATCAAGGATGAGATGGAGTTCCTGGACATCTCCTCACTCGACGATGCTTATCAATATGTTGTCAAGATCGAGAAAAATTTTAAATAGAAGAAGCGAGAATTTGGATCTATGAATCTAAAGGAAGGGAAATGCGCCCCAAAACCGAAAAACAAAGGACAAAGCTAAGGCAGGGTGAACCAGGACAACCCGCCAAAGCCACAAACAAAGAGCAATACCACGAAGACAAAGAAGAGCACAGGAAAATGGTGTGAGTTCCATAAGATCCCCATTCACAACACGAGTGTTAGGTCAAGCAGTCACTAGTGGTCGAGTTGAAAGCTTCTAAATCAGATGCATGTTCCAACTCGGAGTTAGAAATTGACAAGGGGAATGAAAGGAAGAAAATTATTGATGCAAAGGCAAGTGTCACCATTTCCACCACCAAGATCCAAAAGAATGAGCTTGAAGATCCAAAGGAGTGGGAGTGCCTCTTCCACTCACAAATTTGGGTGAAGGGTTCTCTGTTGCAGTTCATTGTCGACAGTGGGAGCCAAAATAAACTAATTTCAGTAGAGATTGTGAAGCGGTTGGGCCTACTGAACACATCACACTTGCGATCATACACCATCGAGTGGCTTCACCAAGGACGATATCTCTGCGTCATCCAACAATGTTGCTTTCCCTACAACATCAAGCCCTTCACATATGAGGTACTATGTGATGTTGCACCTCTTGAAGTTTGTGATGTATTATTAGGCCAACCATAATTGTGGAAGTGACATGTTGTGTATAAGTTTATGTCTCTATTGTTATTATTACTTTGGGCAATAAGTTGTACATGATACTAGAGGTAGCCCCGCCTACCACCATCTCTTTGATAATTGTGAAGTAACGTAGTAATATCATTTTCGAGACCAAGAAAGTTGTTTTCCTTATGATTCACCCTCAGGGAAAGAATAAGATTGTGGCCACGACCTCCAGATAGGGCTCCTCCACATGACATCAGCAGATGGACAAGGTCATGGAGGAGTACATGGAAATATTCACCTCACACATAGGGGTACCTCTACACTATCAGGTAAAGCACTTCATCGATTTGAACTCAGGCACACCACTACCCAATGAACCGATCTATCGACACTCTGTTCTAGAGAATGAAGAAATTAAGAGGCAGATTCAGGACTTATTACAGAAATGGCTCACAAGACCATGTTCATCACCCTATGGGAGCTCGATCGTGTTGGTACAGAAGAAGGATGGGACCTGGAGACTTTGTATTGACTATCGGAAACTAAACAAGATCACTGTCCGAAGTAGGTATCCAATCCCATGGATTGATGACCTTCTGGACTAGCTCAAGGGGGCCAAATACTTCAGCAAGATTGATTTGAAGTCTGGTTATCATCATGTACAAATCGAACCCTCTAATGTGTGGAAAAATTCCTTCAAATACAAGGAGGGCCTTTTCGAATGATTGGTAATGGCTTTCGAGATGACAAATTCCCCCACAACCTTCATGAGGCTTATGGATGACATCTTGCGACCCTTCACTAACTCATTCGTGGTGGTGCATTTGGATGACATCCTGATCTTCAACCAGAGTTGGGAAGAGAACGTACGCCATATTCGATAGGTCCTCCAAATCCCGCGATAACACAAGTTGTGTGCCAATTTGGAGAAATGCACTTTTGGTATGACCCAGGTTCAATATCTGGGGTATATCATTGATCAGCGGGGTGTGCTTATGGACCCATACAAGATATAAGTCCTTTGGGATTGTCCAACCCCAACCACTCTAACAGAGCTCCACAACTTTCTGGGTCTTGCCAATTTCTACCGTTGGTTCATGTTGGGGTTCTCTCATATCACTTGGCCTTCAAGTCAAGTCACCAAGGGTGGAGAAAAAACAAAGTTCTTTTGGTCTGAATCCTAACAAAATGTGTTTGCCTATTTGAAGCATCACCTCTACTCTGCACTAGTGATCACATTACCAGACCTACAACAACTATTTGAGATTGATACAAAGGCCTTCGACTATGCTATTGGTGCAGTTCTTACTCAGTAGGGGCATCCAATGGAATATCACAGTGAGACACTCTCAGACACCATTCAAAATTATCTGACCTATGAAAAATAGATGTATTCCATTGTGTAGGCCAGCCAACAATGGAAGCATTACATTATGGGGAAGGAAACTATCATCCACATAGACCACCGACCCTTGTTTTTCATGAAGAGACATGGGAAGATGCAGAACGAGCACCATCATAAATGGTCCACATACCTGCAGCAGTTCGAGTTGAACATTAAGTACAAGAAGGGCAGCATCAATAATGTTGCAGAAAACATCAATTGATCATTGGTCATGGCGGTGAACATTGTGCTCGACTCTTGTGGGCACAAGACATCAGGGTGGACACATCTTTACAAGAGCGATCCATAATTTGACAACACATACCAAACACTCGTGGAAGGCAAGCAAGTTTCAAATTTTCACCTCCAGGATGAATTGTTATGCCACCTGGGACACCTATGTGTTCCTTCAAGCAAGCATGCCAAGATGATTTTGGATGAACACTACATTCAGGTCGCTTGAAATTTCAGAGTAGAGAAAATAGTGGCAGTGCTGCAAAAGTATTTTTATTGGTTGATTCTTCGACAGGATGTTGGGAAGTACATCATATCCTGCACTACCTGTGCCATTTCCAAACCGACCATCAAGAAGCAATGTTTATATACTTCTTTGCCTACTTTTAGTCAGACTTGGGGATCCATATCCATGAATTACATGTCGGGCCTTCCTTCTACTAAACATGGCAATGACTGTGTTTTCGTGGTCATCGACAGATTCTCTAAGGTGGCCATTTTGGCGGCCCGCAAGAAGAGTATCACAACAGAATCCACTGCTAAGATATTCTTTGAACAAGTGTGGGTACACTTTGGGATCCCACAATCCATTATCTAAGATCGAGACATCAGGTTCCTAAGTAAATTTTGGTCAAGTCTTTGGTCGATGCTGGATACCAAGCTCACTAAGTCCACAAATTTCTACCCCCAAACTAATGGTCAAACATAGGTCATCAATTGAATGATCGTACACATTTTGTGCATGTAAAACTCAAAGAATCCACACACATGGGATTAAAGCCTCCTCTATTTCCAAAATAGCTACAATAGAGCTCTCCATAGTTCAACTGGACACAACCACTTTCAGGTGGGGTTGGGATTCCAACCACTATGTCCCATTGATGTGGCCATACCATTTGCAACTACTCATGTAGATTCAGCTCATGTCCAGTTCGAAGCTAACAGGGATAAAAACTTCATTGAGTGCATTCAACACATCCTCCAATAGGTCCATGACATATTGAAAAAAGTGAATGCTAAGTACATGTATCGACATGATTAGCATTGGGTGCCACACAAGATTTGGGTGAGCAACAAAGTTTGGCTACATTTGCGGAAGGAGCGCCTTACTGGGCCCCAATGCAAGCTTCGTCCGCTCTGATATGGGACATACACCGTCACCAAGGAGGTAGGGGAAAATTTCTTTGAGCTCAAAATTCCATTGTTCCTTGGCTTGCACCCAGTGTTCAATGTGTACCACCTTTGGCCATACTTTCCACCATTATTGGACACATCCGACATTATAGAACAACTCACACCAATAAATTTAAACCGAGGTTGCATGGAACAGGGCACAACTGATAAAATCATGGAAAAGTAGATCAAGAACACTCACCAATAGAGGATCCAACTATATCAGGTTGTCAAAGTAGGCTAACTCCTTCACTAGGGAAAGTGGTTCACCAGGGACCAAGTTCAATAGAAATTTCCTCACCTCATGGAGGCTCTACATGCAATGGGGACCATTGCTTCCTAAGGAGGTAGGAATTATCCAGGTGGATATTGGTGGCCACTCACCTATTCCACCTAGGCCTCCAGTCGGTTTCATCAGTTTCCTTGTTTATACAACATTTACTATTTTTGGAAGTTTTTTGGGTCCTGAACTTCCAGAGCAGTTTTGACCCATAAACGACATTTTTTGAGGTCTGCAATAGGTTTGTATAAGCTGAAGGCAAGGGATTTTTATAAATCATGTAGTACTCAGAGATATATTTTCAACGAGGTATCATATGCGCCAAACGAAGATAATATGACCAAGTTACGACCCCAGGAAGTTGGTTGCCCAACTAACCACAATGGGGCCCACAAAATCTTGCTGTTCCATCTCTTGGGGTTAGGGTTTTGGTTGTTTAAAGTTTTCCCTTATTATTCAATAATAAAAATGCCTTTGAGCCTCATTGTAACATATTTCATAAGCATGTAGCTGCCACATCCCTTCTCAAAGATAAGCTACCATTGCTCAAGTTAGTTTATTTCCTCTTTATATGTAAGCATTTATTTGATATTAATGAAATGAAGTGTTATTTATGTTTCATATATGTATTTATAGTTATATTTGTATTTTATTGTGTTCATGTTTAAGTTTTGATAAACAAGGTTGTGTGCGTATACCTGGATTTCCCATGTGTAGACGTTGTCAACTAGATAATTTCAGATATTGATCTCAAGTCTATGACTCTAAACAATGCCAACGGACAAAGGCTTGCTTCTTTCTAGCAAAAAGTTACCATCTCACGTATCATTTTTCAAAGTTTGAATCACTCATGGATTCTTACTTTTATGCTACCACCAACTACTTGAGTACAAAGGGAATTGTTAAAAGATGGGTGAAAGAGCCATTAAAGTTTTGTCAGACACCCAACAACACCTACAAGACAAAGTCTCTCAGGAGGGCCTATCAAGCCTCGATAGTTAAATGTTACAAAATCTATGGTCAGTGTTATCACTCAGGTTTTCCTTGAAGTTGTGGAAAAGGAAAGTATACCCGAGGTAACCACAAACCAACCTTCAGATGCAGAATCTAGCCAATCTGCATCCAGAGAGGGCTCTCTCTTTATAATTTATCTTTGTTCTTAGAAGGTTTTAGGCTAGTTATAAGTCCAAGAGTTTTGATTTTGTTTGAATGGTGGAATCTGCCAACTAAGGGTAAGGTTGAAGATTTTCAGTCCATTGGGCTATGGAGTTAAAGGATGGCTTTACTGGATTTCTATTCTACAAACAAGATGGCTTTACAGGGCAAGATAGCCAAACAGAGAACAATCCTTAAAATTTAAAGTGGATGGAATGGTTTTGAAGGGATGAAAGGCAGTTAAGAATCTTTCACCATTTTCAAAAGAAAGAAATGAAATGATTACAAATAAAGAGCAGTGAAGAATTCTTTATTATAGTAACCAAAATGTTTAAATTAGTGAAGCAAGAGCAATTAAGAATTCGTTGCTTATAACTAATTTAGAGGAAAACATCTAGAATAATCACAACTGAACTCAGAGTACAATTAAGTAAATTCTGAGTTATTCTTTTATGTCAAGTATTCAGAAATGGACACAATGATATTATAAACAGATATAAAACTTAAAACATAGGATAGAAAGACTTATTGAACTGCAATCCGACACATGAATCCTGCAAAAAGTCCTGAGCTTCAAATTGTCATCCAGTAAGCCACAAATAAATTTCTCCAAAACGCTTTTATTCCAAAAACATCAATGTCACAGCGAAGTAGTATAATCCACCCAAAATACTTCCAAGAGTGAAGTATTTATACAAATTCTAAACTAAAATATCTTGAAAAAATATCAAGATTAGTTCACAAATCTCTCCAACTATTTTACATAAATAGAACTTAATTAAAGGACACTCAAACTAATGCATCTATTTGGAACTATTTTTTATGGATAGGTGATGACAAAGAGAAGAATTCGAATTTGATCCAACTCTTAGTTGATGATGAGGCATCCAAGTCACTAACTGCTTCCTTTCTTTGTGCAATCTGCTCCAACAATTCTGCAAACTTGGGGTCCAATGATATCTTTGTATTTCTCAATCCGTAATAGATATGTAAAAAGTGAAAGAGGTTATTGTAGATAAATATATTGGTGAGATAAACCTCTTTCAGTTTCCAAAAATTCCTCTCCAGCTATGCATAATAGTCTCTGTAAAAAATATGTGTAAAACAGAGTTTTACAGAGTCTGAAAAATGGCCTGTAAAGATGCACATGTATCTCTCATTATAAAACCACTGTGAAAAAACTGAGATAGGTTTTTGTAGATGGGTCTCTTAGGAACAAAAATTTCCTTCAGTTTTGTATGAAGTATTTTGGATTGGCCACAATCCTCTCTGCAAAATGATGACTTAAACTGAAATTTTCTGCAAAAAGTGTTTTCCAACATTGTTTAATATTTCCAAAACCATAATGGATGTTGGAAAATTGAGAGAGGTTTTTGTAGATGGCCCTCTTAAGAACATAAACCTCCTTCAGTTTTGTAAAATTCATCTTGGATTGATCACAATAGTTTCTGTAAAACTATGACTAAAATATGCAATTTCTGCAAAAATGTTCTTTCTTGTTATGTTTTTCATCTTTTTACTTTCTTGCTCTTTTGATTGTTTTACTTTCACTTTAGACAAACCTCCCTATTGGTGAAAGTATTCTCATCTCTTTTTACCATTTTACTGCCTTCTGTATTTACTTTTACTGTTTACCTTTGACTGCTCTGTAACTTCATTTTAACTTTCACTGATACACTTTAACCACTGATACTCTTTAGCTGTTATGCTTTCTAACCTCTGTTTGAATAGATTTGATAACAATATTGGAGTAAACAAGTCTTATGACTAGTATTAAGACTTTTTATCCAAGGATGTGATCTTCTGGTCACCTCTTCAGGGGACAACTGAGTAGATTTTTCAAGCAATTCCCCAATGGACAAGGGAGTGAGGTTTTAACCAGGTTCAAAATAGAGCATCATTCAAGGCTACAGGAACTCCCATTTTGGTTCTTGTGTGTTCAAAATGGCAGTTTCTGGGTTTTCTTCACAGAAATGTCGTGATTTCAGTTTTAATGAGGGAAATTGGCACAATTGCAGGTTCGGGGGAACAATTGACAGTTTTAAACCTCAGGGAATGATCTTAGCGATAAGATTTAATCACTAATCCAGTGGAAAACGAGGAAAACAGAGTTTCTTTTGAAGTTCGGGGTGTAATAGGATAAATACCTGTTTTCGGAGACGAACTGGGATTTAGCAGGTATCAGGCGGTAGCAGGAGGATGCTTGAACACAAGTCTGGCGGAATTCTGGAGCGAAATTGAATAGAACAGTGGATTTTAGTGAAAATTTGAATTTCGAAGCGGAAAGCACAGTCGTTTTCAAATAATTAAAATAACACAAAAACACGCAAATTTGTTTTATTTCCAAAGTCAAAAAAGGGGTTTTTAGTTTTTCGAGGAATGACGTCATTTCAGTACAAGCTGACGTGGGGCAGGGGTTGGGTGGTAAGCGGTTAGTCCCCGCACCGCTTATTGGCAAAGGTGGTTTTAATTGAGAGGGCAGCGATTCCATTAGATCATTGACACGTGGACGGAGGACTAGTCAAATACCACCAATCCCCCGCGCGTTAAAGCTCTGACAAGGGACGGCTGGCAGAATTGATGTGGAGCGTTGATCTGTGGAGGGGCGATCCAAAGGTGGAAAGGACGGGGAGATGGTGGGGCGTTATCGTGCGGGCCCGACGGGGTTTTAAACGTGATTAACATTATTAAACATCCCGGGGGGCATCTAATATGCGGAAAAGGTTGGTTATTAACTAATTCTGATAATTAATTAATCCCATTGTATAATGGAAATAGGGGTCGAGGTGGGGTTTCAATTGTAGTTGAAGCGTCGGGTGGGATGCCAGGTGAATGGGCCACGGTGGCATAGGATTAAAACTTTGGTTTTATTTATATTTTTGTGTTAAACATACATATCATATGTTTAAAGTTTTTCTTATATACGTTTTTTATTATATGATAAATTAACCGATATAATTAATTTACCATAGGGGCGGGACTATTGTATAACGATATATTTAACCAAAGGGCTTGTATAGTGGGTTTTTATTTGAATGCATGGGGAAATAAATACTTTGGCTAAACTTTATAATAGAGGGGTTTTTGGATATTTATATAAAAGGAGTTATATACTTAGGATAGGGCATTCCACTAGGGATTTAATAACTAGAGTTAAACATTAATATGACAAAGGGACAAGGGAACTCAAAATACTTTGCATATCTAAGAAAGTGACAATTTCTGAAGTAAATTGCAATATCTCATCTTCAACACTTAAACTTAGAATAGTAAGTTATTTTGAGGGATTTTTATGGAATTTTGCATAATTTTCCTAAGCAAAATGGGATTTTACTTAGGACAAGGTTAAAGGTGAATGATTATAATGATGAATTATCTCAAGCACTTAGGTCTTTTTGATCATTAGGCCGAGGGTCCGGTCCCTCCAAAAGTCAAGGAAATGCCTTGAGCCCCTTTGATCTCCAAATACCTTAGTACTTTGGGGGAAATTAGTAAAACTTTTAAGGGAAAAGTGATGAGGGAAGTTAATGATTTTGACTTTGCTTGCTGTGATTTTCCAGTGTATTTCCTGCTTCAGTATTTGTGATGAAAGTTAAGGATCAAAAACATTTAGCAACATCATTCATCAGATAAAACTTTGCAACACCATCTACCTACCCTATCTACTACTACCATTTTCTCTTCTTTATTAGGGTGCATTTGGACTTGCAAACCCTCATCAGTCTTTTCCTTTTACATGAAAAATCTATCTAATTCTACTCTTATTACATCCAAGGGCTCAGATTAAACTGTTGAGCACCTTTTATTAACTCTACCTATCTACTTATCTGCCAAGATTAAACTGTTTGGTCAGATATTTATTCTCTATTCTACAACATGAAATTGAAAAATGAATGAGTCAAGTTTAAATAGTTTGACTCTTCATAAATTGTGGCAAAAGTTTGACAAGCTGCACACAATTACTTATTTACAAAAAATGAAATAGTAGTGGCATTTGGATTTGCACACTTTAGTTGGTCTATTTTTGTTTGGGGTTCATTTCTTTCACTTTTTTGACCAATTTATTTTTCTTACCCTTTGATTTTTCTTTTAGGGTATACCCTCTTTACATTTTTTAAATTTTTTGATTTTTTGGTTTTTCAAGAATATGGAACACCTTTGCTCAAGAAAAAGGTTTGAACATATTCCATAGTTCAATCAAGACAATCATGAAAAATGACACCTATTGGTATAGGAGTCTAACAGTCAGCAAAGCACAAATATCTTCCATGAAGGGTGTGCATTCTTACTAAACCGGGTTGTGAATGATGGGAAACCATTCAAATGGCCAGAATTGTTGGCTCAACAAATACGTGTCCATGTAGCTAACACCCTAAATCCTCCCAAGGGTAGGAAAGCTAGATTTTACATGTTTTATTATCTATTAGATACAATCTGCGCTCAAAATTCATTCCATGGCATGAATTGGACTTGGACACCATGAGAGCATGTCGTGCATATCTACTGCATATTGCTTTCGGAGTGCAGCCACAAAGGAGTAATGGAAAAGCTATTTGACCACTTGATTCAATTGTACAAGTTTGTCTTTGAGGAAGAGCCACCTTTCTTGTCACATGGGGAAATAGAAGAAGTGTCAGAGTTAGAAAATTGCTTTTCCTCACTGGATGGAACTTTCCTCAAAGTCTTCAGTGGACATAAGTCACCACATCTTTTACCGAGGTATGCCACCGATAATTTAGTCATGAGAGAAGTCGCGTATCATCTCTCCACAGGGTTGTTAGCAGATTTTCACAACAATTAGAAAGCACCTTGGCCAACTCTTCCTATGCAAATCAGATTTTACGAGATCAAGAATATGAAAGTCGCAGACACCGAAGGAAAGGTGATAGAAAAAATTGCATTCGGTGATCTAGACTTCAATCTGTACGATCCTTGGAATGTTTCTAGAGACCATTATGTGAGAATTAATTTCTAGTGGCTAAGCGAAAAATTCTTCAGGCCAGAAAAGGAACCGTGGAATAATGGTTATAATTCCTCCAAGTCCCATGAAACGATTAGTTTTACAGAAACTTCACAGGTTACTCCGCAGAAAGAGGTCACTCCAAAAACAGTACCAGTGGAAGGGTTCAACCTTGTGCACGGAAAAGGTAATAGGAAGGTTGCACGTAACTTAGGGGGGGAGCGAAGCCGTGAGATGAAAACATATCTAATCATTCTGAGAGCGGCCTTAGCAATAGAGTCGAGGAGAAAACATAAGATGCAGGAAGTAGAGCTGAAGTGG
This sequence comes from Pinus albicaulis, assembly GCA_034641835.2. Lineage (NCBI taxonomy): Eukaryota > Viridiplantae > Streptophyta > Pinopsida > Pinales > Pinaceae > Pinus > Pinus albicaulis. Next base: position 56,992,335 of record CM076570.1, read on the forward strand.
AGGGAAGAAAAAGATCAAAGGAGATTGGAGGAAGAAAAGTAGAAACAGGAAGAAGAAAAAAGGTAAAGAGTAGTAGAAGAAGATGCCACATGGAGACAAACCGAGGAGCAAGAGCATAATCGACAATTAGAAGAGAAAAACGAATAGTTGCGGGATAAGGATATCATTCAAGATATTGAAGAGTTGATTGTGATTCAAGACATGGAGGTGGAATCAGGGCCACAATATCAAGATGTCGATTTGATGCCATGTACACAACAGGTAAGCATTCAGACTCCCTCTCGTCTAGTAGAGAAAGCTCCAAGCGAGGGAGAGGAAATTGTTCCTCTTGATGACGATACGGTTATGGACACATACAAATCGACATATGACGAGATTCAAAAAAATATTGTACAAGCGTAGAAGAAACATTTTCCAGATGACCTCGCATATCCTGCATTTATTAGAGAAAGGGTGATTGTTGTTGAAGTTCAACAAGAAATTTCAACACCCAAGCTAGTGTGGGACCAGGAGGTCCAAGCAGCACCTACACTAGTGTGGGACCACAGGTCTTAGCATCACCTACACTGGTGTGGGATAAATTTGGTGCATGTCTATTTTAGTTATCCCTTAATTAAGATGGGCAATAAAATGTAATCTAATCTCAAAACAACTTGTAATAGTTAACTGAGTGTGATAAACTCAGTTAGCTCATGAATTTTGAGTTGAGAGTAGTTGGTGAGGCATGCAGAGTAATTCTAGTTGTAACAGAGTTCGAAGTGCAGTGGGGCATTAATTAATGCAGGTTGTAATCAATTTAACTCAGTTAAGTGAGTTAAACTCAATTGTGCTAGTTGTAACTGTTTGATACACTAGTGAGAGATCAAGTGAATTAAATATTATTTAATTCACAATCAATTATCTCACATGCAAATAAGGATTTAGTATTATTAGTTGCATGCATGTCAGTTCCAGTGGAGACCCAGTTGAGATCTAGGTGAAAGGGAAGGTGACTATCAGTTTTAGGATTATTGGGTTGCACCCATGCAAACAAACACCCATTGGATTTCCCATGATCTTTGCGCAGTTTAAGAAGGCCAAAATTCCTATGGAATAGGGATTTCATTCCCCACAAATTGCGCAAGGCAGGCAGGTTGTCTGGAGGTAGTAAATTGGCTAAGTATCAGTTTTATCAAAGACAATGTGAGACAATTAGCTGAGTACAGGAGGTATCTTGTGAGAAGAGTTGTATGTAATTTTTTTCCTTTTATCCTCTTATTTGAATATTCAATTTCTAATAATTGCACAGGGTCAGGTAATATAGTAGAGTTCCACTGCTTGAAACCAAGCGTCCTTGCTAATACAAACAATTTCACCAGATCCAATATTCCAACCCAATCCTCTTTTAATGACTAAGATGGATTGTGTGATGTCTCTTTAGATGGTTGAGGAACCAGGCTTTTCCTACTTAGGCATGAGATCCATTCTAGAGTAGTTAGGGGGGAGATGTATTTGTGATATACCACCTCTTGCCATAAGCTCTTTGTTGTTAATAGTTTCCATCCTAATTTAGCATCGAGGGAAATTGAAAACTTATTTAAGTCCTTTATTCCCCATCCACCCCATTGCTTGGGTTTTGCAATTCTCTCCCATTTCACCCAAGCAAAGGTCCTGCCATCCTGGTTTCCTTTCCATAAGAATCCGTGGAAAATCTATTGTATTATGGAAGTAACACCTTTATGGATCCAGGCCAAGGCCATCCAATATACCGGAATAACTTCCAGTACTAATTTTATCAGCACGAATCTTTGCCTGCTCTAGATAACTATTTATGTTGCCAAAGGTTTATGTGTCTTTAAATTTTTGCAATGAGCCGGGTCTAGCCCGCAATAAGATAATCATTTGGCCTGAGTCTGTAGCCTAGGTACTTGAGACTCTCCTCTATGTCGAGTCGACTGTATTGAAATTCCGGAAGCGCGAACCTTTGTTCATTAAGGGAAAAACTAATTGTAAGAACCAATCCTATGCTTTATTAGACCAACCCTATGCTTTATTTTTTTATTCAATAAATTTTTTTTTAAGGAGATAATACAGTAAACTAGGAATTAACCATAAGCATACAAAGTTGGAAACTCATAAAAAATAATCACTTATATAAAAAATCCATGAATTTAACTTCATTACACACATTTATTTTACATGTTAATTATAGGCACATTGAATTCATATAAAAAAACATTATAAATAACACAGGTACCATTCTCCCGGAGACGAGATTCAATCTTGACTTGCCACTACGGGGCTTTCCTTATTTTACTTCCCTTAGCTTTTTCCATGAAGTGACTGACATGCTTCATCCAGTGCCTCAGCAAATCCTTTGGATGCTTCCTCCTTGACTACTATGGGTACTCTCCTTCCCCGCAGACCCCCAAGCTGTAATGGGGTTGTACAATGAAGGAAAAGTGTTAGTTGATAGAGGTGAGCACTCCTTGGATCAAGAGTCCCCTCTCTAAAGTCCTCTACCTTGCCAAACTCAACTATAGCTCGTAACCACCCACAACAACATAATCTCCTCCATCCAACAATAGGGTAAGAAAAAGACCTTTTTCCCATGACTTGTCCCTTCTTTTATAGGAGGATTCATAGGTGACACTTGGCATTTCATGCATAATTAAATATTTTTATTAATCCAAAGTTTGATTATTCACCCACCCATGTGTCACCCTCTCACCAAGACTCTCCAAAATCATTTACTTAAATATTAATTTAAAATAGTATTTTCCTCACTCCAACAAGGCTTCCTATTTCTTCTCCTAGCTGTCTCTTGATCCCCTCTTTCCTACTCCTTAATTTGTGTTTATTACTAAAGTTAACTGATAAGTCTCAGATTTTGTCCCCTACATACCTCCTAATTTAACTCAATTTGCCTCTCATATGGATATTCTTATGTTGGCTCTTCCCACATGGAGGTTCTCTAAATTTCTCCAATTTTAATATATTAATCTTATATTAATTCACCATCCTCTTCTCTTAATGAATTTTTAATTATTTTATGATTAATCTTTATACTTAACTCTATGTACCTCTTTCCCCCTTTTGCCTAATTAAGTTATTTATGTATATTATCCACTTAATATTTTGTTTTAACATGGAAAGGGTAGAGTTATCAGGGTAAAATATTTTATTTCTTCTTATTCTTCCCTTCCCCTAAGTTTTATTCTTGATTTAATTTCCTTGGTTCTAACATCATATATCACTTGATATGAATTAGTAGGATTTTCAACTATTGATTATATTTATTAGTTTCTTTAATGATGTCAAGGGTGTCAAGTTGGTCATGCCCTTTAAGAAATTCCAATCAAAGTTCCAAGGGTGCCATTCCTAACAATTTATTTGTGATGCTAAGGGTGCCAAGTTGGTCGTGCCCTTCAGGAATTTCTCTTGAAGTTCCAAGGGTGCCATGCCACTTTCCCTTCAAGCAGCCAATGGCTACGAGGGGAAATTATAGGTGCAACGACAGAGGCTGTTATCATCTCGTATGTCACCTACTATAGTGAGACTAATGGTGCTGGGGATCAAGGAATCCGCCTTGATGCGCGCCCCCTAGAAAATCATCGTGAGTGACCCAAATTTGGGACCTGCCCCCACGACATTGTGATCTTCAAGGCGAAGGTGTTTCAACCTTTCCAACCTAAGTCACGATGGGAGTGCTAGCGGGTGAGATCAGGGACACTGTCCCACCCCTCCCATGTTGTTCCATCCAATTGTACAACCCCATCACCCATGGCCAAGAAACTAACATGTTCCTACAACCACTGACATATCATCAGGGTATATATATATATATATATATATATATATATATATATATAGCAAGTTTCAAACTGGAATTAGAATTTCAAAGACAAAATATTAATTTTTATCAAACCAGATGTTGTTAACTCATCATATGCGAGTGCCTCTGATGGTTTCCTGTCATACTCAATAATCATCAGTAACAAAGTTTCTCAGTGTTAGTCATTATCATAATAGCAACATCAACATGACCTAGTCATTCACATCGTTGTTCATTTTGAATCAGAACTAATGTAAGTAGCTAACATAGGGGACACATCCATCATGGTTATCATAATCGTAAAATCAATGGGAAACTAACATATCCATCAAATCCATCATCATCGTAACATCAATAGAAAACATACCTGTCCATCAAATTTATCATCATCATGATATCAATAGAGAACATATCCATTAATGCTACAATCATATCAATAGGTAACGTACATAACCATTAATGTTGTCATCATCATAGTATCAGTAAAGAACATACATAACCATAAAATCCACTAATAACAGAGTCATGTGTCCGGATCCTCAACCTGAGGTCCTTAAAGACTAAAGTGCAGGCCTTAGGGCTAGATAATGTTAAAATTCATATCACTGTCAATCAACTAGAGTAGGGCACTACATACACCCCCTCTTAATAATATACTTCGTCTTAAAGTCCTTGGAATAGATAAGGAAAATGGTGACGCATCTCCTCGGTGTCCTCCCAAGTGGCTGAACTAGGACTATAATTGTCCCATTGGACCTTAACCTGGTCTAATAACTGTCATATAAGATGCAACGTTCGCTGTTCCAATATGCGAACTAGTTTGACCATCATCGTTCCCTCATTTCAAACGTGCAAATGACCTAAGTCAACAACATGTGAAGGATCTGAAATATAATGACGCAAAAAAGAAACACGAAAAAAAAATCATGAATACATGCTAGGAAGTGGGAGGTAAGGCAAGCCTAGATGCTGCAAGTCCTTTTTCTTTCTAAGATTTAGAAAGGTCTTGTTAGGAATACGTAATCGTGAGATTGTGAAGTCCAATCACGAAACAACATTATTTCAGCACTTTAGGTTCTAGGATCTGGCCACTCAAGATGGGAGGATCTCTCAATAAGTGCAAAGATGGATTTGTCTTTGAAGTTTGGGGTTATGATATTAGGCTAGTTATGAAGGCCAAGGGTTTGTTTGTTTTTTGGGTGGTTGAGCATGATTACTATTTGAGGTGTAAAGTCCTAAGTGCAAAGAGTTTCAAAGGTGAAAATTTGCAAGCAATCAGAGTAAGCTTTGGCCAAAAAGATAGATAATTACAGGTTTTATTCCATTGGGCTATGGAGTTGTAATAGGGTTTAATTGGAACAACAAGAGGCAAGAGTGGTCCATAGGGCAAGTAATCTATGTCTAAGGATCTCTTTGAAGATTGATTTATGGAATGAAATGATACAATAAGAAGGAAATTAGACAGATGCAAAACAAGAGCGATTCGAGGATGCGGCACATTAACTGAAATAACTGACCTTTGACAAACACTTAAGAATAACATAAAAGAAATCCAGGATCTGGTAAGTACTTCGAAACTAGCCATCCTTTGATATACTTTCAATAGAAAACATATAAAAACAGAGGGGAACTTAAAGGAAACTGTTGGAGAAGAAACTCGCGAGCCGGGCTCACCAAAAAACCTCTCCTAGCTCTGCTTTACTTGGTAACCTTCAAGACAAACAAAAAGATAACAAAGAATGGTTTAAGATTTGGTAAGTACTTTGAAACTAGCCATATTTTAACACATTCCAAGGGAAAATTTCAGACAATCTTTGGGGATAAAACTAGGACTAGGGCACACCATATCTTCCTTAGTTAATCTCTACTTAACATGAAATGAAAGTAACATCCAAGAACAATATTCAGCTAAAAAAATAAGACGAGGGAATGCCAGCATTCCTCTGCTTAAACTGAATTAAATCATTCCTAAATAACACAGATTGACTTGTAATAAAGATTTTCGATCGAGAGAAGGCTATTTGATATACGGTAGGTCCTAACTCTCATCTTTGTTCTTTATAGAGAAAATGTGCGTAGTAGAGTGAAAACGAAATAAAACAACAATTACAATAAGAAATAACATCACAATTGACATGAACCCGGATCCCATAAATCGGCTTGTATTGATGCTTAAACCGATTGACTTTAAGTCAATACTTTAGTTTTGTAAATCATCTACACTAGACTATTTATATACGAAAAGCTCCAGAGCATGATGAAGATACTATTTTGTCAGAGGTTTTAAGCTCTAATATATTTCAAAGTTCTGCAACCAAAAATTTCTCATCTTCTACAATAGTATTTATAGAAGAATGAGGAGGTGAGATCTGATAAAAGATCTCTCGGGAAAATTAATACAGATTAATTACTTCTCAGCCTTTGAGGGGCTCGATGGAGAAGTTTACAGGTGTGGTACTGTATTAATTGATTTACATTTATGAATTAAGCTCGGTGGGAGCTTTTGTTGACCTTTCAGGCTCTGTTTTATATTAAAGTAACTCTGCTGTTATTTTGTGCATTAAATTCTCTGGCAGAATTAACTCTCTGGCTGCGCTGAGGCAAATATATTCGTTTTATCAATAACTTCGGCCTCTGTTTGGATGCTGGTGGCTACAGGTGGCACTGTGGTAGCTGAGAGGAATCAATTTGCCTCTGTTGAGGCGTTGGAGGCCTATCTGTCTGATAAAACACTTATGATTTCTCTTTTAACTGTGTTTCAATTTGGGGGATTAGGCTTTTGATAATCAGTCTTAGCCGTAATCCCCAAATTGTCTTCAATCTTCTGTTCTGCTGTGTTATGTCTTCAACACTGATACTATTTTTATTTGTGATTTAATAACACTGTGTCTTGTTGATGTGTAGGCCGCGTAGGGCTCATATGGCATCAATGCCTCCATGAAACATTGACGAGACGTGAATGGAGCCCTCGTAGTTCTTTCCGTTCGATAAGGAAAGGCCAGTGGATCGTCAATCCTCGACTTTCTTTTTCTTTGTATTATAATGGGAAAAACCATTATTCGCCTGCGAAAATACAAACATATTATAAAATCCTGCTTTTTTGGGTTAAAATGCTTTAGAAGGCGTAGGGAGGAGCATGGTCGTTGGATGGCGTCATCCAACAGTGGAGATTATTTAGAGGAGGTTAGAAAGGGAGCATAGGATGAAAATGTCAGAACCGTCAATCGCGCAATGATCAACGGTGGTGAATAGATCGGGAATCAACAATCGGGGGGGGGGGGAAACAAATAATGAATCACACCCTATGAAATCTCCGATGCGATTATATATGGGCCATTGATTTGCAGATCAGATCGACGGTGAAGAATGAATTGGGAGGTGGTTATGGCGGGGGAATGGTTCGCGATCGGAGCAAATGAGAGCCGTCGAATCCGAGGAAGGCGAGGAGAAGATCAACGGCTGAGGATCGGTTGGGGGTAGTTAATCGGAAGGGGGAACAAATCCACCGAATGAAACTTGCGATGCGATGTTGCGCGGGCCGTTTGGTCGGCTTACGATCAACGACGGGGATTGCTTTTAAAGCGAACTGGCAGAAACCCTTTATATCCTATGAAAACCAAAAAAACTTAATAAAACACAAAGTTTTAATGCTTCAGGGCTGGATATATATTTATGATATGGTCTAGCGCCTGATTGTGGGGAATTGGTCTATATGGAATGGTAATAGGCCCGGGGCGTATTCAAATAAAGGGCCAATCGCAGTCGGAGCTTCAGGTTTGGGCTTTTTAATCTAACCATTTAACCTTTTCGATGCGATCAACGCCTTGGGACTTTAACCTTTGGTCCCGGGAAAAAGTAATATGAATGAATTGGAGGGGGCGGAGTTTTATATATATGTGACCCAATCGCATCGGAAAGTTTGATGCGGGTCTATCAATCAACCCTTTGTGAATTTCGCCGATGCGATTGCGCGATCAGGTCTTTTTAATCTAACCATTTTTTTATCAAAAATCCGTTGTAAGGGCACGTTAGACCAAAACTTTGGAAAAAGGGTTTTTTGATTTAATAAAGGAAAAAATCAATCGGATAGGGTTTATTCATTAGTTTGAGCACCTGATTGCGGGCCTCTGCTTTCGTGAAGCGGCCAAAGGACCGGGGTTCATCTATAACAAACCAAATCACATCGGAGGCTTTTGTGAAAGCCAAAGACTTGCGCTCATTGATTACTTCCAATGCGATAAGCGCCTGATGGTCATAGCGCCTGGTTCTAGGGCGTGGGCATGTAGGGAAATGGTTTAAGACTTAGCCCAAGGGAGCTTAAGTCCTTAGTAATAAAAAATTGTTTTTTATGAATTTTTTCAGAGTTTTCAATGGATTTTGGGGGTTTCGGAATAGTTTAAAAATGAGTTTTAAACTATGGAAAATGATTTTCATGAATGGAAGAAGAGGAATCATGAAATTAGAGGAGTTTTATGGAAAAAAAGGGGAGCAAAAATGAAGGTTAGTTTTGAGTGGAGGAAGGGGAAAATGATGATTTTGCAGCAGTCTTTTCTTATGAAATAAGCTAATTCCCCGAGTACTTAAGGAATAAGTAGTGGAGATTTGGAGAGGCATAGGCCTTCAAGAGTCTTCAAGAGCCAACACTTTTTAGCAATAAAATTTGTTCCTTGAAGGCTCCAAAAAGTTTTAGCCACCTTTTGCCATAAATTTTTTTATATGTGGCTAACAGGTCCCACAAACCGTGGAGACAATTTTACTCCCTTTGCAAATCTTATAGAGCTCTTTTGGGGCCTTAGTCTCAGGAACACCCTATCTTCCACTTCATAAATTTGGTCTATTTGATGAGTGTCAACATAACTCTTTTGTCAATCTTGTGCTTCTTTTAACCTCCCTTTAATCATAGTCATTTGTTATTCCATCTCTTGCACCACTTCTGGCCCTATTAATACTCAGTCCGAACTGAGAGGTGCTTTTCATGGTCTTCCATACAAGAACTCAAATGGTGCCATATTGATGGAACTTTGATAACTGTTATTGTAAGCAAATTCCACCAAGGTTAAAAAATCCTCCCATCTCTTTTGTTGGTCCATCACATACATCTGTAACATGTCTTTGAGGATTTGATTAGTCCTCTATGTCTGACCATTTATCTGAGGGTGGTATGCAATGCTGAAGTTCAATTAGGTTCCCAAGGATTCTTGGAAACTGGTCCAAAACCTTCCTATAAACACTACTCCCCTATATGATATGACCTTCCTTGTAACTCCATGTAATATCACAATCTCATGAATAAAAAATCTCTCTATCTCTGGTGCCTTATATGTAGTCTTAATTGGTATAAAATTGGCACTCTTGGTCAATGTGTCCACCACTACAAATATGGAATCATGTCGTCTTGAGGTCATTGGTAGTGTCATAATTAAGTTCATTGATATAACTTCCCATTTAGATTTTGGTATCTCATGGGGTTGCAATAACCCTATTGGATGTTTGTGTTCAAATTTTACTCTCTGACACTCTAAACATCTTGCTACAAAGTTTAAAATGTCCTTCTTCATTCATATCCAAAAGAAGAGTGGTTTCAGGTCTGCACTCATCTTCTTAACACCAGGGTGTGCCATTTATATTGCGTGATGTGCTTCATTCAAGATCAACTGCCGTATATCTTCATTCGGTGGCACATATATCCTTCTCCAAAATCGTAGAAGTCCATCACTATCAAGGGAGTATTCTTCATATTTTTGGATACTCATTTCCTCCTCCCTTAAACTCTTGCTAACCTCCTTGTACTAGGTGTCCTTAGATTGCAAGCCAAGTAACTTCTCCCTTAAATTTTTCTTTAAGGGAATCACTGAAAATATCTGAGGCCTCCTACTTAAAGCATCAACAACCCTATTTACCATTCCTTTTATGTAAGTAATATCCAAACCATATTCACTGATAAGCTCATACCACCATCTTTTCCTTGCATTTAAGTGGTCCTGAGTGAATATGTGTTGTAACCCACAATGGTCAGTCCTAAGTTCAAACTTCCTTCCTAGAAGGTAGTGTCTCCAAATATTTAGTGCATAAAAAATTGTTGCCATTTCTAGATCATGGTTTGTGTAGTTCTCTTCGTGGATTCTAAGTTTTCTTGATGTGTATGCTATTACTCTTCCTTCCTGCATCAATACACAACCCAACCCTTGCTTGGAGGCATCGATGCAAACCAAAAATTCTTGTTCCATATTTGGCACTTTCAAAATTGGTGCCATCGCTAATAACACTTTAACCTTTGGAATGTTTCTTCACATTTTTTCAGTCCAAATTAATTTCTTGTTCTTTCTTTGGAGTTCGGTAATGGGGTTTTCTAACTTCGAAAACCCTTCGAAAAATCTACAATAATACCTTGCCACACCCATGAAACTTCGTATTTAATGAACATTGGTTGGTGCTGGAAATTCCATGATGGCCTCGATATTTGTTGGGTCTACTGAAATACCATCCCCAGAGATAATGTGCCGAAGATAATGAATCTTTGATTGCTAAAAGGAACACTTTGAAAACTTTCCGTACAATTGGTTTTCTCTAAGACATTGAATAACTATCCTCAAGTGTTCGTCATGCTCTTCTGGAGTCTTTGATTAGATCAAAATGTCATCGATAAATACTTGTACAAACTAGTCGAAGTAATTCCAAAATATTATGTTCACCAAACTCATGAAAACACCCGGGGCATTTGGCAGTCCGAAGGGTAAAAATACAAATTCATAATGCCCAAATATTCTCTTAAAGGCTGTTTTCGGGATTAAATCTTCCTTGATTCTCAACTAATGATATCACGACCTCAGATCTATTTTTGAAAACACAGTTTCCCCCTTCATTTGATCAAACAACTCATCTATCCTTGGTAAAGGGTATTGATTTTTTATCGTCACTTTGTTCAATTGGCAATAGTCAATGCACAGTCGCCAAGACCCATATTTCTTCTTAACAAAAATCACAGGAGCTCCCCACAGAGATATGTTGGGTCGTATGAAACCCAAGTCCAAAAATTCCTTTAATTGGATTTGTAATTCCTCTAGTTTTTGTGTTGACATACAAAAGGGTGCTTTTGCAATAGGTTCAGTGCTTGGTTTAAGGTCGATGGTGAAATCAATTTCCCTTTTTGGGGGTAACCCATGTAGTTCTTCGGGAAATACATCCTTGAATTCAACAAGAAATGGATTTTTATCAAGGTTTATAGAATCACCCTTATCATTTAGAGCTACCACCGTGAACATTTGACACCCCTTTCATCTACATTTAATTATTTTCATGGAGGATATGAACCTCAGGGACACCCCTCGGTTCTTTCCCCTCAATGATTTTCTTTGTCCATCATCATCAGTGAAATGCAGTATCTTTTCTTTGCAGTCTAGGAGTGCTTCATGTCATTCCAACCAATCCATTCCTATAACTACGTCATAGACTCCTAAGATCGTAGAGTACAAGGATACCTTGGTCTTACATACACCCAGGTCCACCTCACAATCCTTTAACATCTTTCCTACATTTATTTTAATACCACATTAGCTCATCCTATCTTTTAATTATTCTAACATGTTATTCCTCAAGGGTTTCAATATATCTACGCCACACATTTCACCAAATGTCAGGAACCTCGATAACCTGTGATTATTTCCACACCTGTGAGAGCCAATTAGTGTTCTCATCACCCACCATTTATGAGGGTTGAGTGATCCCCACAATTTCAATAAATTGCCTGAGATCCAGAGGTAATATGTGGGGATTCCCATAGCCCGACCAAGCGTCCTTGCTAATACAAACAATTTCACCAGATCCAATATTCCAACCCAATCCTCTTTTAATGACTAAGATGGATTGTGTGATGTCTCTTTAGATGGTTGAGGAACCAGGCTTTTCCTACTTAGGCATGAGATCCATTCTAGAGTAGTTAGGGGGGAGATGTATTTGTGATATACCACCTCTTGCCATAAGCTCTTTGTTGTTAATAGTTTCCATCCTAATTTAGCATCGAGGGAAATTGAAAACTTATTTAAGTCCTTTATTCCCCATCCACCCCATTGCTTGGGTTTTGCAATTCTCTCCCATTTCACCCAAGCAAAGGTCCTGCCATCCTGGTTTCCTTTCCATAAGAATCCGTGGAAAATCTATTGTATTATGGAAGTAACACCTTTATGGATCCAGGCCAAGGCCATCCAATATACCGGAATAACTTCCAGTACTAATTTTATCAGCACGAATCTTTGCCTGCTCTAGATAACTATTTATGTTGCCAAAGGTTTATGTGTCTTTAAATTTTTGCAATGAGCCGGGTCTAGCCCGCAATAAGATAATCATTTGGCCTGAGTCTGTAGCCTAGGTACTTGAGACTCTCCTCTATGTCGAGTCGACTGTATTGAAATTCCGGAAGCGCGAACCTTTGTTCATTAAGGGAAAAACTAATTGTAAGAACCAATCCTATGCTTTATTAGACCAACCCTATGCTTTATTTTTTTATTCAATAATTTTTTTTTTAAGGAGATAATACAGTAAACTAGGAATTAACCATAAGCATACAAAGTTGGAAACTCATAAAAAATAATCACTTATATAAAAAATCCATGAATTTAACTTCATTACACACATTTATTTTACATGTTAATTATAGGCACATTGAATTCATATAAAAAAACATTATAAATAACACAGGTACCATTCTCCCGGAGACGAGATTCAATCTTGACTTGCCACTACTGGAACTCCTTTGTTGTCGCCTACCTCCAAGCATGAATGTTGACGTGCTTAATCCGAATGTAATGATCCACTGGTTGACCTCCCAGCCTACTCCTTGGGTACTCTCCTTCCCCGTGGACCCCCGAGCTACAATGGGGTTGTACAATGAAGGAATGTGCTAGCTAATAGATGTGAGCACTCCTTGGCTCAAGATTCCCCTCTCTAAAGTCCTCTACCTCACCAAACTCCACTATAGCTTGTAACCACTCACAATGACATAATCTCCTCCATCCAACAATAGGGTAAGCAAAAAGTCCCTTTTCCCATGGCTTGTCCCTTCTTTTATAGGAGGATTCATAGGTGACACTTGACATTTCATGCATAATTAATTATTTTTATTAATCCAAAACTTGTTTATTCACCCAGCCATGTGTCACCCTCTCATCAATACTCTCCAAAATAATTTAGTTAAATATTAATTTAAAATAGTATTTTCCTCACCCCAACAAGACTTCCTGTTTCTTCTCCCAGTTGTCTCTTGATCCCCCATTCCCTATTCCTTAATTTGTGTTTATTACTGAAGTTAATTGATAAGTCTCAGATTTTGTCCCTTAACTACCTCCTAATTTAACTGAATTTTCCTCTTAGATGGATATTCTTATGTTGGCTCTTGCCACATGGAGGTTCTCTAAATTTCTCCAATTTTAAATTATTAATCTTATTTTAATTCACCACCCTCTTCACTTAATGAAGTTTTAAACTATTTTATGATTAATGATTATACTTAACTCTATATCCCTCTTTCCCCCTTTTGCCTAATTAAGTTACTTATGTACATTATCCACTTAATATTTTTTTTTAACATGGAAAGGGTAGATTTATCAGGGTAAAATATTTTATTTCTTCCTATTCTTCCCTTACCCTAGGTTTTATTCTTGATTTAATTTTCTTGGTTCTAACATCATATATCACTTGATATGAATTAGTAGGATTTTCAACTATTGATTATATTTATTAGTTTCTTTAATGATGTCAAGGGTGTCAAGTTGGTCATGCCCTTTAAGAAATTCCAATCAAAGTTCCAAGGGTGCCATTCCTAACAATTTATTTGTGATGCTAAGGGTGCCAAGTTGGTCGTGCCCTTCAGGAATTTCTCTTGAAGTTCCAAGGGTGCCATGCCACTTTCCCTTCAAGCAGCCAATGGCTACGAGGGGAAATTATAGGTGCAACGACAGAGGCTGTTATCATCTCGTATGTCACCTACTATAGTGAGACTAATGGTGCTGGGGATCAAGGAATCCGCCTTGATGCGCGCCCCCTAGAAAATCATCGTGAGTGACCCAAATTTGGGACCTGCCCCCACGACATTGTGATCTTCAAGGCGAAGGTGTTTCAACCTTTCCAACCTAAGTCACGATGGGAGTGCTAGCGGGTGAGATCAGGGACACTGTCCCACCCCTCCCATGTTGTTCCATCCAATTGTACAACCCCATCACCCATGGCCAAGAAACTAACATGTCTTGCTGCCCACCTACATTTCATCAGTGGTATATATATATATATATATATATATATATATAGCAAAGTTTCAACCGGGAATTAGAATTTCAAAGACAAAATATTAATTTTTATCAAAACTGTATGTTGTTAACTCATCATATGCGAGTGCCTCTCCCGATGGTTTCCCCCGTCATAATAATCATCGCAACAAAGTTTCTCAAAGGTTAGTCATTATCATAATAGCAACATCAACATGACCTAGTCATTCACATCGTTGTTCATTTTGAATCAGAACTAATGTAAGTAGCTAACATAGGGGACACATCCATCATGGTTATCATAATCGTAAAATCAATGGGAAACTAACATATCCATCAAATCCATCATCATCGTAACATCAATAGAAAACATACCTGTCCATCAAATTTATCATCATCATGATATCAATAGAGAACATATCCATTAATGCTACAATCATATCAATAGGTAACGTACATAACCATTAATGTTGTCATCATCATAGTATCAGTAAAGAACATACATAACCATAAAATCCACTAATAACAGAGTCATGTGTCCGGATCCTCAACCTGAGGTCCTTAAAGACTAAAGTGCAGGCCTTAGGGCTAGATAATGTTAAAATTCATATCACTGTCAATCAACTAGAGTAGGGCACTACATACACCCCCTCTTAATAATATACTTCGTCTTAAAGTCCTTGGAATAGATAAGGAAAATGGTGACGCATCTCCTCGGTGTCCTCCCAAGTGGCTGAACTAGGACTATAATTGTCCCATTGGACCTTAACCTGGTCTAATAACTGTCATATAAGATGCAACGTTCGCTGTTCCAATATGCGAACTAGTTTGACCATCATCGTTCCCTCATTTCAAACGTGCAAATGACCTAAGTCAACAACATGTGAAGGATCTGAAATATAATGACGCAAAAAAGAAACACGAAAAAAATCATGAATACATGCTAGGGATGGAGGTAAGGCAAGCCTAGATGCTACCGATCCTTTTCTTTCTAAGATTTAGAAAGGTCTTGTTAGGAATTTGTAATCAGCAAGATTGGCAAAGTCCAATCACAGAAACAACATTATTTCAACCACTTTGGGATTCTAGGATCTAGCCCTCCTGAATCCGGAGAGGGATCTCTCCAATAAGTGCAAATATGGATTTGTCATTGAAGTTTGGGGTAATGATATTAGGCTAGTTATGAAGGCCGAGGGTTTGTTTTATCTTTTGGATGGTTTTATTGTTTGAGGGAAAGTCCTAAATGGAAAGAGTTTCAAAGGTGAGAAGTTGCAAGCAATGAGAGTAAGCTTCAGGGTTTAATTGAAACAGCAAGAGGCAAGAGTGGTCCATGGGGCAAGTCATCTATGTCTAAGAATCTCTTTAAAGTTTGATTTATGGAATGAAATGATACAATAAGAATGGGAATTAAACAAATGAAGAACAAGAGCAGTCCAGGATCTAGCAAGTACTTTGAAACTAGCCAGCCTTTGACACACACCTAAGAAAAACATGAAAGAAAACTAGGATCTAGTAAGTACTTAACTAGCCACCCTTTGATATACTTTCAATAGAAAACATATAAAACAAAGGGAAACTTGAAGGCAACTTTTGGAGAAGAAACTAGCGGGCCGGGCTCACCACAAATCCTCTCCTAGCTCTACTTTACTTGGTAACTTTCAAGACAAACACAAAGATAACACAGAATGGCCTAAGATCTGGTAAGTACTTTGAAACTAGCCATATTTTAACACATTCCAAGGGATACTTTCAGACAGTCTTTTGGGATAAAACTAGGACCAGGGCACACCATATCTTCCTTAGTTAATCTCTACTTAACATGAAGTGAAAATAACATCCAAGAACAATATTCAGCTAAGACAATAAGACGAGGGAATGCCAACATTCCTATGCTTAAACTGAATTAAATCATTCCTAAATAACATAGATTGGAAAAAAACACATAAATAAAGATTTCCAGTCAGAGAAGGCTACTGATATACAGTAGGTCCTAACTCTATGCATGCTGTTCTTTATAAGAGAAGATGAACGCAGTGAAAACAGAAATAAAACAACAATTTACAATAAGAAATAACATCACCATTGACATAGACCAGGATCCCATAAATCAGCTTGTATTGATGCTCCAAACCAGTTACAGCTTTAAGTCCAATGCTTTAGTTTAGCAATCATCTACACTTTCTAGACTAACTTATCTATCACAAGAAAAGCTCCAAGAGCCAGCGAATACTATTTACAATCAGAGGTTTTAAGCTCTAATATATTTCAAAGTTCTGCAACCAAAAATTTCTCATCTTCTACAATAGTATTTATAGAAGAATGAGGAGGTGAGATCTGATAAAAGATCTCTCGGGAAAATTAATACAGATTAATTACTTCTCAGCCTTTGAGGGGCTCGATGGAGAAGTTTACAGGTGTGGTACTGTATTAATTGATTTACATTTATGAATTAAGCTCGGTGGGAGCTTTTGTTGACCTTTCAGGCTCTGTTTTATATTAAAGTAACTCTGCTGTTATTTTGTGCATTAAATTCTCTGGCAGAATTAACTCTCTGGCTGCGCTGAGGCAAATATATTCGTTTTATCAATAACTTCGGCCTCTGTTTGGATGCTGGTGGCTACAGGTGGCACTGTGGTAGCTGAGAGGAATCAATTTGCCTCTGTTGAGGCGTTGGAGGCCTATCTGTCTGATAAAACACTTATGATTTCTCTTTTAACTGTGTTTCAATTTGGGGGATTAGGCTTTTGATAATCAGTCTTAGCCGTAATCCCCAAATTGTCTTCAATCTTCTGTTCTGCTGTGTTATGTCTTCAACACTGATACTATTTTTATTTGTGATTTAATAACACTGTGTCTTGTTGATGTGTAGGCCGCGTAGGGCTCATATGGCATCAATGCCTCCATGAAACATTGACGAGACGTGAATGGAGCCCTCGTAGTTCTTTCCGTTCGATAAGGAAAGGCCAGTGGATCGTCAATCCTCGACTTTCTTTTTCTTTGTATTATAATGGGAAAAACCATTATTCGCCTGCGAAAATACAAACATATTATAAAATCCTGCGTTTTTGGGTTAAACTGCTTTAGAAGGCGTAGGGAGGAGCATGGCCATTGGATGGCGTCATCCAACGTTGGAGATTTATTTAGAGGAGGTTAGAAAAGAAAGCATAGGTGTATTTCGAACATACTGAACATGATCGGGTGAGCGAATAGATACAAAGTCTCAACAATCGGGGGGGGGGGGGGAAACAAATAATGAATCACCTAGTGAAATATAAATCCAGTTGTCTCTTAGGCCAGCCTCCACTCAGTGCATTACTTGATTTAAGAATGAATTGGGAGGTGGTTATGGCGGGGGAATGGTTCGCGATCGGAGCAAATGAGAGCCGTCGAATCCGAGGAAGGCGAGGAGAAGATCAACGGCTGAGGATCGGTTGGGGGTAGTTAATCGGAAGGGGGAACAAATCCACCGAATGAAACTTGCGATGCGATGTTGCGCGGGCCGTTTGGTCGGCTTACGATCAACGACGGGGATTGCTTTTAAAGCGAACTGGCAGAAACCCTTTATATCCTATGAAAACCAAAAAAACTTAATAAAACACAAAGTTTTAATGCTTCAGGGCTGGATATATATTTATGATATGGTCTAGCGCCTGATTGTGGGGAATTGGTCTATATGGAATGGTAATAGGCCCGGGGCGTATTCAAATAAAGGGCCAATCGCAGTCGGAGCTTCAGGTTTGGGCTTTTTAATCTAACCATTTAACCTTTTCGATGCGATCAACGCCTTGGGACTTTAACCTTTGGTCCCGGGAAAAAGTAATATGAATGAATTGGAGGGGGCGGAGTTTTATATATATGTGACCCAATCGCATCGGAAAGTTTGATGCGGGTCTATCAATCAACCCTTTGTGAATTTCGCCGATGCGATTGCGCGATCAGGTCTTTTTAATCTAACCATTTTTTTATCAAAAATCCGTTGTAAGGGCACGTTAGACCAAAACTTTGGAAAAAGGGTTTTTTGATTTAATAAAGGAAAAAATCAATCGGATAGGGTTTATTCATTAGTTTGAGCACCTGATTGCGGGCCTCTGCTTTCGTGAAGCGGCCAAAGGACCGGGGTTCATCTATAACAGACCAAATCACATCGGAGGCTTTTGTGAAAGCCAAAGACTTGCGCTCATTGATTACTTCCAATGCGATAAGCGCCTGATGGTCATAGCGCCTGGTTCTAGGGCGTGGGCATGTGGGGAAATGGTTTAAGACTTAGCCCAAGGGAGCTTAAGTCCTTAGTAATAAAAAATTGTTTTTTATGAATTTTTTCAGAGTTTTCAATGGATTTTGGGGGTTTCGGAATAGTTTAAAAATGAGTTTTAAACTATGGAAAATGATTTTCATGAATTCGGGGAATCATGAAGGTAGAGGTAAGTTAGAAGAAAAAGGGCAAAAATGAAGGTTAGTTTTGAGTGGAGGAAGGGGAAAATGATGATTTTGCAGCAGTCTTTTCTTATGAAATCAGCATAATTTCTGAGTATAAAAAGGGAATAGTAGTGGAGATTTGGAGAGAGGCATGAGGCCTTCAAGAGTCTTCAAGAGCCAACACTTTTTAGCAATAAAATTTGTTCCTTGAAGGCTCCAAAAAGTTTTAGTAGCACACCATAAATTTTTATATCCTTGTTCATGAGTCCTAATGACAGAAACAACATTTTACTCCTTGAAATCTTATAGAGCTCTTTTAGAGCCTTACTCTTAGGAACACCCTATCTTCCACTTCATAACTTCAGTCTATTTGATGAGTGTCAGCATAACTCTTTTGTCGATCTTGTGCTTCTTTTAGCCTCCCTTTAATCATATTCATTTGTTCTTCCATCTCTTGCACCACTTCTGGCCCTATTAATACTCGGTCCTTTAGTCAGTCCCAACTAAGAGGTGTTTTGCACGATCTTCCATACAAGAACTCAAATGGTGCCATCTTGATGGAACTTTGATAATTGTTATTGTAAAAAAATTCCACCAGTGGTAAAAACTCCTCCCATCTCTTTTGTTGGTCCATCACATACATCCGTAGCATGTCTTTGAGGATTTGATTAGTCCCCTTTGTCTGACCTTCTATCTCAGGGTGGTATGCAGTGTTGAATTTCAATTGGGTTCCCAACGCTTCTTGGAAACTAGTCCAAAACCTTCCTGTAAACATTGCTCCCCTATCTGATATGATATTCCTAAGAACTCCATGTAATCTCACAATATCATCAATAAAAACTCTCACTATCTCTAGTGCCTTATATGTAGTCTTAACTGGTATAAAATGGGCGCTCTTGGTCAATGTGTTCACCACTACAAATATGGAATCATGTTGTCTTGAGGTCGTTGGTAGTCCCACAGTGAAGTCCATTGATACAACTTCCCATTTAGATTCTGGTATCTCATGGGGTTGCAATTACCCTGTTGGATGTCTATGTCCTGCTTTTACTTGCTGACACTCTAAGCATCTTGCTACAAAGTTTACAATTTCCTTCTTCCTTCCTTTCTAAAAGAAGAGTGGTTTCAGGTATGCACTCGTCTTCTTAATACCAGGATGTGCCATGTATATTGCATGATGTGATTAATTCAAGATCAAGTGGCGTATCTCTTCATTCGGTGGCACATATATCCTATTCTCCAAAATACGTAAGAGTTTCATATATATCAAGGTATTATTGTTTGCTGGATACTCATTCCTCCTCCCTTAAACTCTTGCTAACCTCCTTGTACTAGGTGTCCTTAGATTGCAAGCCAAGTAACTTCTCCCTTAAATTTGTCTTTAAGGGAATCACTGAAAATATCTGAGGCCTCCTACTTAAAGCATCAACAACCCTATTTACCATTCCTTTTATGTAAGTAATATCCAAACCATATTCACTGATAAGCTCATACCACCGTCTTTTCCTTGCATTTAAGTGGTCCTGAGTGAATATGTGTTGTAACCCACAATGGTCAGTCCTAAGTTCAAACTTCCTTCCTAGAAGGTAGTGTCTCCAAATATTTAGTGCATAAAAAATTGTTGCCATTTCTAGATCATGGTTTGTGTAGTTCTCTTCGTGGATTCTAAGTTTTCTTGATGTGTATGCTATTACTCTTCCTTCCTGCATCAATACACAACCCAACCCTTGCTTGGAGGCATCGATGCAAACCAAAAATTCTTGTTCCATATTTGGCACTTTCAAAATTGGTGCCATCGCTAATAACACTTTAACCTTTGGAATGTTTCTTCACATTTTTTCAGTCCAAATTAATTTCTTGTTCTTTCTTTGGAGTTCGGTAATGGGGTTTTCTAACTTCGAAAACCCTTCGAAAAATCTACGATAATACCTTGCCACACCCATGAAACTTCGTATTTAATGAACATTGGTTGGTGCTGGAAATTCCATGATGGCCTCGATATTTGTTGGGTCTACTGAAATACCATCCCCAGAGATAATGTGCCGAAGATAATGAATCTTTGATTGCTAAAAGGAACACTTTGAAAACTTTCCGTACAATTGGTTTTCTCTAAGACATTGAATAACTATCCTCAAGTGTTCGTCATGCTCTTCTGGAGTCTTTGATTAGATCAAAATGTCATCGATAAATACTTGTACAAACTAGTCGAAGTAATTCCAAAATATTATGTTCACCAAACTCATGAAAACACCCGGGGCATTTGGCAGTCCGAAGGGTAAAAATACAAATTCATAATGCCCAAATATTCTCTTAAAGGCTGTTTTCGGGATTAAATCTTCCTTGATTCTCAACTAATGATATCACGACCTCAGATCTATTTTTGAAAACACAGTTTCCCCCTTCATTTGATCAAACAACTCATCTATCCTTGGTAAAGGGTATTGATTTTTTATCGTCACTTTGTTCAATTGGCAATAGTCAATGCACAGTCGCCAAGACCCATATTTCTTCTTAACAAAAATCACAGGAGCTCCCCACAGAGATATGTTGGGTCGTATGAAACCCAAGTCCAAAAATTCCTTTAATTGGATTTGTAATTCCTCTAGTTTTTGTGTTGACATACAAAAGGGTGCTTTTGCAATAGGTTCAGTGCTTGGTTTAAGGTCGATGGTGAAATCAATTTCCCTTTTTGGGGGTAACCCATGTAGTTCTTCGGGAAATACATCCTTGAATTCAACAAGAAATGGATTTTTATCAAGGTTTATAGAATCACCCTTATCATTTAGAGCTACCACCGTGAACATTTGACACCCCTTTCATCTACATTTAATTATTTTCATGGAGGATATGAACCTCAGGGACACCCCTCGGTTCTTTCCCCTCAATGATTTTCTTTGTCCATCATCATCAGTGAAATGCAGTATCTTTTCTTTGCAGTCTAGGAGTGCTTCATGTCATTCCAACCAATCCATTCCTATAACTACGTCATAGACTCCTAAGATCGTAGAGTACAAGGATACCTTGGTCTTACATACACCCAGGTCCACCTCACAATCCTTTAACATCTTTCCTACATTTATTTTAATACCACATTAGCTCATCCTATCTTTTAATTATTCTAACATGTTATTCCTCAAGGGTTTCAATATATCTACGCCACACATTTCACCAAATGTCAGGAACCTCGATAACCTGTGATTATTTCCACACCTGTGAGAGCCAATTAGTGTTCTCATCACCTACCATTTATGAGGGTTGAGTGATCCCCACAATTTCAATAAATTGCCTGAGATCCAGAGGTAATATGTGGGGATTCCCATAGCCCGACCAAGCGTCCTTGCTAATACAAACAATTTCACCAGATCCAATATTCCAACCCAATCCTCTTTTAATGACTAAGATGGATTGTGTGATGTCTCTTTAGATGGTTGAGGAACCAGGCTTTTCCTACTTAGGCATGAGATCCATTCTAGAGTAGTTAGGGGGGAGATGTATTTGTGATATACCACCTCTTGCCATAAGCTCTTTGTTGTTAATAGTTTCCATCCTAATTTAGCATCGAGGGAAATTGAAAACTTATTTAAGTCCTTTATTCCCCATCCACCCCATTGCTTGGGTTTTGCAATTCTCTCCCATTTCACCCAAGCAAAGGTCCTGCCATCCTGGTTTCCTTTCCATAAGAATCCGTGGAAAATCTATTGTATTATGGAAGTAACACCTTTATGGATCCAGGCCAAGGCCATCCAATATACCGGAATAACTTCCAGTACTAATTTTATCAGCACGAATCTCTGCCTGCTCTAGATAACTATTTATGTTGCCAAAGGTTTATGTGTCTTTAAATTTTTGCAATGATCCGGGTCTAGCCCGCAATAAGATAATCATTTGGCTTGAGTCTGTAGCCTAGGTACTTGAGACTCTCCTCTATGTCGAGTCGACTGTATTGAAATTCCGGAAGCGCGAACCTTTGTTCATTAAGGGAAAAACTAATTGTAAGAACCAATCCTATGCTTTATTAGACCAACCCTATGCTTTATTTTTTTATTCAATAATTTTTTTTTTAAGGAGATAATACAGTAAACTAGGAATTAACCATAAGCATACAAAGTTGGAAACTCATAAAAAATAATCACTTATATAAAAAATCCATGAATTTAACTTCATTACACATACATTTATTTTACATGTTAATTATAGGCACATTGAATTCATATAAAAAAACATTATAAATAACACAGGTACCATTCTCCCGGAGACGAGATTCAATCTTGACTTGCCACTACTGGAACTCCTTTGTTGTCGCCTACCTCCAAGCATGAATGTTGACGTGCTTAATCCGAATGTAATGATCCACTGGTTGACCTCCCAGCCTACTCCTTGGGTACTCTCCTTCCCCGTGGACCCCCGAGCTACAATGGGGTTGTACAATGAAGGAATGTGCTAGCTAATAGATGTGAGCACTCCTTGGCTCAAGATTCCCCTCTCTAAAGTCCTCTACCTCACCAAACTCCACTATAGCTTGTAACCACTCACAATGACATAATCTCCTCCATCCAACAATAGGGTAAGCAAAAAGTCCCTTTTCCCATGGCTTGTCCCTTCTTTTATAGGAGGATTCATAGGTGACACTTGACATTTCATGCATAATTAATTATTTTTATTAATCCAAAACTTGTTTATTCACCCAGCCATGTGTCACCCTCTCATCAATACTCTCCAAAATAATTTAGTTAAATATTAATTTAAAATAGTATTTTCCTCACCCCAACAAGACTTCCTGTTTCTTCTCCCAGTTGTCTCTTGATCCCCCATTCCCTATTCCTTAATTTGTGTTTATTACTGAAGTTAATTGATAAGTCTCAGATTTTGTCCCTTAACTACCTCCTAATTTAACTGAATTTTCCTCTTAGATGGATATTCTTATGTTGGCTCTTGCCACATGGAGGTTCTCTAAATTTCTCCAATTTTAAATTATTAATCTTATTTTAATTCACCACCCTCTTCACTTAATGAAGTTTTAAACTATTTTATGATTAATGATTATACTTAACTCTATATCCCTCTTTCCCCCTTTTGCCTAATTAAGTTACTTATGTACATTATCCACTTAATATTTTTTTTTAACATGGAAAGGGTAGATTTATCAGGGTAAAATATTTTATTTCTTCCTATTCTTCCCTTACCCTAGGTTTTATTCTTGATTTAATTTCCTTGGTTCTAACATCATATATCACTTGATATGAATTAGTAGGATTTTCAACTATTGATTATATTTATTAGTTTCTTTAATGCTGTCAAGGGTGTCAAGTTGGTCATGCCCTTTAAGAAATTCCAATCAAAGTTCCAAGGGTGCCATTCCTAACAATTTATTTGTGATGCTAAGGGTGCCAAGTTGGTCGTGCCCTTCAGGAATTTCTCTTGAAGTTCCAAGGGTGCCATGCCACTTTCCCTTCAAGCAGCCAATGGCTACGAGGGGAAATTATAGGTGCAACGACAGAGGCTGTTATCATCTCGTATGTCACCTACTATAGTGAGACTAATGGTGCTGGGGATCAAGGAATCCGCCT
The DNA here is from genome assembly GCA_034641835.2 of Pinus albicaulis. Taxonomy (NCBI): domain Eukaryota; kingdom Viridiplantae; phylum Streptophyta; class Pinopsida; order Pinales; family Pinaceae; genus Pinus; species Pinus albicaulis. Next base: position 57,016,388 of record CM076570.1, read on the forward strand.
TGATGCGCGCCCCCTAGAAAATCATCGTGAGTGACCCAAATTTGGGACCTGCCCCCACGACATTGTGATCTTCAAGGCGAAGGTGTTTCAACCTTTCCAACCTAAGTCACGATGGGAGTGCTAGCGGGTGAGATCAGGGACACTGTCCCACCCCTCCCATGTTGTTCCATCCAATTGTACAACCCCATCACCCATGGCCAAGAAACTAACATGTTCCTACAACCACTGACATATCATCAGGGTATATATATATATATATATATATATATATATATATATATAGCAAGTTTCAAACTGGAATTAGAATTTCAAAGACAAAATATTAATTTTTATCAAACCAGATGTTGTTAACTCATCATATGCGAGTGCCTCTGATGGTTTCCTGTCATACTCAATAATCATCAGTAACAAAGTTTCTCAGTGTTAGTCATTATCATAATAGCAACATCAACATGACCTAGTCATTCACATCGTTGTTCATTTTGAATCAGAACTAATGTAAGTAGCTAACATAGGGGACACATCCATCATGGTTATCATAATCGTAAAATCAATGGGAAACTAACATATCCATCAAATCCATCATCATCGTAACATCAATAGAAAACATACCTGTCCATCAAATTTATCATCATCATGATATCAATAGAGAACATATCCATTAATGCTACAATCATATCAATAGGTAACGTACATAACCATTAATGTTGTCATCATCATAGTATCAGTAAAGAACATACATAACCATAAAATCCACTAATAACAGAGTCATGTGTCCGGATCCTCAACCTGAGGTCCTTAAAGACTAAAGTGCAGGCCTTAGGGCTAGATAATGTTAAAATTCATATCACTGTCAATCAACTAGAGTAGGGCACTACATACACCCCCTCTTAATAATATACTTCATCTTAAAGTCCTTGGAATAGATAAGGAAAATGGTGACGCATCTCCTCGGTGTCCTCCCAAGTGGCTGAACTAGGACTATAATTGTCCCATTGGACCTTAACCTGGTCTAATAACTGTCATATAAGATGCAACGTTCGCTGTTCCAATATGCGAACTAGTTTGACCATCATCGTTCCCTCATTTCAAACGTGCAAATGACCTAAGTCAACAACATGTGAAGGATCTGAAATATAATGACGCAAAAAAGAAACACGAAAAAAATCGTGAATACATGCTAGGGATGGAGGTAAGGCAAGCCTAGATGCTACCGATCCTTTTCTTTCTAAGATTTAGAAAGGTCTTGTTAGGAATCTGTAATCAGCAAGATTGGCAAAGTCCAATCACAGAAACAACATTATTTCAACCACTTTGGGATTCTAGGATCTAGCCCTCCTGAATCCGGAGAGGGATCTCTCCAATAAGTGCAAATATGGATTTGTCATTGAAGTTTGGGGTAATGATATTAGGCTAGTTATGAAGGCCGAGGGTTTGTTTTATCTTTTGGATGGTTTTATTGTTTGAGGGAAAGTCCTAAATGGAAAGAGTTTCAAAGGTGAGAAGTTGCAAGCAATGAGAGTAAGCTTCAGCAAAAAAGATAGATAATTACAGGTTTTAGTCCATTGGGCTATGGAGTCGTAATAGGGTTTAATTGAAACAGCAAGAGGCAAGAGTGGTCCATGGGGCAAGTCATCTATGTCTAAGAATCTCTTTAAAGTTTGATTTATGGAATGAAATGATACAATAAGAATGGGAATTAAACAAATGAAGAACAAGAGCAGTCCAGGATCTGGCAAGTACTTTGAAACTAGCCAGCCTTTGACACACACCTAAGAAAAATATGAAAGAAAACTAGGATCTAGTAAGTACTTTGAAACTAGCCAGCCTTTGATATACTTTCAATAGAAAACATATAAAAACAAAGGGAAACTTGAAGGCAACTTTTGGAGAAGAAACTAGCGGGCCGGGCTCACCACAAATCCTCTCCTAGCTCTACTTTACTTGGTAACTTTCAAGACAAACACAAAGATAACACAGAATGGCCTAAGATCTGGTAAGTACTTTGAAACTAGCCATATTTTAACACATTCCAAGGGATACTTTCAGACAGTCTTTTGGGATAAAACTAGGACCAGGGCACACCATATCTTCCTTAGTTAATCTCTACTTAACATGAAGTGAAAATAACATCCAAGAACAATATTCAGCTAAGACAATAAGACGAGGGAATGCCAACATTCCTATGCTTAAACTGAATTAAATCATTCCTAAATAACATAGATTGGAAAAAAAACACATAAATAAAGATTTCCAGTCAGAGAAGGCTACTGATATACAGTAGGTCCTAACTCTATGCATGCTGTTCTTTATAAGAGAAGATGAACGCAGTGAAAACAGAAATAAAACAACAATTTACAATAAGAAATAACATCACCATTGACATAGACCAGGATCCCATAAATCAGCTTGTATTGATGCTCCAAACCAGTTACAGCTTTAAGTCCAATGCTTTAGTTTAGCAATCATCTACACTTTCTAGACTAACTTATCTATCACAAGAAAAGCTCCAAGAGCCAGCGAATACTATTTACAATCAGAGGTTTTAAGCTCTAATATATTTCAAAGTTCTGCAACCAAAAATTTCTCATCTTCTACAATAGTATTTATAGAAGAATGAGGAGGTGAGATCTGATAAAAGATCTCTCGGGAAAATTAATACAGATTAATTACTTCTCAGCCTTTGAGGGGCTCGATGGAGAAGTTTACAGGTGTGGTACTGTATTAATTGATTTACATTTATGAATTAAGCTCGGTGGGAGCTTTTGTTGACCTTTCAGGCTCTGTTTTATATTAAAGTAACTCTGCTGTTATTTTGTGCATTAAATTCTCTGGCAGAATTAACTCTCTGGCTGCGCTGAGGCAAATATATTCGTTTTATCAATAACTTCGGCCTCTGTTTGGATGCTGGTGGCTACAGGTGGCACTGTGGTAGCTGAGAGGAATCAATTTGCCTCTGTTGAGGCGTTGGAGGCCTATCTGTCTGATAAAACACTTATGATTTCTCTTTTAACTGTGTTTCAATTTGGGGGATTAGGCTTTTGATAATCAGTCTTAGCCGTAATCCCCAAATTGTCTTCAATCTTCTGTTCTGCTGTGTTATGTCTTCAACACTGATACTATTTTTATTTGTGATTTAATAACACTGTGTCTTGTTGATGTGTAGGCCGCGTAGGGCTCATATGGCATCAATGCCTCCATGAAACATTGACGAGACGTGAATGGAGCCCGCAAATTTTCCGTTCGATAAGAAAGGCTGGGCGGGATCGGGTCAATCCTCGACTTTCTTTTTCTTTGTATTATAATGGGAAAAACCATTATTCGCCTGCGAAAATACAAACATATTATAAAATCCTGCTTTTTTGGGTTAAAATGCTTTAGAAGGCGTAGGGAGGAGCATGGTCGTTGGATGGCGTCATCCAACAGTGGAGATTATTTAGAGGAGGTTAGAAAGGGAGCATAGGATGAAAATGTCAGAACCGTCAATCGCGCAATGATCAACGGTGGTGAATAGATCGGGAATCAACAATCGGGGGGGGGGGGGAAACAAATAATGAATCACACCCTATGAAATCTCCGATGCGATTATATATGGGCCATTGATTTGCAGATCAGATCGACGGTGAAGAATGAATTGGGAGGTGGTTATGGCGGGGGAATGGTTCGCGATCGGAGCAAATGAGGGCCGTCGAATCCGAGGAAGGCGAGGAGAAGATCAACGGCTGAGGATCGGTTGGGGGTAGTTAATCGGAAGGGGGAACAAATCCACCGAATGAAACTTGCGATGCGATGTTGCGCGGGCCGTTTGGTCGGATTACAATCAACGACGGGGATTGCTTTTAAAGCGAACTGGCAGAAACCCTTTATATCCTATGAAAACCAAAAAAACTTAATAAAACACAAAGTTTTAATGCTTCAGGGCTGGATATATATTTATGATATGGTCTAGCGCCTGATTGTGGGGAATTGGTCTATATGGAATGGTAATAGGCCCGGGGCGTATTCAAATAAAGGGCCAATCGCAGTCGGAGCTTCAGGTTTGGGCTTTTTAATCTAACCATTTAACCTTTTCGATGCGATCAACGCCTTGGGACTTTAACCTTTGGTCCCGGGAAAAAGTAATATGAATGAATTGGAGGGGGCAGAGTTTTATATATATGTGACCCAATCGCATCGGAAAGTTTGATGCGGGTCTATCAATCAACCCTTTGTGAATTTCGCCGATGCGATTGCGCGATCAGGTCTTTTTAATCTAACCATTTTTTTATCAAAAATCCGTTGTAAGGGCACGTTAGACCAAAACTTTGGAAAAAGGGTTTTTTGATTTAATAAAGGAAAAAATCAATCGGATAGGGTTTATTCATTAGTTTGAGCACCTGATTGCGGGCCTCTGCTTTCGTGAAGCGGCCAAAGGACCGGGGTTCATCTATAACAAACCAAATCACATCGGAGGCTTTTGTGAAAGCCAAAGACTTGCGCTCATTGATTACTTCCAATGCGATAAGCGCCTGATGGTCATAGCGCCTGGTTCTAGGGCGTGGGCATGTAGGGAAATGGTTTAAGACTTAGCCCAAGGGAGCTTAAGTCCTTAGTAATAAAAAATTGTTTTTTATGAATTTTTTCAGAGTTTTCAATGGATTTTGGGGGTTTCGGAATAGTTTAAAAATGAGTTTTAAACTATGGAAAATGATTTTCATGAATGGAAGAAGAGGAATCATGAAATTAGAGGAGTTTTATGGAAAAAAAGGGGAGCAAAAATGAAGGTTAGTTTTGAGTGGAGGAAGGGGAAAATGATGATTTTGCAGCAGTCTTTTCTTATGAAATCAACATAATTTCTGAGTATAAAAAGGGAATAGTAGTGGAGATTTGGAGAGAGGCATGAGGCCTTCAAGAGTCTTCAAGAGCCAACACTTTTTAGCAATAAAATTTGTTCCTTGAAGGCTCCAAAAAGTTTTAGCCACCTTTTGCCATAAATTTTTTTATATGTGGCTAACAGGTCCCACAAACCGTGGAGACAATTTTACTCCCTTTGCAAATCTTATAGAGCTCTTTTGGGGCCTTAGTCTCAGGAACACCCTATCTTCCACTTCATAAATTTGGTCTATTTGATGAGTGTCAACATAACTCTTTTGTCAATCTTGTGCTTCTTTTAACCTCCCTTTAATCATAGTCATTTGTTATTCCATCTCTTGCACCACTTCTGGCCCTATTAATACTCAGTCCGAACTGAGAGGTGCTTTTCATGGTCTTCCATACAAGAACTCAAATGGTGCCATATTGATGGAACTTTGATAACTGTTATTGTAAGCAAATTCCACCAAGGTTAAAAAATCCTCCCATCTCTTTTGTTGGTCCATCACATACATCTGTAACATGTCTTTGAGGATTTGATTAGTCCTCTATGTCTGACCATTTATCTGAGGGTGGTATGCAATGCTGAAGTTCAATTAGGTTCCCAAGGATTCTTGGAAACTGGTCCAAAACCTTCCTATAAACACTACTCCCCTATATGATATGACCTTCCTTGTAACTCCATGTAATCTCACAATCTCATGAATAAAAAATCTCTCTATCTCTGGTGCCTTATATGTAGTCTTAATTGGTATAAAATTGGCACTCTTGGTCAATGTGTCCACCACTACAAATATGGAATCATGTCGTCTTGAGGTCATTGGTAGTGTCATAATTAAGTTCATTGATATAACTTCCCATTTAGATTTTGGTATCTCATGGGGTTGCAATAACCCTATTGGATGTTTGTGTTCAAATTTTACTCTCTGACACTCTAAACATCTTGCTACAAAGTTTAAAATGTCCTTCTTCATTCATATCCAAAAGAAGAGTGGTTTCAGGTCTGCACTCATCTTCTTAACACCAGGGTGTGCCATTTATATTGCGTGATGTGCTTCATTCAAGATCAACTGCCGTATATCTTCATTCGGTGGCACATATATCCTTCTCCAAAATCGTAGAAGTCCATCACTATCAAGGGAGTATTCTTCATATTTTTGGATACTCATTTCCTCCTCCCTTAAACTCTTGCTAACCTCCTTGTACTAGGTGTCCTTAGATTGCAAGCCAAGTAACTTCTCCCTTAAATTTGTCTTTAAGGGAATCACTGAAAATATCTGAGGCCTCCTACTTAAAGCATCAACAACCCTATTTACCATTCCTTTTATGTAAGTAATATCCAAACCATATTCACTGATAAGCTCATACCACCGTCTTTTCCTTGCATTTAAGTGGTCCTGAGTGAATATGTGTTGTAACCCACAATGGTCAGTCCTAAGTTCAAACTTCCTTCCTAGAAGGTAGTGTCTCCAAATATTTAGTGCATAAAAAATTGTTGCCATTTCTAGATCATGGTTTGTGTAGTTCTCTTCGTGGATTCTAAGTTTTCTTGATGTGTATGCTATTACTCTTCCTTCCTGCATCAATACACAACCCAACCCTTGCTTGGAGGCATCGATGCAAACCAAAAATTCTTGTTCCATATTTGGCACTTTCAAAATTGGTGCCATCGCTAATAACACTTTAACCTTTGGAATGTTTCTTCACATTTTTTCAGTCCAAATTAATTTCTTGTTCTTTCTTTGGAGTTCGGTAATGGGGTTTTCTAACTTCGAAAACCCTTCGAAAAATCTACGATAATACCTTGCCACACCCATGAAACTTCGTATTTAATGAACATTGGTTGGTGCTGGAAATTCCATGATGGCCTCGATATTTGTTGGGTCTACTGAAATACCATCCCCAGAGATAATGTGCCGAAGATAATGAATCTTTGATTGCTAAAAGGAACACTTTGAAAACTTTCCGTACAATTGGTTTTCTCTAAGACATTGAATAACTATCCTCAAGTGTTCGTCATGCTCTTCTGGAGTCTTTGATTAGATCAAAATGTCATCGATAAATACTTGTACAAACTAGTCGAAGTAATTCCAAAATATTATGTTCACCAAACTCATGAAAACACCCGGGGCATTTGGCAGTCCGAAGGGTAAAAATACAAATTCATAATGCCCAAATATTCTCTTAAAGGCTGTTTTCGGGATTAAATCTTCCTTGATTCTCAACTAATGATATCACGACCTCAGATCTATTTTTGAAAACACAGTTTCCCCCTTCATTTGATCAAACAACTCATCTATCCTTGGTAAAGGGTATTGATTTTTTATCGTCACTTTGTTCAATTGGCAATAGTCAATGCACAGTCGCCAAGACCCATATTTCTTCTTAACAAAAATCACAGGAGCTCCCCACAGAGATATGTTGGGTCGTATGAAACCCAAGTCCAAAAATTCCTTTAATTGGATTTGTAATTCCTCTAGTTTTTGTGTTGACATACAAAAGGGTGCTTTTGCAATAGGTTCAGTGCTTGGTTTAAGGTCGATGGTGAAATCAATTTCCCTTTTTGGGGGTAACCCATGTAGTTCTTCGGGAAATACATCCTTGAATTCAACAAGAAATGGATTTTTATCAAGGTTTATAGAATCACCCTTATCATTTAGAGCTACCACCGTGAACATTTGACACCCCTTTCATCTACATTTAATTATTTTCATGGAGGATATGAACCTCAGGGACACCCCTCGGTTCTTTCCCCTCAATGATTTTCTTTGTCCATCATCATCAGTGAAATGCAGTATCTTTTCTTTGCAGTCTAGGAGTGCTTCATGTCATTCCAACCAATCCATTCCTATAACTACGTCATAGACTCCTAAGATCGTAGAGTACAAGGATACCTTGGTCTTACATACACCCAGGTCCACCTCACAATCCTTTAACATCTTTCCTACATTTATTTTAATACCACATGCCATTCCTACATGTCTAAAATCATGTTGTGAAATAGGTTTATATTTAATCCTTAATAATGCATTTAAAGAAATAAATGAATCAGTAGCTCCTGGATCTATTAAAATGAAAAAAACTCATTCCATCTGTATTACCTGAGGTCTCCAACACAATGGACTAGTGTTCGACCTAACGATTGATCATCGCTGCATGGATGCGATGAGCCTTCCCCAGATCCCCCACCGTAGCTACTTTCTAAGTTGAGTTGGTATTACCTGTCTTTTGAGGGCGATCCCTCTCGTAGTGAGGACCTCCACAAGTCCAACACCCTCTCTTAGGAGATTGGCTCCTACTACCAACTGAACTGGGAGTTGGCCTGGAACTATGTTGGATAGAGAGAGACTGCTGGGATCGATGCTGAGGTGGTGTGACTTGGTGTTGTTGCATAAGACAATGATGTTTTTGTTGACAAGTTTGTTGAGGTACCCTATGCAGCTACTGAGCTGGATTCCTATATGGTGTTTTTTGATTTCCTGTTGACCTCTTTTGATGATTGAACTCAAGACCCCTTTGAAAATTTCTACGTTCCATACTATTTCCACTGGCTACTCCTGATCCTCAAGGCATGGTGGTCTTACTAGGTCCACTATTCATGATATCCTCCTCTGCGATAATTGATCGCTGAACTTCCTCGTGCAAGGTGCGAGTCATTAAGATCCTAACCTTAGCCCAAATGTTACCATTTAGCCCACACACAATTTTTTTCACCTTGAGCCTTTCTATGTTTAAGTGAGGGGCATAACAGAGTAATTCCATGAAACGAGCCTCATACTCTAGTACTGAGTGACTCCCTTGCTTTAATGCATTGAATTCATTTAATTTCCTCTCAAGGAATTCCTATGACAGGTAGCATTCTCTAAAATTTTCTTCAAACAATTCCCAAGTTACTTCTGAGATATTCATCCCCTATTTGGGTAATAATGTATTCCACCAAAGTATTGTGTTTCCCTTTAGTTGGAATATACCCATCTTGGCCTTCATGTTTGAGGTGTACTCTCTCAGGGTAAAGCACATAGCCATGTTTTCTAACCATGCCTCTGAAGATTGACCATTTGTGGACCCCCAAAACTCTGAAAATTTTACATTTTCCAAATCTCGACGTACATAATTTCTTGTAGTGTTTCAGGGTGCTTCATTTTGTATGACTGGTCCTCCATGATCCCGTTCTAGATGGTTTATTAATGCCTCAGACATGTGTTGGAATGATCTCATTAATTTTACCACTTCCCTGGCTAGTATTTGTCCTTGTGTTGTGATGTTTTCCTCATCATTGGGTGGGGTGGCAGGGGTTGGTTTTTGTGGTGGCATCACGTTATGCCCTCTAGTTTCCCCACTCCTTCTTGTAATTCTTCTAACCATGTTTCACCAATGAATCTGTTCACCCAGAGATGAGATTCAATCTTGACTTGCCGCTACTTGAACTCCTTTGTTGTTGTCTACCTCCAAGCGTGAATTTTGACTTGCTTAATCCGAATGTAATGACCCATTGGTTGACCTCCCAGCCTACTCCTTGGGTACTCTCCTTCCTCGCGGACCCCCGAGCTGCAATGGGTTTGTACAATGAATGAATGTGCTAGCTGATAGAGGTGAGCACTCCTTTTCTCAAGAGTCCCCTCTCTAAAGTCCTCTACTTCACCAAACTCCACTATAGCTTGTAACCACTCATAACGACATCATCCAACAATAGGGTAAGAAATAAGTCCTTTTTCCCATGGCTTATCTCTTCTTTTATTGGAGGATTCATAGGTGACAATTGGAATTTCATGCATAATTAATTATTTTTGTTAATCTAAATTTTGATTATTCACCCACCCATGTGTCACCCTCTCACCAAGAATCTCCAAAATCGTTTACTTAAATATTAATTTAAAATAGTATTTTCCTCACCCCAACAAGACTTCCTGTTTTTTCTCCTAGTTGTCTCTTGATCCCCCATTTCCTATTTCTTAATTTGTGTTTATTACTGAAGTTAACTGATAAGTCTCAGATTTGGTCCCCTAACTACCTCCTAATTTAACTCATTTTACCTCTTCGATGGATATTCTTATGTTGGCTCTTGCCACATGGAGGTTCTCTAAATTTCTCCAATTTTAATTTATTAATCTTATTTTAATTCACCACCCTCTTCTCTTAATGAATTTTTTAACTATTTTATGATTAATATTTATACTTAACTTTATGTTCCTCTTTCCCCCTTTTGCCTAATTAAGTTACTTATGTACATTATCCACTTGATATTTTTTTTTGGCATGGAAAGCGTAGAGTTATCACGATAAAATATTTCATTTCTTCTTATTCTTCCCTTACCCTAGGTTTTATTCTTGATTTAATTTCCTTGGTTCTAACATCATATATCACTTGATATGAATTAGTAGGATTTTCATATATTGATTATATCTATTAGTTGCTTTAATGAAGTCGAGTGTGTCAAGTTGGTCATGCCCTTCAAGAAATTCCATTCGAAGTTCCAAGGGTGCCATGTCTAACAATTTATTTTTGATGCTAAGGGTGCGAAGTTGGTCGTACCCTTTAGGAATTTCTCTTAAAGTTCCAAGGATGGCACACCACTTGCCCTTCAAGCATCCATTTTCTATGAGGGGAAATTACAGGTGCAACGACAGAGATAATTATCATCTAGTATGTCTCTTGATATAGTGAGACTAATGGTGTTGGGGATCAAGGAATCCACCTTGATTCGCCCGCCCCCAGAAAATCCTCATGAGTGACCCAAATTTGGGACCTTCCCCACGACTTCGTGATATTCAAGGCGAAGGTGTTTCAACCTTTCCAGCCTAAGTCACGTTGGGAGTGCTAGCGGGTGAGATCATGGACACTGTCCTACCCCTTAGATATTGTTCCATCCAATTGTACAACCCCATCGCCCATATGTAATTCATTTGGCCTAGAAACTAACATGTTCTTGCAATCACTGACTTATCTTCAAAGTATATATATATATATATATATATATATAGCAATTTTAAAACTGGACTTAGAATTTCGAAGACAAAATATTAATTTCTATCAGACCAGATGTTGTCAACTCATCATATGCGAGTGCCTCTGGTGGTTTCTTGTCATTCAATAATCATCAGTAACAAAGTTTCTCAGTGTTAGTCATTATCATAATAACAACATAAAAATGACCTAGTCATTCACATCATTGTTCATTTTGATTCAAAAGAAATGTAAGTAGCTAACATAGGGGAGACATCCATCATGGTTATCATAATTGTAACATCAATGGGAAAATAACATATCCTTCAAAGCCATCATCATCACAACATCAATAGAAAACATACCTATCCATCAAATTTTTCATCATCACAATATCAATAGAGAACATACAAATCCATTAATGCTACAATCATATCAATAGAGAATGTGCATAACCATTAATGTTGTCATCATCATAGTATCAATAAAGAACATACATAACTATCAAATCCACTAATAATAGAGTCATGTGTTCGGATCCTCAACCCGAGGTCCTCAAAGAATAAAGTGCGGTCCTTAGGGCTAAATAATATTAAAATTCATATCAGTGTCACTCAACTAGAGTAGGGCACTACACTAACAATCATGATTGTAGACTTGATGAGATTCAACAACTTTCCTGTATCTTTACAAAAAAGGGACAAAATATGCTTGAAGCATGTGGTATCCTGAATGGATCCATCTAAAAATATTAGTACATCATCAAAAAATAAAATATGCGTAAGATAGATTACATCAGTCAGCTTGACTCCAGTCAGTGTCCTGACATTTCGAGCTGAAGGTATGAGCTTGCTAAATCCTTCCATGATTAGGAGGAAGAGAAGGGGTGATAACGAGCACCCTTGCCTGAGGCCCCGTTCAACATGGAAGAAATCATATGTAGACCCATTGATAAGAATAATAAAGGATGCGGATGTGATGAAACACATGATCCATTTGATGAAAGGAGGAGGAAAGCCAATGTGATTAAGAATGAGTTGAAGGTACGTCCAACAGGCACGATCAAAAGCTTTTTCCAGGTCAATATTGAGAATAATGCTCTTAAGGCTTCTAAGATTAATAGAGTGTAAGCCTTCTTGAGTAGTTCCAATGGATTCATGAATTTTCCTGTGGCTGAGGAAAGCAAATTGTTCCTTGGATATGTGCTAGTATAATATAGGCTTAATGCGGTTAGCGATGATCTTGGAAATAATTTTGTATATGCAATTTCACAAGGAGACAGGCCTATAGTCATCGAATATCAAGGGGTTTTTAGATTTTGGGAAGATGGCTATAAATGTATAGTTGAATCCCTCATACATCCTCCCTAGTAGTCTGTAGTATTCTATAGCCTATAGTATATACTTACCTATTGTGTCAAAAAAGGTAAGATAAAGTTCAATAGGCCATCCATCTGGTCCGAGACTTTTGTCTCTTTTGAACCACTTCAATACAACTTCAATTTCTCCCAGCATGATTGGTTTATTCATGTTCTCCACATCCTCCTCATTCACAAATCTGGGCATTACCCAGGAAATGTGAAAGACCTCAGTTATGGTGGCCTCTCTAGGAGTATGAAAAAATTGAGAGAAATTTCTGATGTCCATGTCCTTTAACTAACTGTGGGTGTTGGCCACCCGACCAATTTGATCTCTTAGCTTCCATATAATATTGGTAAGTTTCCTTCCTCTGGCACACTGCTGAAAGAACTTAGTGTTGTCATCCCTTGCTTTAAGCCATATTGCTCTGCTCCTTAACCTCCAGGCTTCCTCTTTCTGTCTCAGTAATTTAATCTTTTCTACTTCCAATCTGGTTAATTTATTTTTCCTTTCAATTGTTTGAAATCCATAATTTCCAGAGTCCACCAGCTCTGCAATTTAATCTTAAATCTTCAATAGAGTAGCTTCATCTCTTTTTTTTTTCTCCTTTGCCCATATAATGGTCCTATGTTTGATCCAAGCCAAATTATTTGAAATGACTGCTGATGGAGTAGAATTAAGATCAAGACAACAGTGGTTCGAGGATTCCTTAACAATTTTATGGAATTCATCCTCTACAAGCCATGTGGAGTTGAATTTGAATGGTGTATTAGGCTTGTAATTTGTGCTCATTACTTCAAAGAAAATGAGGGAGTGATCATATATACCCCCAGAGCCTGCCCATTGTCTCATTATGTACAATCACTCCACCAACTGTGATTTAATGAGAAAATAGTCGAACCTGCAGGCGAGAGCATCATCCTTGATCCTTCTATTATGCCAAGGAGGCATAATTTTGGCCATTTCTATATCCAGAATATTATGTGAGTTCAATAGGTGATCAAAATAATGAGTCATAGGATCTGTTTGGGCCCAAGATCCCCATGATTTAGCATCAGCTCTCCCCAATGATGATGTTATCACTTTTCATGAATGTTGAGTCTAACAATTTATCCCAGAAACCAACATGATTGTGACATGGTCCATATACGTTGATAATTTGAATTGGGATATCAAGTTCAATTGAATTGATATCGGCCGCAACTTCCCCACATGTTCTCAACCTTGATAGTTCTGTTGTTGAACCCAATAACACATCCCCTAGGATGACCTCTCACATATAGGGTTTGGAAGGTCCATCCCAGTAATAATGATGACAAAAGTGTGTTAATTGCAACCCCATCCCCTAAGGTCTCTTGTAGGAATATAACATCTATCCTATCTAATTCGAATAGATGCCTGAGAGCCAATTTTTTTTCAGGGATGGCCATACCCCTGCAATTGAAAGATAGACATTTCATGAGGTAACCAAATCAGGGTTTCCATGTGCTCTAAGAACCCGGTCGATGGAGGATTATTTTCTTGATGCCACTTCTATCCCAACCCAGAGGATGGATTTAGATATATTGGATTGTATACCCTAGGAATTTTCTGGTATTTTAGAGAAGGATCATCCCCTAGGCCAAAGGTAGGGTGAGGCTTAGAGTGAGCCAGGGATTTGAGGTTATACCAATGGAGGGAGCTGTTGTCTGAAGAGACTACCCTATCAGAATGAGGGGATTGGACACCCTCCATAGTGGTTGGCTCAGGTGCAGGGCATGAAGGAGGGGATGATACAACAAGACAAGTGACAGGTCTATACTTGCATACAGATAAAACAATACTAGTTGCAACAATAGATAAATTGGTACAATCAGAATTAAAAACAATAGATGTAATGGGGAGAGAGGATGAGGGTGAAGTACCCAGAATCAGACCAGCTCCGGAGGAGTGCGATCCTGTGACCCTTGTAGGAGTTGGGTGAGCTACCGGTTATTGCAGAGTCTTCTGTCCTTCTATCTTCTCTGCGATGTAGAAGGTGCAAATGGTACAGGGGTCAGTCCATCATCCTCTAGAGTTTGGGTACCCGTTGTCTCTTTTGCCTTGGTATGCACCTTGTTTGTAACTATTATTAGTGGGCATCCCTTATATAAATGGAAAATTTCATTGCATCTTCTGCAGAAAAATGGAACCCACTCATAATCCATAATTTTCCATCTAATGTGCTCCCGATATGGTAAGCGAAGACTTTCCACTGGTCCTTCTCTGGTGTCCAGGTGAACCAATATTACGAAAATGGAAATATTTACGGATTCAATGTATGATCTATAATGATCCAGGTATATCCCCAAATCATCCCCAATTCACCTAAAGACATTCTCCAACCAAAATTGAAGGGGGAGTCCTAGTAGTCTAACGCAAATAGGGCCAGCCCCCGATTTCTCCTTGTCTGGATTGAAGAGAGGCGTCCAATGTTTAATCATAACCAGGGTCATCACTATGTGCTAGAACTTTGATAGTATCCAGTTCACCTGTTCGAGGTGTGGGAAAATTAGGGTAAACCACCCGTGAGTCATTATTAGGACTGCCAGAAGTTGCTCCAGGACATGTCACCAATTTTCCATCGTCCATCGCTTTACCATAATAGTGGAGTAATTTCGGCCTTCGACCCTAAATACAACCACCGTACTCTCAGTTTCTAGTGCCAGAGCCATGCTGATACCTTCGCCAAATACTAGTAGATGACCCCTCTCCCGAACCTTGGTACACTTGGGGTTTTTTACGACCGGGCCTCTGGGGCTATTTTTCCCGTGTTTGCTTAGTCTCCTCAAGCTAGGTTTCGTCTGAATTAGAAACCCTAGTCTCGTATTTTTCATGTATATTTTGGGAAATACCTTCAAAACAACCTGATTTTTTAATGGTGGGAAACATAAGAGATGTCTTGGGTTCATTAATAGAGATTCCTGGACATGTAGCCCAAGGTTTTCAAACCCAAGTGTAACCGCCTCAGTTACGATGAAATCCCCTACCACCACATAGGTAATGCATGATCCAACTGGTTGATATGTGTTTTTTTCAAGTTCCCATAATCGTATTTCTAATGGGGATGGAAACATATATGTATGATGTTGCTGGTTTTCTGGATGAATGAAGTGAAAACCTGATGTTACTATAGAGGATGATATTGTGAACCCTAATCCACTGTGTGAGGCCTCACCTTCCTCCATTGCGGTTATACATGTCCTTACCTAGTCATCCGGTTCTTGGAGGGTCTCTAGTATTTTCCTGGATGGATGCTGAGGTGTATAATTTGTCCAAATATGCGATGCATCCATTGAGTCTGAGGAGTAGTCAACTAGTTCCTCCTCCATGAACGACGTTCAACTACCGTGCTATAGGGTTTCAAGAAATGCTCTCTTCCCTCCAACGTGCTGCCAAAATAGATGGGGTCTAATGTTAGCCACGTCCTTATACACTACCAACCAGACATGGGCATCTATACCGTGTGTTCTCCATGTCCATTTTTCTCGGTTCCACTCCTCTCACTTCATGGTCAAATGCCCATGTTCCATCGTCTTAGGTTTGTGAAGCCATCGCTGCCATCTTCGCTGATAAGACCCTAGCCAACATCCATGATGCATAGCTCTTCTTCTTTGCATTTTTTCATATCATATTCATCCCATAATACTATAAACTCAATTGGCATCTTAAACGATAATCTATGGTTCTTTGGAGGCATTGTAGTATTTTATTTCATTTTCAATCTCCAAAATTGACTCTGGTGCCCTCTCAAAATCAAGGTTGAGGATAACAAAATCACAATTCACCATACAAGTATGATTTCCAGGGCTCTATGATGCATTTTGTGGAGGATGAATTCAAAAGTATTGTTACTATCAGTGCACTTTAGTGGGATTTTGTCATTGCTTTTATGCTACTCAGGTGCATGATACTAATTTGTTCCTTTATATCTCTTTTATCCCTATTGTTCTCGCCTTTATTCTCGGAGAGGAGCTGCAACATATTGTTGCCCCACTTATATTAGATAATGTTGAAGCAAATGTATATTTTAGGGTAAAATGACTTCCATGGATTATATTTCTAGATTAATAAACCGAAATTGCTTCTCTCTTTAATCATTTTCATCCCTTTTTAGAATAAATTTGAGTTTCCCTCATTATCTTAGGGTTCGGTGGAAATGTGGATACTATTGATGTTATATT
This sequence comes from Pinus albicaulis, assembly GCA_034641835.2. Taxonomy (NCBI): domain Eukaryota; kingdom Viridiplantae; phylum Streptophyta; class Pinopsida; order Pinales; family Pinaceae; genus Pinus; species Pinus albicaulis. The sequence goes on from CM076570.1 coordinate 57,032,742, forward strand.
TCTTGCCATATATTTGTTTATATATATGTCTGGTTTTGGGTTTTGTTGTCCAATTATTGTGTATCTATAACACCTTGCCACTTTATGCACTTGTTACTCAAATGGGAACAAATTTCAAAGCATAATTTAAAGGGGAAAAGAAGCAGGGAAAAGTCAAAATCTAGGGCTTGTAGTAGACAAAACTAAGACATATCAATAAACTGTAATAAGTTTGAAAAGAGGCACCATAGACTCTCACAAGATGTTCCTAGTTCTAAAATATGACAATTTGGCAAAAGAATATGTTAAAGCCTCAAATGAGACATAAAAAAGTCCTATGGAAGGAGGAAGACTGCACTTTGTGTTTGTGCAATATTTACTTTGTTATGATGGTGGAGGTTTCTTAGTTTAAAGATGGAAAACTAAAGGAAGTTATGTAGAGTTATAATGTGATGAGAGTTGGGGAATATATTTATTGCAATAAAAATGCTTTCCTCCACCAAGTTATGTCCAAAAGGAAATCAATAGCACAAATCCTCAAATAGTAGCACATGCCCATGGAGGGAATGGATATGTTTGCAAAAGTATGTGCTAATTGTGCTCCAAAGTACTATTTGATATTTCAAAGAACATAAAAAGTTGGTTGGAAAGATTGTGCAATGGAAATTCAAACTGATAATACTATCTCATGTGTGTGCGCAAATATCATAGTTGAGGCAAACTCTTCTTGGAATGCCTTGCAATGCTTTTCTAGTGTTCCTTCAACATAAATTCACCTAAAGGATCTTTCAAAGTTTGGAACATTTGTAAACAAGGAAATTTGTTCAAAGCTAATGTTTTCTTTAGAAAACGAGGAGACAATTCTATGCAATGGGTAGTTGATAATGTTTTTAACAAATAATGCAACTTCTAGGTTGAACTTTGTTCCATCCTTATTATGTATACTAGTTTTAGAAATAATGAATTGGAAACATGATTTATATACTATTTTGTCATAAATGAGAGCCCACATAGTAGAGAAATGAATGTCAGAGTGTACACATATTATTGTTGAAGATTATTTTCCTATAACAAATAATGTGATGGAAGCTATTAGGGCAAAAAAATTGATAATTGTGTATGACTGGCTTAAAGCCATGGTAGGGCAAACATATTTACCTTAAGATATTCCAAACTGTATGAGATTTTCTCCTTTAATGATACTAAAAATGTGGGCAAGTATTTGTACAAGTGAAAATTGTATCTCCAAAACCTCGAGAAACATGCTTATGTGGAACCACATCTGTAGTTGGGCCATTATATTTGTACCATTACAAAGAGAAGCTACAACATCTACTGGAAGTTGTTGGGGTAATTATTATTCTATTTTCTAAAAGGCATTAAAGTACACATAAAGCAGGTGTATCAAGAGAATGTTAAGTTTTGATAGTTCCAACAGAGGGCACAAAAAAGAACTTAAGGCTTAACTGCCATGAATTCAGTTACATTAAAGAATGTTAAGTCCCTATATTAATAGTGTAGCCCCTTATTATTGTTAGTGTAAACCCCTTATTGTTATTATTGTACCCTTGTAACCCCCATTTTTTTATTATTGTGCCCCTAAATTATTATTGTTAGGTCGGCTAGGATTACATTATGGCCCACTAGGATTACATTATGGCCACATGGACTCCTATATATAGAAAGGAGGTTTTGTAAATTGTATCATCCAAGAATTTTTTATTTATGTAATGTATTGGAGGTTTCCCCCTCGAAGTGGCTTATTTCTAAGGTGTTGATATCTCTTTTCTTCTATTTTTGGAGCTGGTTACACAACATTTGGTATCAGAGCTTTGGATTCTAGGGTTTCGCTGCTCCAAACAGGTCATCGTGGAATTTTCGCTATAACTTGTTTTCTACAAAGTTTTAGAAGCTGAAATTTTTAGGGTACGAAGCTGAAATCCTGAGGAATATTGTCTAAAAATTTCAAAGCTTGGTTCGCAATATTTTCGGAGATATCATCTGTGGAAGTTAGGTCTTTTTTCAAGCTCCTAAACAGGTCATCGTGGAATTTTCGCTATAATTGTTTTTCTACGAAGGTTAAGAATTTGAAATTCATATGGTACGAAGCTGAAATCCTGAGGAAATTTGTCAAAAAATTTCAGAGCTTGGTTCGAAATATTTTTGGAGATATGATCTGTGGAAGGTAGTGCTTTTTCAGGCTCCTGAATTTCATCTCAAAGAGGTGATCTTGGGAAAAGTTCAATAACTCTCTCTCTGGGCAGTGGATTTGAGTGCCGTAAAAAGTTGTCGCAAGTACACGAACTGTAGTTTCTTGGTTATCAATTTCAGAGACAAAAAACGAAACAGTGACATGTGACAAGTCCTACAAGTTTGCTCTACTGAACCAGTCCAGAATTAGGTCATTGTGGGAGATTGGACACAACTTTTCCTTGGGGAATCCAAATTAGATCATACCTATGGAATTTGAAAGAAGCTTTAGAGGGATACTACAGGGCTGAATTTTAGATATTGAAGATTTTCAATTATAGATATAATTCAATTTCAATATCGAGCTCCTCAAAGCAAGTAAAAGGTGTGTATTCTTTTTACGAATTGCATAAGTCTTGTTTGAAGAATCAAGTTGAATTGATTGCAAGGGAATATTGTAGAATAGGTATCAATATTGGATTCCAAAATGGCGCCTAAAAAGAATTCAACACCCATTAAGCCTTCATAAGGCTCTACCATGACTCATGAAGATGAAGAATTGCAACATGATCTATCAAAATTACAAGAGCAAGTGCAACAAATTTCACTCTCGCAAAGAGCAACAAAAAATGAAATGGAAGTTTTGAAGAAAGGCATGGAAGCTAAGATGGATGGAGTGGAAGCTAAGATGGATGGTATGGAGGCTGGCATGGAATCTAAGATGGATGACATGGAAGCTAAGATCGATGAGAAAATGGAAAACATGAAGAATTTTCTAAAAGAAGACATGGAAGGTTTGACAAAGTTGATACAAGAAAGGTTTCCTAATGGTGAAAAGATAGTAGAAGAACCTCATGATGAGAACAAAATAAATGTTAATTATGATTTCATAAACCCTAATGTTGGCGGGAAGAACCACCATATTCCAAAGATGGATATGAGGAAGTTTGATGGAAAGGATCCTGTAACATGGATACTACAGATGGAGCAATATTTTGATCTCCATAACGTGCAAAACACACAAAAGGTACGCATTGCAACTTTACATTTAGAACAAATACATTTGTATGGTATCGATGGCTTTGCTCCCGTAAAAAAATTGTCACTTGGTCAATTTTTACGGAGGAAATGATAGCACATTATGAGGATACAAAGAGCAACACCTTCTTTAGCCAATTGATAAATCTCAAACAAAAGGGTTTAGTGGGGCAGCACATTGAGGACTTCCAAAAATCGAATATAAGGGTAACTGATATTCCAGAGGAACACAGGATTGATCTCTTCATAGGCACTTTAAAGGATAACATCCAACATGAAGTTCGCGTTTTGGAACCTGATTCATTGGAGAAGGCATTCAGGTTGGCAAGAAAAGTTGAACGTAAAATTATGGCGACAAGGAAGCCTACCACTCAATTCTATAAAGAAGGAAATGTTGCTACGCCTAGATTTCCACAACCTACAAGGTTGACACCACAACAATTGGAAGAAAAAAGAGCAAAAGGGCTTTTCTACAGTTGTGATAGCAAATACACTAAAGGTCATAAGTGTGCTGAGAAGAAATTATTTTACATAGATTGTGAAGAAGAATAAGAAAATGAACAAGAAGAGGATATACACCAGGAACCAGCCCTAGAAGAGGAAGAAATGAATCCGACCATATCGTGTAATGCACTGGCAGGAATTACCACTCCCCAAACTCTCAAGATAGAAGGACAAATCAAGAAGAAAAAGGTAATAGTGTTGATTGATTCAGGTAGCACCCATAATTTTATTCATTGTAAGGTAGCCAAGGAATTAAATTGTTTCCTATACTCAGCACCAGAATGTCAAGTGATGGTTGCAAATGGAGGAACTATAAATTGCTCTGGAAAATGCCATAATATCAAGCTAACCATGGGGGAAATATGTGTTGACTATTCCAATGCTTTCCATTCCTATGGGAGGTGCTGATGTTGTACTAGGAGTACAATGGTTACAATCTTTGGGGACGGTAGCTTTTAATTTTCAAGAACTTTTCTTGAAATTTTTTTCAGAAGGAAAGGAAGTCAAATTATGGGGTATTGAAGGGAAGCCGGGAAGGATAATAAGCTCTAATGTAATGACAAAGCTTCTAAAGAAAGAACAACGAGGCGTAATTGCACAATTATGCTCACTAGACGTTCCGACATCAAAATCATCTATTTCGGCAGATCTCCAACAAGTCTTTGACAATAATTCCAAGGTGTTTGAAACTCCCAAAGGACTCCCACCTATTCGTGATCATGATCATGCTATTCATTTGATTCCAGGAAGTGTTCCTCCAAACATCATGCCTTATAGATATCCTTACTTCCAAAAGAGCGAAATTGAATTTATGATTGCAGAAATGTTAGAGGCGGGTATAATTCAACCTAGTCAAAGTTCTTTCTCTGCTCCTGTAGTATTGGTACACAAGAAGGATGGATCATGGCGAATGTGTCTGGATTATAGGGAGCTCAATAAGCTCCCCATTAAAGACAAATTTCCCATTCCCGTGATTGATGAATTATTGGATGAATTACATGGAGCAATTTATTTTACCAAGTTGGATCTTCGTTCAGGATATCATCAAATTAGAATGAAGACTGAAGATATTCCAAAAACAGCATTTCGAACTCATGAGGGTCATTAAGGAATTTTTGGTCATGCCTTTTGGCCTTACCAATGCACCTTCTACATTTCAAGGGTTGATGAATTCCATTTTCAAACCCTTCCTTAGAAAATTTGTGCTAGTTTTTTTTGATGATATACTAATCTACAACAGGTCTTGGAAGGATCATGTTGAACATGTTGACAGGGTGCTCAAACTATTGCAGGAGAAACAATTATATGCACAAACATCCAAATGTTTCTTTGGAGTACAAGAGGTGGAATATCTGGGTCATATTGTATCTCACGAGGGTGTTAAGGTAGACCCTAACAAAATTAAAGCCATTAAGGAATGGAAAGTCCCCACAACCATAAAGCAATTGCGAGGATTTCTCGGGTTAACAGGGTATTATCGCAAGTTTGTTAAGAATTATGGGAGAATATCAACACCTCTAACAACATTATTGAAGAAAGATGCATTTTCATGGACTCCTGAAGCAACTAAGGCCTTTGAACATCTTAAAGAGGCAATGTGCCTAGCACCGGTCTTAGCTACGCCAGACTTCACAAAAACCTTTATTGTGAAATGTGATGCCTCAGGAAATGGAATTGGTGCAGTTTTAATGCAGGAAGGAAGACCCATTGATTTTGAAAGTCGTCCAATCAAAGGAAAGTATTTACAGAAACCTATTTATGAGAAGGAAATGTTAGCAATACTGCATGCACTAAAGAAATGGCGAATTTACCTAATGGGAAGACACTTCAAGGTAAAAACTGATCATGATAGTCTTAAACACTTTTTGGAACAAAGACTATCTTCAGAAGAGCAGCAAAAATGGGTCACAAAGATGTTGGGTTATGACTTTGAAATAATCTACAAAAAAGGAAAGCTTAATGTTGTTGCAGATGCACTCTCAAGAAAGAATGAAGAGGGAAGCATTGCTTTGTGCCATTTCTATTATCCAACCAGATTGGATAAGCGAAGCAAGAGATGAATGGAAGAAGGACAAAGATGTATGGACACTCATTCAAAATTTGCAGCAAGATCCTAGTACATCTGATACATTTAGTTGGAAAAATGATTTCTTATGGTACAAAGATCGCTTATATCTTTGTAAGAATTCCCAACTAAAACAAAAGATTCTTCTGGAATTGCACACTTCTCCTTTAGGAGGACACTCAGGATTTTTAAAAACTTACCAAAGGGTGAAGAAAGATTTTTTTTGGGATGGCCTTAAATCTGATATTCAAAAGTTTGTGGCGGAATGTTTGGTTTGCCAGCAGAATAAAGTGGAGACAATTAAGACTCCGGGACTTCTACAACCTTTATCCATTCCAAGTCAACGTTGGGAGGAGATTTCAATGGATTTTATCACAGGTTTACCTAAGTCCGAAGGAAAGAATGTCATCATGGTGGTAGTTGATAGACTTAACAAGTATGCACACTTTTGTGCATTATCTCATCCATTTAAAGCAAGTATAGTTGCTACTACATTTATGGACAGAATTCAAAAGCTACATGGAAGCCCAAGGGTTATTGTGAGCTATAGAGATCCCATTTTTACTGGAAATTTTTGGACGGAGTTATTTTCTTGTTTGGGTACTCAATTAGCTCATAGCTCATCTTATCATCCTCAATCTGATGGTCAAACTGAGATAGTAAATAAATGTTTGGAAGGATATCTTCGTTGTTTTGTATCTGATAAACAAACACAATGGGTCATGTGGTTACCTCTCGCTGAATGGTGGTATAACACTTCCTTCCATACTGCAGCAAAAATGACCCCATTTATGGCACTTTATGGATATCATCCACCATCCATCACATCATCTTTAAGAGAAAATTCGAAGGTTCAAGCAGTGGAAGATCACATCGAGCATCAACAAGAAGTTCTCCAACTCTTAAAGGATAACCCGAATTTGGCACAAAATCGAATGAAACAACAGGCAGATCAACATCGCAGCGAGAGAAGTTTTGATGTAGGAGATTGGGTATTTTTACGGCTACAACCATACAAACAAATGTCCCTCAAGCAAGCTAAGAAGGATAATAAATAATCACCAAAGTACTATGGTCCTTACAAGGTGTTGCAAAAGATTGGTACTATGGCATACAAATTGGAGCTTCCTGCTTCTTCGCGAGTACATCCAGTTTTCCATGTTTCATGCTTAAAGAAGGTTATAGGAGAAAATCTTCCAGTTCAAACAATATTGCCAGAACTTGATTAGGAAGGAAAAATCATATTGGAACCAGAAGCGGTCATGGAAACAAGAACTCGACAACTACGGAATCGATCAATTTCAGAGTATCTCATCAAGTGGAAGAACTTACCCACCGAAGATTCTACATGGGAGGATGAGAATTTTATACAGAAGCACCCAGAGCTACTCAAGCGTTGAGGACAACACTTTTTTGAAGGAGAGGGGCATGTTAGGTCCCTATATTACTAGTATAGTCCCTTATTGTTGTTAGTGTAACCCCCTTATTGTTATTATTGTACCCTTGTAACCCCCATTTTGTTAGTATTGTGCCCTTAAATTATTATTGTTAGGTTGGCTAGGATTACATTGTGGCCCACTAGGATTACATTATGGCCCCATGGAATCCTATATATAGAAAGGAGGTTTTGTAAATTGTATCATCCAAGAATTGTTCATTTATGTAATGTATTGGAGGTTGCCCCCTCGAAGTGGCTTATTTCTAAGGCGTTGATATTTCTTTTCTTCTATTTTTGGAGCTGGTTACACAACAAATAAATTCCTATATTGAGTGAAGATAAAGTAGTTGAAGCAATTGTGGTTGGAGATTGTAGTGCATTTACCTTCAAAACCACCTCGTGTCCTTCATCACCTTCAACTAAGGAAATAATAAATGTGGTTTATTCTGAAGATGAAGAGGAGGTTACCACAAGAAATCAACATTCTAAGGTCATAGATAACAACAAGACAGATTTGAGTGTTATTTGTGTGTGATTGTCTCCAATTTGTAAGGAAATGCAAATTATTTTAGATACAACTGAAATAACAAGATTGAAGTCGATATCAAAAACAAGATCTACTAGGCTGTCTTTGGAAAAAATTGGTTTAGAAGAGTCCTTGGAAACTCAAACTCATCGAAAACCTAGAAGAGTTACTAGTGATGAGAAATACAAAATAAGTGATGGATAGAAGGAAGGAATTCTCTTTGTGACATACCGCAAATAAAATATGCGATCTAGCTCACCAAACTACGATCACTTCAATCACATCAGTGGAATATAGGGTAGCATCCTGTCCCCTAATCCACCTAATTTCCCCGTCATTGATAGTTATTTTTCATATCAATCTGTGACCCTTGCTTCATGTCAAATCACTTAGCCAATGCGTGACCCTCCCTTCATCTCAAATTGCTTCACCAGCCTCCGACTACCCTTAATCGCATCATATCCTGGCTTTTCATATTGCAGAATGATTCTTCAAGTCGCGATCTTTGTCTACGACTTCTACATTCACATCTCAATCCCCCATCATTACATCACAAATTACATTATAAAACCATGACACCCTCTTATATTGCATCACATCACAGATTAGTGATTGTTCGCCTTCCCACGAATGATCAGAATATATGTTAAAGGACTCAAATGAGGATACCATTACAAAAAATTTCTATTTGGCTCTTGTTTGAATGCCATGTTCAAGCTAAAAAACACTCAAATTTGATCAGAAGGAACATTGTTGGAGTAAATCTAGTTTCCATTTATGAGTTGTGCTCTGTACCAAGATTTAAAGTCGCTCTAAGAAGTAACGTTTTTGTAATCAACACCCATTGGAGCGATTTAATACTTTTCTTTATAGCCTTTTGGTTATTATGGCCGAGGGGTGCATTTTAGAAAGATGGGAGTGTAGACATAGGTACAAAACAATTTGTTGCATGGGAAATGTGACATATGTTATGATTCTTTAAAATTCTCATGATTCATTATTGGAGTAAGATTTACATCAATTGTTAGACATGTGTGACTTAGATTTTGGCATTCCAGACTAGGGGGCCTATTTTTGAGAAGAAAGCAACACACTTCAAGATGTGCTAAAGTTTCTTGTCCAAATAATTCTCATGTTGAGTTGCTTATGTGATTTCCTAAAGAAGATTCTAAGCTATTAAGATCCCAAGGTTCAACCTTCAAATGGAGTTCATATAGCTCATGGAGTACCAAATCTCCAAGTTCATGTATGCTAAGTTTATCTTTACCTACAACCAAGAAAACTCCATCTCCTAGTTCATAAGTATATGATCCATCTTTGGTTTACACTTCATCCTCAAACTCCCATATTGAGGGTAGGATTATTATTGAACACTCCATAAGATGTCTAAGAGGAAAAATTTGTCAAAGGAAAAATAGAATACTTTTGCCAAAGACTCCATAAGGAAAAATGTAATACTTTTACCAAAGAATCCATAAGGAAAGTTGTAAAACAGTTACTTTACACACCTGAGTTTATAGACTGAGCAATTGATAATGCTGACATAATAATTACAAGACCAGTTGAGAGTATATATGAATAAAATTATTTGAACATTGTCATAAAACAAAACATCAAAAGTGTAGGTTGGTTTGGTTGGTATAACCAACTATGCAAAATATTTTTTATGTGGAATCAATTTTGGGATCGCCCGAAATGAATATTGAGTAGGAGCCCTTGAAGTATAAATCTAGAGTAAAGAAGAACTTGGAAGAAATTTTTTCGACCACACCTCTTTTTATAAATTAAATTACAGTAAATAATAAATTATCTAAGAAATAAGGATGACTATGAAACATCTTCATTGGTAAGATGATTTCAAGGAGTAATTAGGCTCATATCTTTGGATGACAATGTTGTAAGTTATAAACATGACAAGCACCATGATGCTCTTGTCACAATGAAAAAAAATTTACTCTAAAGAAATATCTAAACATGGATTTGTATTATCACCCAATTATAAGCCGAAATGTGCATTAATAATGTTTACAATTCTTGTGACATCAGTGTACATGGGCTTCCATGACTAAAGTGAATAAAAAAAAGGGTAGAACAAAGAAAACTTGAGAACCTTTGTTGAAATGAACAATGAAGATACATGTAACATACCCTCTCCCTCATATCTACCCATTTTCACCGGCTTACGCTAGGTAAACATGAGATGAGGGGTAGTTATGACAAGACTCAACCTCCTGGGTGACTTTAAGGACAAAACATACCTTATTGACTTCTCTCATGTGCCTAAGGACCCTCCAGGAGTAACCCAACCCGTCCAAGCATCCATCCCTTGAGCTAAATTAGTTTTACCTGAGCTTGAGGCCTAGTCTCTACCTTTCCAAGCCCTCCATGCGACTGGGAACTCATAGTCACCCCCATAGGCCTGCATTAGTGCGAATGTGGCCTTTTCTGTCTAGTGTTATGCCAATGACTGCGGAATTTAAGCTACTTTTTCAGGGCTGAGGCTAAGCCTATACCCAAAAATCCATATAACTTTCATAACACATAAAATACATGACAATAATGATTATAAACCCATGACTGAAACCAAGACTATACGTGACCATCCCCAACCGGGACTGACATATCGTCAAACACTTGGTGAACATGTAATTTACAGGTCATGAATGCAAGTCTGAAAATAAAGGATTGAAAACTCATATGAGTATTAATAAGAAGGATCACCACCCTCTCCCATCAGTTGTGTTAACATCAATTAGGTCTTACATCCATTATTCTTTCAGTTACAAGTTAATGCAGGAGCATTAGGCTCAAAATCTACGTTGTACCTTCTTAGACATAGGGGGTCTCATGATTTTAATTTCTCAAGTAATTATTAGTAATTTTGAATAAAAAGGGAGGAATTGTAAATGCTCTCTAACTGCAGAGAACATAAGAGGAAGATGACCAGTTAGGAATATGAAGGGATAAGCAGTTTTAGTTTGAGCCAAATTTAGGAATTAGGAAGTTAAGGGTTGTCGAGCTGTCAAAGAATATCAATTGATTCATTTCTCTTTTGAATAAATGTAAGCATCAAGTAGTTAGCCGTTCAGAGTTAGAGAACTAGAACTTCTTCAACAACAAAGTAGGAGGGTAGTGGCCTTCGGATTGAATATCTGGCCAACCATGAAATTGTAAGTGATTGATTTTGAGATTGATCACCTGTATATATATCTATTGATGGAGAATTGTTTATAAGTTCCGTGTGTGAATTTATGTCTTCTTGGTCGAATTACATGGGGAATAGTTGAATTCAGAGGGTTAGTATGGACTTTGCATTCTCGGCTGAATTAGTAATTCTATGCGAGGTCTACATTTCTGTGTTTAATAGCAAGTGCTCGTAGTCTATGTAGAGAGGGTTGTAAAATATCCCTCTTGCCTTTCAGAAACTGTGTGTGAAGGGTTGTGAAAATACCTTGCACACAAGAAAGAATTCGGTGTTGTTTGAATAACTGTAACGAGGATAAAGGCCAGTGGTTGAACCATAAGCAATTGAATATGCTAGGAAATTATATCACAATAACTTGACCTTGGAGTGAGCAAGAAAGGTCCGCGTGAGGGCTGTTTTAAATCTTGTGTGGGAGTTGTATTCCCAGAAACCCTTGAGTCTACGCTTCCCGTAGACAGATTTGATACGCATTTATTTTGTAAGAGGGCGCAGAGTAATGGAACTGTGTTTGACAGAACCTTGAGAAAAAGCTGTGTGGAACCTTGAGATGGAAAAGGCGAAACTATGATGTGGATCAAAACCCACGGTGGTATTCGCATAAGTTTTAAGAGGTAACTGGTTTGGTGAAAATTTATGCAATACACTCCACGAAGTGACACGTGGGCTGGGGGTGGTATTATAAAACCAAAAATCTCACGCATTAAGATTCGGAAGCCAAAAGAACGCGATACGCGCGAACTTCATCCGATCTGGAGCGAAGGAGATCCAAGGGCAGTCGCGTTCCAAGTTGCGGTGTCGATAATGCAAAGGTATATCGTATATATCGTGGGTCCACACCATTTAACTAAGAAATTCATTTACATTTGAAAGTCGAATGGAGTCGGGTTGGCCTTTTAATACAAAGTCGAAACTTTAATATGAAGCGAATTGACTAAGTGTGGTTCAAGGTTTGCTTTTGGGTTTAATCGACTTAGGCATATGCGCATAATGTTATGTCGAATATTGTGGGGTTGATTACAAAGTCGAATTTGTATGAAATAAATTCCCGGAGAAGGGTCGCACACATATGATGGGTAGAAAAAGGTCTATCTAAGCCAAGAATAAAATATGATTCACATAGCGTTAAAGATGGGTTTAATATATGGGTTGTAACCATAAGAGAGAGAATCGGTTCTCATATGGGAGGTTGCGAAGTGAATCTGGTTATGGTTCTTAACCATAGGGTTTGTAAAAGATTGTAAGCTTCTGCATGTAAAGTTTGCCCAATTATAAAAAAAAAATTTGGCCGATGATCGAGCCATGCATTTCATAAGGATCCAGAGAGTGAGAAAGTAGGTTTGGGTTGGTAAACGGGCATCATAAGTGGTATCAGAGCCGAATAGCTCTTTTTTAAAGAGTTCAAGTTTTGCTGAATGCATGTAGGAAAAGAAATAAGGTTTTAAATACTGATAGAGATTGCAGCCTACATGGATACAGTGAAGGTGATTGCAGAATTACAGAGTCCAATTGGAGGACAAGTGTTTTGAAGACTGCAGATTTGAAGAGGGAAGATCAGATTCTGAAATCTGATATGCAACATACATATTTGTAGTGAACAGGATTAACAGAGTGAGTGGTAGACAAGATCATGTAGAGATTGCAGAGGTTTTGAGGGAGGCCACAACAGAAGAAAAAAAGAAGATGCCACAGCAAATGGCATGAGGAAGAATTCCACTGATGAAGAATGGTGGAAAGAGATAGCTGAGATTACTAAACAGTTTCGTAAACTAGAAAGGATGATAGAAGAAAACTAGAAGGCTGGTTGGCTCATAAGGAAGAATGTGAAATGGCAACCATTACAGTTGAGGTTGAGGCAAAAGAAGATTGCCTTATTGAGAGAAGAACTCAGAGCAGCTGAGTTGAAAGAAGAAATTTATGCTTGTGAAGCGGAATAGAGCACAGATGAAGAGTGGAGATCTGCAAGAGATCTTGTAGGACATGATGAAGACTTGAGGCAGCAAGAAGCTTCTCTTGCTGAAGAGGAAGTCATTGAGGATTTCCTGAGTTATTGGACAAGTCCAGATGATGTAAGGGATTGTGTTTTTGAGTTTGACAAATGTGAAGTGATGACAGACTCCACAGAGGAAGAAGAACCCCGAGTTCTTGAGGCAAGGATGGAAATTGAAGATTCCATGTGCAGACCTGTTCAAGAAGAAGTGCTTGAGGGAGCAGCCAAGACTGAAAAGTCTTGTGGTTTGAAAACTAAAAAGGTTGTGTGTGTTTGCAGGTACACCGCTAGAAGATGGACAAGCTTTAGATTTTGTTGATGAGGAGCAGAAATTGAATCTGAAATTTGTTCAGATCAATGCTGAGATAGTGAGATCTCAAGGAGAGATGAAGAAAGTAGAATCGAATGAAGATATTCAGTAGAATGTTGAGGCTGAGAGATAAGGACCAGAATATTATTGGCTAAGAATAAGAATAGGCATAAAAGGTTGTGTGAGGTTCCCAAAATCTACTCCTATTGAAGTTGTTGAAGTGTATAGAAGGTTGGATTCTTAGAGAAAAGAATGGGAGAAGCAGAGGACCTGTGCACGAGAGAATTTGTTGAAGGAGTAGGAAAAAAGAATTTCCATGAATGAAAATCAAAGACCAGAGGATAAGAAGAAAATGATTCAGCAAAATGAAGGAGTTCATTTTGATGAATCATAGCAGAAGAGCATCCATGAACCAGATGTTGAAAGGAAGAGGAGACTAGCTGACAGTCTCATGAGGAATGCAGGTCAGCATACTGAGATGTTGACGGATGAATTAAGGGAGAGTTCTGAACAACATACTGATGTGTTGTCAGAGAAGAAGAAGGTATTGAGGCCTTGGAATTTTACTGCTGATGATTCATGTGTTAATCATGCAGAGAAAGAGGAAGAAAAACAGTTGGAAGTTGTCAGAGAGATGAATAAGAAGGAAACTGTGTTGGTTGAAAACATAGTGAAGGATCAACATTTGGGAATGATGATTGGAGAAATGGAGATGGCTCTGACAACTGAAGAGAAAGATGATGAAAAATTTCGGGGTCTTGAACCAGACTAAGAATTGCCGGGAGAAAAATTGGTGACTAGGTCATCAATTGAGACCATTGGGTCTCATGGTTTTAACACTGACAGTTTGTTTATATGTATAGGTGATGCAAAAGACAATTCATCCTTTGAAATTGTCTTGGGAGAAGAAAAACTGTTGCTGAAGAAAGATGAGACAACCATGTCTCATATGCGGGAATTTGTCACTGCCATTGACAGAAAAGATTTGGCTAGTTGGATAGGCCAAAGCCGACCTAATGAGAAAATTTTAGAAGATGCTAAAGTAAAGAAGAATCAACATTAAATGCTGACAGAAGATGAGAAAGCAAAGCTTAAAGAACTTGGTTGGATTTCTAGAATCCATCAAGAAGGTGAAAGGCAATTATTGAAGATTGCCCATGAAGAAGGAGAAAATGCTGAGTTTAAATTACAACGTACTGAAGATGTAAAACAAACACAGAAGAGAGGGCTGAAATGTTTGCTGGAAGCAGTTGAAGAAGAGAAGGAAATTGCAGACATTGAGATGAACTTGCCTGAAGCTGTGAAAGGAGGAGTAGCAAATACTAGTTTGCTTATGCTTGCTAGTATACAAGGAAAGTTAAGTGAGAATGTTACTGCAGGAAGAAGGTTAAATGTTGATTTGTTTTCGGAGAGCGAATTTGCAGATGATGAACAAAAGGAAAATGTTGCAGAGGGACAGGAAGTTTGGGAGGACGCAACATGGGAGATGACATCTGCAGAAATAAAAATAATCACAGCAAATGTATTGGCAACAACAGAAATGGGAAGCAGCAGTAGTGGGCAGAGGAATTTCCAGCTAGAGGATAGGCTAGACAAAGAAATTAAAAACATCGGAAGACTGATGCAACAGATCGCAGCCAGGAAGCAGAAGGATTTTTGTACAGGAAGGACAAAAGAAGATTGTGAAAGTATAGCTGGAGGTGATTTATAGAACAAAGTCTAGAAACTAGGAGAATTGCATAAGAAGAATGATGCAACTACTGGGCAGCAGCAAAACAAAGTTTGGGATCCCGGAGGCAGAGATTAAAGACACATGATCAGGAGATCATGAACAAATTGAACCTTGGGAGTCTGATGTAGGAGCATTAGGATCAAAATCTACGTTGTACCTTCTTAGACATAGGGGGTCTCATGATTTTGATTTCTCAAGTAATTATTAGTAATTTTGAATAAAAAGGGAGGAATTGTAAATGTCTCTAACTGCAGAGAACATAAGAGGAAGATGATCAGTTAGGAATATGAAGGGATAAGTAGTTTTAGTTTGAGCCAAATTTAGGAATTAGGAAGTTAAGGGTTGTCGAGCTGTCAAAGAATCTCAATTGATTCATTTCTCTTTTGAATAAATGTAAGCATCAAGTAGTTAGTCGTTCAGAGTTAGAGAACTAGAACTTCTTCAGCAACAGAGTAGGAGGGTAGTGGCCTTCGGATTGAATATCTGGCCAACCATGAAATTGTAAGTGATTGATTTTGAGATTGATCACCTGTATATATATATATATATTGATGGAGAATTTTTTATAAGTTCCGTGTGTGAATTTATGTCTTCTTGGTCGAATTACATGGGGAATAGTTGAATTCAGAGGGTTAGTATGGACTCTGCGTTCTTGGCAGAATTAGTAATTCTGTGCGAGGCCTACATTTCTATGTTTAATAGCAAGTTCTCGTAGTCTGTGTAGAGAGGGTTGTAAAATATCCCTCTCGCCTTTGAGAAACTGTGTGTGAAGGGTTGTGAAAATACCCTGCACACAAGAAAGAATTCGGTGTTGTTTGAATAACTGTAATGAGGATAAAGGCTAGTGGTTGAACCATAAGCAAAATAATATGCTGGGATATTATATCACAATAAATTGACCTTGGAGTGAGCAAGAAAGGTCCGCGTGAGGGCTGTTTTAAATCTGGTGTGGGAGTTGTATTGCCGGAAACCCTTGATTCTACGCTTCTCGTAGACAGATTTGATATGCATTTATTTTGTAAGAGGGTGCAGAGTAATGGAACTATGCTTGACAGAACCTTGAGAAAAAGCTAAGTGGAACCTTGAGATGGAAAAGGCGGAACTATGATGTGGATCAAAACCCACAGTGGTATTCGCGTAAGTTTTAAGAGGTAAGTGGTTTGGTGAAAATTTACGCGATACACTCCTCGGAGTGACACATGGGCTGGGGGTGGTATTGTAAAACCACAAATCTCACGCATTAATATTCAGAAGCCAAAAGAACGTGATATAAGCGAATTCGTCTGATCTGTAGCGAAGGAAATCCAAGGGCAGTCGCGTTCCAAGTTGCGGTGTCAATAATGCAAAGGTATATCGTATATATCGTGGGTCCACACCATTTAACTAAGAAATTCATTTACATTTGAAATTCGAATGGAGTCGGGTTGGCCTTTTAATACAAATTCGAAACTTTAATATGAAGCGAATTGACTAAGTGTGGTTCAAGGTTTGCTTTTGGGTTTAATCGACTTAGGCATATGCGGATAATGTTATCTCGGATATTGTGGGGTTGATTACAAAGTCGAATTTGTATGAAATAAATGCCCGGAGAAGGGTCACACACATATGATGGGTAGAAAAAGGTCTATCTAAGCCAAGAATAAAATATGATTCGCATAACGTTAAAGATGGGTTTAATATATGGGTTGTAACCATAAGAGAGAGAATCGGTTCTCATATGGAAGGTTGCGAAGTGAATCTGGTTATGGTTCTTAACCATAGGGTTTGTAAAATATTGTAAGCTTCCGCATGTAAAGTTTTCCCAATTATAAAAAAAATTTTGGTCAATGATCGAGCCATGCATTTCATAAGGATCCAGAGAGTGAGAAAGTAAACGTGCATCACAAGTGAAAACATGAAAAGAGACATGACTAAAACCAATCATGTATCCATGATTATAACCAACATAATAACATATAAGTAACCATAAGATAAAAACCATTAAATCCACATAATAACAACTACATTTACCAATCAAAAGCAAGAGAACTTAGCTTTCATTAAACATAGGCAAGATCCAACCAGGTTTAGGACTTCCATGTACCACCTAGCAATAGACATTGCTGAACCAAATCTTTCTTTCAGCCAGTCACCTTCATGCCATATTCCAAGAAAGAATGTGGTATCTCATGGGAAAAACCAATCCAAAACAACCAAAGGAATCCAGTGTAGAAATTATATAACATATGCATGTATATATCTAGATTCTCCTGATCTAACAATATTTATATTCTTGTTAAATATAGAATCCTTCCACTGTTAATCTTTTGTGGAAATTTAAAACTCAATTTCCAACACATGAAGCAATAAAAACAATTTCACATAACACAGTTGTTTAATGGGAAAGCCTGAAGCTGAAAACCCCAAATATCATATATTATGTATCATGGAGATCATGTAACAATTTCATACAAAGCTTAGTACATAAAGTTCTCAGTACCATCAATCGTCACCCACTAATCAGAATAAATCTGCAAATCCATGCACTAATTTCTTGCCACCTGATAGCCTACCTCCACTGCGCAATCGCTGCTAAAGAAGACCCCTGAATGAATTCGAATTGGCCTTGCCTTGATTGCGCAATCCTCATTGGCAACTCCAATGTGTGTGTGGTGAAATCAATGCATCACTATAGTCACAACAGATAGTCCATCTTGCCCTTTCACCTATCTCTCCACTGGAACTGACATGCACTGTAGTTAACTGCTGTATTTGTTCAGTTGATTAGTGAGTTATTATTTGTGAATTAATTAACTAATTAATTCACTCCACTCTCACTAGTGTATCGTTCACTTAGACTAGATACAACTAGCTCAACTGAGTTTAACTCCATTAACTGAGTTAAACTTAATAACAACTCCATGAACTACTCTTCCAACTCTGTCATAACTTTGCCACTTCAGTTCTAATTGAGTCCTCCATGCATGAGCCACCAATAAACCACAAAATTGAATTTATCTTCGGTCCAGCGAGTTGCCAGTCCTCCCGACTTCGAAATAGTGCTCCAAGAGAATAAGTTGATGTTTATTGTCGGATTATTATTAAGAGCTAATAATAATCGACATGCATCTATTTTTAGATCGACGATCTATAAATAGACTTTGCCCAATATTCTAAAAATAGAATTTCATCTATTTTCCACATTTGACCAACCATCTACAAATATCATCCTGCAACTTATAGAATATGCTCACCATGTCTAAAAATAGACATACACCTAAAAATAGCCTACGTGCCCCACTTAGTGAAGGTTCTTACTTTTCACTAAGCTCATCATCTTGTTGAATCTCAACTCCCTCTCAACAAGATAGGGATTATCCTTCAACTCGATCCTGCCTCTATGGTATTCGAATTTTCTCCTGCCGAGCACCTTTGTCAGAATGTCTGCATCCCGATCTTCTATAGGAATGTATTGAAGCAACATGATATTCCACTGCACACAATCTCTAATATGATGATACCGGATATCAATATGTTTAGATCTATCATGAAACATAGGATTAATTGAGAGTTTAATGCAACTATGATTATCACAATGTATCGCTGTAGGATCTAAATGTGAACCGAACAAACCGACCAGGATCTTCCTCATCCAGATAGCCTCACACGTAACTTGACTTGTTGCCATGTATTCTACTTCCGCTAAAATGAGTGCCACGGATATTTGTTTCCTAATGTACCAAGAAACTGCTGTAGATCCGATACTGAAAACCCCTCCTGATGTGCTCTTTCTGTCCATTGGGCTGCCTGCCCAATCTGCATCTGTGAAGCGATGCAACTCACCTCATCCGTATGTCTGTACGATAATCCATACTAAGATTTGCCCCTGATATACCTCAGGACATGCTTGCTTGCCTTCCAAAAGAGCTTGGTAGGCTTAACCATCGCTTGTGAAATCTGGTTCACCGCATAGCATATGTCCGGTCTTGTATTAAATAAATACATGAGCGAACCCACCAACTGTCGATAAACAGTGGCATCCACTACCTCTGCCGATGTAGCATCCTCTTTCCTCCAATTTCATGGAAGAGGAGTATCTATGGGCTTGCAGTCCTCCATGTGAAAATTACCAAGTATCTCCCGAGCATACTTTCCTTGAGACACAAACAGTTCACCTTCTAGCTGCCATATTTCCAATCCAAGGAAAAAATGAAGGAGGCCCAAATCCTTCATCTCAAACTCCTTTGCAATATCTTCCTTGCATGAGTGTATCAACTGTTCATCACCCGTTAGTATTAAATCATCAACATAAAGAACAATGATTAAAAGCTTACCCTCCACCACAATTTGGTACAAGTTTGCATCCGCCTCACTCTTGGTGAAGCCAAGTCCAATGAAATCGCTGTCGATCCATGTGTACCAAGCACGTGGTGCTTGCTTCAGCCCATACAATGCTCTTTTGAGTCTGCATACATGCGACTCGCTGTTGAAGATCTCAAATCCTTCAGGATGCTCAATGTACACCTCTTCCTCAATGATACCATTAAGAAACACAGTCTTCACATCCATCTGATGAATGTGCCAACCCATCTGCGCTGAGAGAGCAAGGATGTTCCTTATGGAAGAATACCGTGCGATAGGTGCAAAGGTTTCTTTATAATCAATCCCCTTGATTTGTGAGAAGCCTTGGGCAAAAAATCTTGCCTTATACTTCTCGACGCTTCCATTAGCAGCTTTCTTTACCTTGTAGATCCATTTTGAATCTACCACTGATTTACCCACTGGCCTTGGAAAAATCTCCCAAGCACTATTTCTGAAAGTGGAGTCATACTCCTCCACCATGGCATCTACCCATGTGGGCTCCTGCGCTGTTTCTTCAAAATAAGATGGCTCTGTCATGATACACTTGCTCATAAGAGCCATGTATCCATTAAATCGGTCAGGTGACTATCTTTTTCTGCGCTGTGATGTAGGGACTCCTACATTCTGTGCCGCATCAAGCTTCAGTCTCTCATCTTCTATGGTACGCTTTCTGCCTGTTCTAATGTTTGGTTCTGCATGAGTGGAATCCTCCACTCCATGAATCTCCTCCTGTGGATGATCCACATCTAGAGGCTGATCTTTAAAAACAAGAAGTTCCTCTTCTACATGCAAGTGTAGCTCCCTCTCAAGCGACAACTTCAAGGCTTTCACCTCATTGAATTTATATCCCGTCGCACCACAATCATTCGACTGTTTGGAAAATACACACGATAATTATGGGGTGTTTTTGTGTACCCCACAAATATCCCAACTTCTGCAGTCGGCTCCAACTTCTTCTTGATGTCCTTTGTCACATGAATGTAAACAGATGAGCCAAAAATATTCAAATGAGAAATATCAGGCTTCTTACCAGTAAAAGCTTCTTCAGGTGTGCTCATGCCAAGTACTCTATGAGGACAATGGTTTTGCACATAAACCGTAGTGTTGCATGCTTCCGCCCACAAGTGCATCAGTAGGCCCTGGTTATGCAGCACCCACGATTGTTCTGTTCTTCCTCTGCACAACCCCATTCTACTGTGGGTTATGAGGTGCTATGAGTTTTCTTCGAATTCCTTCTTTTCTACAGAAGTCTTTGAATTTGTTCGAGATATATTCACCACCATTATCGCTCCGTAGAGATTTCACTTGCTTCCCCGACTCCTTCTCCACCAATTCTTTAAACTCACATAAACGTGAGAATGTTTCGTTCTTCTTATGCATGAAGAAGATCCAGCATCTACGAGAATAGTCATCAACAAAAATAACATAATACCTATGTTTTACTGTTGAAGCAACCAAGAAAGGTCCACACACATCTGTGTGAATTCTCTCCGGGATCACCGAAGCATGGTTCTCCTTCTCATGAAAGGTGGTATTCAAAAAATTACCCATAGTACATCCCTTGCAATGATCTGACTGCGCAAGATTACCCTTGGGAAGTCTAGTAGAAATCTGCTGCAAAATGTTCAAAGCACCATGGTGAATATGGCCCAATATCCTTTGCCATAATTCGCCCTCATCTCGGCTCACCACTTCTTCTACTTTTCCCATCATTGCATCGCAGCCATCTACCTCAAGCTTGTAGAGATTCTTAACTCGAATCCCTATCCTCTTGGTTTGACCCATTGTTTTAGGTCGCAGGAAAGCTTTTCCCTCGCTGAAAACAACGTCATAACCTCTATCTTCCAACATTGCGACTGAGACCAAGTTCTTCTTTAGACCTGGAACATGCATAACATCTTTCAACAGAAATGGATTACCTGACTCCCTCTCAAAGGTAATGGTCCCAATGCTGGTTGCACTGTATCGACCATCGTCGCCCATCTCTATATGCATTTGGAGTTCCTTCTCCTCCAAGTCACTAAACAACTCCTTGTCTCCCGTCATATGGAAAGACGCACCACTATCAAGATACCACACCGATCCCATTGAGCTTGAAACCAAGCATGCGATAAAAGAGAAATAAAGTTCAAATTGCGAGGCTAAGGCCTCTCCAGTTGCAGCCTCAACAACCTTCTTGTTCTTCTTTTTCTGTGGGCAGTTAGTGGCGAGATGCCCATGTTTGTGACAGTGAAAACACTTCACTTTAGAAAAATCCATCTTCTTTCCTTTAGCCTCGGATTTTGGATGGGATTTCTTACCCTTATCTTTCCTTGCTTTGGCAGCCAAAGAGCAATTCTATTCATCATCATTATTTAATGAAGAGCCATCCCTGGTACTTCGCCTTATCTCCTCCTGCACAAGATCAGACCAAAGTTTCTCCCAACCCGGTAGTTTCTCCCGTCCATTGACAGAGTCTTCGCAGCTATGCCAACTCTTCGGAAGCCCAAGGAGATCCAACCTCACCAATTCATCATCATCAACAGTAATCCCCACACTTCCCAGTTCATCCCCACAGTGGATAAAATTCGTGAGATATTTTGGAATACTGTCGCCCTTCTCCATTTTTACCTTTCTGAGCTTATCTTTCAGCGCCAACTTCCTCTGGTCGCTGTTGCCTTGGAAAATATCTGTAAAAGCCTTCCACATTGCAAATGGAGTGGCTTTCCCATGAAGGCTTGACACAATATGGTCCTTCACACCTTCCAACAGAATTATTCTTGTCTTCGCTACCTTATTTTGCCATGCGTCAAGTCCTGAAGCATCGCTAGAAGCAGGCTTAGGAACATCGCTATCGATGAACTCCTTCAGCCCATTATCTTCAAGCAATACCTCCATCCTATCCTTCCAGGCTATGTAATTTGAGCTACCCTCAAGGGCATACTCCGATCACAACCCATTGAAATACATTTCAATGAATACTCAACTGTCGCACCAAGAAATTTCTGCAGCAAATTCGAATTGTCCACCAGCACAAAACTCAACACTTATTCACAATTGAAATCTCCAGTGATCAATACTGCTATGATACCATGTAGAAATTTATTAATATTGATGTATTACCGGATCCCCTTGACCTAAAAATATTTATCTTCTTGTTAAATACAGAATCCTTCCATTGTTAAAATTTTGTAGAAATTTAAAACTCAATTGTAAACACATGAAGCAATAAAAAAAATCACACATAAAACACTTGTTTAACGGGAAATCCTGAAGTTGAAAACCCCAACTATCATATATTATGTATCATGGAGATCATGTAACAATATCATACAAAGCTTAGTACATCAAGCTCTCAGTACAATCAATCATCACCCACTAATCAGAGGAAATTTGCAAATCCATGCACTGATTTCTTGCCACCTGATAGCCTGCCTCCACTACGCAATCCCTGCTGAAGAAGACCCCTGAATGAATTCGAATTGGCCCTTCCTTGAATGTGAAATCCTCTTTGGCAACTCCAATGTGTGTGTGGTGCAATCAATGCATCACTATAGTCACAACAGATAGTCCATCTTGCCCTTTCACCTATCTCTCCACTGGGTCTCCACTGGAACTGACATGAACTGTAGTTAACTGCTATATTAGTTTAGTTGACTAGTGATTTATTATTTGTGAATTAATTAACTAATTAATTCACTCCACTCTCACTAGTGTATCATTCAATTAGACTAGATACAACTAGCTCAACTGAGTTTAACTCCATTAACTGAGTTAAACTGAATAACAACTCCATGAACTACTCTTCCAACTCTTTCATAAATTTTCCACTTCAGTTCTAACTGAGTCCTCCATGCATGAGCCACCAAAAAACCCTAGGAATTGCGTAATTCCTTCATCCCACTAATTTTCCAAATCTGTTCACTGAAATAAAGTGCTCCAAGATAATAAGTTGATGTTTATTGTCGGATTATTATTAAGAGCTAATAATAATCGACATGCATCTATTTTTAGATCGACGATCTATAAATAGACTTCGCCCAATATTCTAAAAATAGAATTTTATATATTTTCCACATTTTACCAACCATATACAAATATCATCGTGCAACTTATAGAATATGCTCACCATGTCTAAAAATAGACATACACCTAAAAATAGCCTGCGGGCCCCACTTAGTGAAGGTGCTTACTTTTCACTAAGCTCATCATCTTGTTGAATCTCAACATCCAGAGGTTAAACCAACTCCACCCTCACCATACCGTGATCTCACCTAAACCGGCCTCGAGATCACAAAACCAAACCGAGCTTGGAATGCCTCCAAATTCCTTCACCATCCTTGAGGAATTTTCTGTCTCCAAGTCTCTAGGCTTTACCGCAATCCAAACCGGATCACTAGGCCCTTAACAAGACTCCACCCTCAAGCTTTACCATGTATCCACCCATTACTCGTTAAGGGGTTCCTGGGCCTTTGGGAATTTTCTTAAGACCACCTCTGCCTTGGATTTTGAAACCTTCCAGAAACTCCAAAGCTCAAAACCGAGAACAATATGATCACACCATGGCTATCCGGAAATAGCAAGGAAATGTTGAAAACCATTTTCAAAAACTAACAAAACCATGCCACCGATAAAAAAAGAACCAAATACCAACATGCACATGCCATGCATTTAAAAACTAGCTAGGAAATCACACATTCAATCTGTTACCTGTAAGTATTCTTGCTCAAGCTTGCTTGTTCCAACATTTCCTTGCTTGCTCTTTGCTTTCCTCTGCCTTCTTTGCCTTTCTTGATCAAAAGATGAAATGCTCAAAGAAAACTCTAAGTGTGCGAGAGTGTGAGAGAGAGAATAGAGAGAGAGATCTCCAAAAACTGAACAAAAAAAAGCTTAACTGACAAAAGGTACCAACCTATCCTAAAAAGACTTTTTATTAATGAGGCCTCTATTTTCTTCATTTTCCTCCTCATATGCAACTTGTGACATTTCACCTTCCTTTTCTCATAATTTCCTTTATTTTCATAAATAAATGTGCCAAAAATACTTTTCTCCTTTTCAAAGCCTTAGTCATTTCCTTTTCCAATTTCCCCTTAGCCCACATCAAGTGATTCCCACTAGGATATATTTCCCAACATTGAACTTGGAATAAGTGTCCCTTAACCGTGGTCTTATTTTTTCCTATATTAACTTTTATTACATGAAATTTTAGCGTGGGCCTGTTACAAAATCCTCGCCCTTGTGGAACACCGTCCTCGATGTTAAAGCACACCTATACCTCAACAAAAATGCTGAAAAGAAAACATACTTCCCATGGAGCTTTATAACTTAGCTCGATGCAGTATTTACAATGAATAACCTGCTCAAAAGAAAAAACCATCATGACAACATGACAACATAACAACCATATCTCTTATACGAGATTTATAATTTAACTCATGACAATATTTACAATAACAACCATACAAAAATATGTAAAAATACCAAAACTGATTTGCCTCAACCGAAAAACAGTGAAGGATGCATAGCCTACATTTGATCCACCATCTACCATGTAGTTTCTTTGAGCCCAAAGTGCTTCCACTGCACTTTAACTTGCTCAATGGCTCTATTCTAGAGTATGATATATTTCCATTGCAATATGCACTGAGGTTACGGCTGGAATTCTCCTTCTCGTTCCACCTGCAATACAGACCAATCAATAACGTGATCAACATCCTTTATATACCTTTTAAGTAATGAAACATGGAAAACATCATAGAATTCCATTATTGGAGGCAGTGCAAGTCGATAGGACACTGGTCCAATCTTCTCAAGGATCTCAAAAGTCCTAAAATACCGTGGTGCCAACTTGGCACATGATCCAATCCTCAAGAAGCTCTTTTTGGGCTTGATGCGAAAATACACATGCTCCCCAACCTGAGACTTCTTAAATTCCCCGTGCTGATATGCATAACTCTTATTCCTGCCTGGTGCGTCCTTTAGATTATTCTTTATAAATTACATTTCCCATTCTATATCTTCCAACATCTATGGTCTAATAAGTACCCTATTCACTGGATCACTCTAGCTTATGGGAGTATTAAAACTCCGCCCATACAATGCCTCGAAAGGACTCATCCCCAGAGAATCCTGATAACTATTTTTGTATGCAAACTCAACCAATGGAAGGTACTCCTCCCATCTCCTCTACTGATGCATGACATAGATCCTCAACATGTCCTCTACGATCCTGTTGACCCTCTTTGTCTATTCATATGTTTGTGGATGATAAGTTGTAATGAAGGCTAACTCTGTCCCCAAATCTGCAAACAGTTACTTCCAAAACTTGGAAGTGAACTTGGCATCCATGTCTGACACAATATTCTTCGCAAAACCATGTAATCTCATAATCTCCCTAATGAAGTAAGCCACCTTGCTCAACATGTCGACCACAAACATGATAAAATCATGTCGCTTCACTGTCCTAAGAAGACCTGTAATAAAAGCCATGGAAATGACCTCCCATTTCCAATCCAGAATTAGAATAGGTTGTAGTAGACCACCTAGATGCTTACATTCCCCCTTCACCTACTGAAAATCCAAGCATATAGCCATGAAATCTTCCACTTCCTTCCTTATATTCGGCTAACAGTATAACTTCTTCACTGTCTTCAATGTCTTATGTTATCTTGGGTGACCCAAGTATGGTTTGACATGAAACTCCCCCAAGATAAGCTTCTTGAGCTCAATATCATCCAGCACATAGATCCTATCCCTGAATCTTACCATACCATTTTCCGTGAGACAATAGTTTAGATCCTGATCACCTGTACCTGCACTTGCACCTATACCTATACTTGCACCTGTACTTGTACTTGTACATGTACTTTGTTGTAACATGTGCCTAAGCTCCATATACCTGTCATCCTACTGACCTGCATGTAAGATCTGATCCTATAAGTTTGTCCCATAAGATCTCATAACTGCTATATGATTCACATGTACTTTCATGTTGAGAGCATCTGCAACCCCATTCTCCTTTCCCTTAATTATCTAATCTCAAAGTCAAACTCACTAAGGGTGGCCAACCATATATCTTTCCTGGTATTCATATTTGGTAGGTCAAATAGATACCTCAAACCACCGTGATCACTCATCAATACAAATATACTACCAAGAAGATAATGTCTCCACATCTTCAAAGCATTAATAATAGCTACCAACTCAAGATGATGAGTCGCGTAGTTCTGCTCATGCTCATTTAATTTCTTGGACTTATAGTATACCACCTGTCCCTCGTGCATAAGGAATCCACCAAATCCTCTTTTAAAAGCATCTGTTCACACTACAAATTCTTTATCTATATCTGTGATTTTAAGAATCGGAGCTTTGGACAACAATTGTTTCAGTTTCTCAAAACTAGCAACACATTATTATGTCCACTCAACCTTGTTACCTTTTCTATGCAAAGATGTAATAGGATATGAATTGCATGAGAATTTCCTAATGAAACTTCTGTAATAACCAACTAATCCCATAAATTATTTGACTTCCTCCACATTCTTAGGAGCTACCCACTCCATGATGGCCTTTATCTTTTCCGGATCTACTGCCATACATTCCTTGGAAACAACATGTCCCAAGTAGTGTACCTTTGTTTGAAAGAAACTACACTTGCTAAGATTAACATATAACTGATGCTCTCTTAGAATTCTCAACACTTCTACTAAATGCTCGACATGCTCTTCCTTATTCTTAGAATATACCAAAATGTAATCAATAAATACAATAACAAACTTGTCAAGATAAGGACGCAACACACTATTCATAAGACACATAAAATTACCTAGAGCATTAGTCATACTGAATGGAACTACAACAAAATCATAATGTGCATACCTGTTCCTGGAGGCATTCTTGTAGATGTCCTCTTCTTTGATGCGTACTTGATGGTATCCTGATCTCAAATCGATCTTTGAGAACATTGTTGCTCCCTTCAATTGATCAAAAAAATCCTTGATCCTTGGTAATGGGTACCCGTTCTTGATCATCACCTTGTTAAACTTCCTGTAATCAATGCACAACCTGAGAGTACCATCCTTCTTCTTCACGAATAAAATTGGTGCACCCAAAGGTGGTACACTTGGCCTAATGTATCCCTTGTCAAGAATTTCCTTCAGTTGCAACTTCAACTCTACTAACTCTGGCGTGCTCATCCTGTAAGGTGCATTTGACGCTGGTGCTGCCCCTGGAACCAACTCAATGGAAAATTCCACTTCCATGTGAGGAGGTAACTCTGGAATCTCTCCTGGGAACACATCCTGAAACTGTTGCAATACAGGATACCTCTGGAACATTTCTGCATCCTCAATATCCTTACCCTTGTCACTGGAAATATGCACTGCAAACATCAAACAACCTTTTCGGCAACTACGCTTAGCCTGCATAGCGGTGACCATCCTCACTGATGTAGGCTTCTTCTTTCCCTGCAATATTCTGTTTTATCCATTATCATCCAAGCACTCAATGGCCTTGTCATAACAATCCACTTTGCTCTTGTGAATGTACAACCAATCCATACCCAAAATCATGTTATATGATCCCAATGGTAGTACATTAATATGTGTTGCTGTAGGCATACCATTTAACTCAAATGCATAAGCTCTTACCCAATAGTGAACTCTATTCTTAGTACATGTAGCCAACCGAACCAACCAATATTCTACATGCACTTCTTTTCTCAATCCACACTTATCCACCAGGTCAGGATTAACATAACTATAATTAGATCCAGGATCAATCAAAATACAAATAACTTGATCACAAAGCTTACCGTCCATCTCAATGATATATTCAAGGCGATCCGCCTGCATATTATCCACAACTGCATAAATCCGAGGAATGCTATGACCACCATTCCCAATTGTGTGTGCCTCCTGTGAACTATAGATCTAGGGTCTACAACCCTGATATTGCAGACAATCTCTCTTGCGATGATCTTTTCCACATATCCAACACTGCAACGGTGCTTTACCATCACCTCTAGTCTACTGCTCTCCAAGTTGTGATCCATGTCCCCTCTCAATTGTATTGAGCTTATTATATGGAACCACATTTTCTTTCTCACCTGCATCCTGAGGTATTCCCCACTTTGGTAGGCATCTTCCTTTAGCTTTCTCATTTCCTTTAAAATCACGCTTAGGCTCAACTTTGCACTTTGACTGCTCATAACATTGCTTAATCTTCCGAATGGCTTCTCCTAGTGATCTAGGCTCATGGAAATCAATCGGGTTTCTGTATGCTAATAGCATCCCACTGATGAATCTTTGAACCTTGGCCTTCTCCTCTTTGTGGTAAGGCACATATTTCAACAACTCCAGGAACCTACACTACAAGGAAAATACCCTCTAGCGGAGGTTATAATGGAGGTTTTTGGTGTTATAAAATTTTCCAAAATTGTTAAAAAAAGATTTTCTACAACATCCTTTTTTTGTAACGGAGGTTTTGGCAGAGCTTCTAATGGAGTGTCAACAAAAATAAAAAAATAGGGTGTCCGGAGGTTATTACGGTTGTTTTTCTCATCGGTGCGCTATTCAGGTGGTAGCACACTGATGCGTGGTAGCACACCGGTGCGTTTTAGAGTAAACACACCGGTCCTGCAAACCTACCAAGCACCGGGATGGAAAACAAATAAAATACGCCTTGGGACATTTAGAAACTTCTTGGTGCGTGTCATCCAGATGGTTGCCCCGAGGCGGTCGAAGGTGCATGCACTGGGCAGTAAAGGTCTAAAACTGCACCGAGTGCACTGTAGGTGATACAACGCACCGGGCCGTTCTCATTGGTGTTTGGATTTGTGCGGTGCCCATAGGTCGTATCAACGCACCAGTTCGTAGTATTATAGAAACACACCGGTGCGCAATATCACACAAACACACCGATTATTGTAATTCGTATTGGTATTTGTGCGGTGCCCATAGGTCGTAGAAACACATCAGTGAGCAGTCTCACATAAACGTACCGTTACGCAGTATCACATAAACACACCGAGAGTTATAATTGGTATTGGTATTTGTGCGGTGCCCATAGGTTGTTGAAACGCACCGGTGCGCTTTATCATACAAACGCACCGGTGTATAGTAACTGACATGCACCGGTGTTCATTTTGTATTTTTTAGAAACATCGACCTGTGACAATGCAATTATTGTGATTTTTTTATATTCATTATTCATCAAAAGTCGACACATATCTTATAACAGTATTCATATCAAGTAAATTTTTATTAGTGAATTTTAATGTGATGTTTGGATTAATTTATTATATCATATCATAATTATTGTCATTTTTTAAAATTCATTATTCATCAAAAGATGATACATAACTTATAACAATATTCATATCAATTAAATTTTTATTAGTGCAATTGAATGTGATGTTTGGATTAATTTTTTATATCATATCATCAGATTTCACATCTCTTCATTATAATATTTAATCATCCATATATTTAATCAGTGGTGTTACATTTCACAATGACAATGGAGAATGCAATAGAATAAATTAAAACATATTTTATTATATGTATATGAATAAGACACTCTTTTTCATACAAAATGGGACAAATATTTGTTTCCCTTTGTCTTTCAATTGGGACACTATGTCCATTACTTTAAACAAAATGTCTGATTTCACAAACAAATATTTCAAAAAATACAACGCCTTGCTTTGATATCCAAACATAATGATCATCATTCTTCACTTGAACTGCTGTCACTGCTTGAGCTACTTCCATGACTTGGTTTATTTTGAGGAATGTTTTGTTCATGGTGTTGATTATTTTCCTCTTCTTCACCTTCCATCTACAAACATAAAAATAAACTGTAATGAGTGTATATACATTGCCGAGAATAATGAAAATTCCAATATTAAATAATATACATCAATGTAAATTGAAAAGAAATGACGTACCATAGCAACAATTGACTCATGAACTATACACATTCTTTCAAAACCAAATTTCATGCCATATTTAAAGATTTCATTTGTTGGCGCAGTTCCATACTTTGTTTCCTGAAGGTTTTATACCCCATAACAAATCATATATTTAATATAAAATATTTTTTTGTTCTATTAATTATAGACGGATCTAAGTAAAACAAGATCGATAGATGCTTACAAATTCCACAATTGATTTCTGATATGCCAACATATATTGACAACCCATATTTAACTCAATGTTAATCAATTCATCTGATGGTTCTTCTTTGTATGTTAGCACATGTTTGAAGACATTCAATGATGATGGTTGTAAAACAACTTAAAATATACAAAAATGAAATCTAGTTAAGTTGTTATAAGGAAGTAACAATTACTCACAAACTTAGATATCAACCCTTTTCTTCCTTGTCGTCCTGTTTTATGTGCTGAATGTGTTCCATTTTATTTTCTTTTATGCAATAAAATACTTGAAAATTAATATTTAATGATAAATTGTTTATTTATTGTACCTAATCGAAAAATTCAATGATTACATATTACATTTGAAGCAGTTATTGTTGATATGGCTCCTTATGAAATGCAATTGTGTCCATTTCTTTGACCATCTCCTTGTACACCTTTTTGGACATTCCTACTGGCATATTTCTGATATTAGTTCGTTC
This sequence comes from Pinus albicaulis, assembly GCA_034641835.2. NCBI lineage: Eukaryota > Viridiplantae > Streptophyta > Pinopsida > Pinales > Pinaceae > Pinus > Pinus albicaulis. The sequence continues at coordinate 57,063,676 of CM076570.1, forward strand.
ATCTTTAAATATTTTCATAATCTTCTTGAAAATGGAACATGAAAAGAAACTCTTTAATTTTTATATTGATATATGAAAAGTAAATATTACAAAAATGATATTTATAAATGATCACTTTCTAGTAATATATCCATATAATTATAGAAAAACATTTAAAAGAATATTACTTTTTCATTTCTTCTTTTTTTCTGTTGTATGTTTTTGCTATTAAAGGTTTGACATGTCTCATTGACCAATTCTCTGGAAAATATTCTTGCAGTTTAGATAAAATTTGGTTCTTGGAATCATTGGATTGATTTTTGTATTGTAAGTGGATATAACTTCTATACATTGTTTGTTCAATTTAGTGTGTCCTAAATTGCTGCATTTAATTTGTCAATCCGGGATTCGTAAGCTGATGAATTGCGGCGCACTATATGTGCAAGATAACCTATTTCTTAACTTTTTGTCGTTTTTGGTTTTCTAAGATGAAATGGAAATTCTAAAATGAAAACAAGTATGGTTATGTTTGTTCAAGGAAGTGGTATCCTCTATAATGATTTACCAACTTGAAACTTAAAAAGGAATTTGAAAATTACAATGACAAAACTTGAAGGGAAATGAAAATATGCTGCTGAAATGAAAAGGTGCTGCTAATCTAATAAATCAAAACAGTGAACTAGTGAGCATGAAACCAAACTATTCTTGCTGCTGTCTAAACAAAAAATAAATTATGCTGAAAGAAATCCAAAAGCTGCAATAAAGTAAATCTAAATCAATTTACATCAACTTGTCTTCTGATCCCTCATCATTAGTCCAGCTATGATTTTCGGAAGTAGCCATGAACAACTTGAGTAACTGATATCTAACTTGCAGAAAGTAAACTATTATCAAACCATACATTCATAATTCAATCCCTCACCATCAGTCCAGTTGTGGCTTTCGGAGGTAACTGAAGATGTCATGCACAATTTAATATATCGAAATTTGCAAAAAGGAAACTAATACCAAACTACACATTTCATAATACAATCCCTCACCATCAGTCCAGTTGTGGCTTTCGGAGGCAACTGAAGATGTTATGAGCAGTTTAATATATCTAAATTTGGAGAAAGGAAACTAATACTAAACTACACATTTCATAATACAATCCCTCACCATCAGTCCAGCTGTGGCTTTCGGAGGCAACTGAAGATGTTATGAGCAGTTTAATATATCTAAATTTAACTACTGAAGCAAATGAGCAAAACTGAATTAAACAAAGCAGTACTGAAATTAAGCAGAAACTAAGAAAAACAAATTAGCAGCAGAACAATGTTAATTCCATGTCATTATTCAAAAAGCTATGAAAATGCCCGGGCTGCCTATCTATAACCTGAAACAAGAACACTGATCAATGATTAACAACATAAAACATGAAAGACAGAAGTGAAATGGAAAGCATGAAAGTTTATAAACAGAAATGAAGCATATGTATCATGAAAAATGCAATGTATAAACATGTGAATGGATTATGGCACAATGAGCTTTAAAGAAATAAAATAAGAACTATACACTAATGCACAAAACCTTAGCTGAGCAGGGGCCCTCTACACCAGCCTTGGCAACGATCTTCAAGTACGAATTACGTTGGAAAACAGAGTCTTCTTATATTAAAATGTAGTCATAACAGTATGGTAGTATTATGGCTCAAAGGTAGCGTAATTACATTACAGAGCAGACTAATAAAAGATAACAGAGACTAACATCGACTAACTCTATATGCGTATGCAAACGCATTATATATAACAAAAGAAACATAACTAATTCCTAAAGTTTATGCTGGTGGAGAACACGTAGACCATTACGTCCACGGATCTAGGATCATGGCCGTATTGCAAAGTAAATCTATGAGGAGTGGATGTTTGAATTCAGCTATGGAGCCATGTACATATGTCGACTTGTCCTCCGCAACTCAGAAACGGCCATATGAACCTTCACGTGACACGAAACAGAGTCCTGTCACCGTGAGACTCTATGGTTGACTTCCATGTGGACGCCTTTGACCGCGGCTTCTTTAGATGAGTTTGCTTGAGCCAATAGGACACGAACCATGTCCACATCATTTCTGACTTGCCCATGTGGCTCGTTTTTCCTGTAGACACCTGTAACATAGAGTTTCACAAAATGGCTGCGGAAAGTTGCAGCAGCTGCGGAAAGTGGCAAGATTCCGCAGTTAAATGAACAAAATCTAAATCAAACAGCAGACACAAAAATATAGTTAAAAACCATGTTAGATGCTCTTTTGCAATTAACATACAATGATATTGACAGTTTGGGAGGTTCAAGTGAGTGAAAAAGGTATAGAAAAGTGTATGGAAAAGATGCAGAATTGAGACTCAACATACCCCCACTGTGAAGGTGTTGCATGTCCTCATGCACCCAAAATTTTGATATTCCTTCCTTAGTTCATGTGCCTTGACACTTCAGCCAGCACATCCAATCCTCTCCTCCTCTTCCTTGGTGCTGCCAACATTCTGGGTTTCTTCATTAAGCACCTAAATTTGATATTAACCAGTGCTCTACTCAACTTCTGGCATTTCCTTTTCAATTTCTTGTTCTTCTTCTGCCATATTCCCAGATGTATCATGGTATTATCATGGATGATTTTGTCCAATTTACCTTGTTCCTTCAATGTCTCATTTTTATTTTTGATGTGCCTATTTAAAAGCTCTAGCTCAAAGACTTCCTGTTTTATTGATTGGACTAAATCATCCTGTACTGTATGAGGCTGAATGGACGAAGTATTGGGACCTGTAGCTGCCTTTTCCAAAGATTCTATATAGTCATATACTTCCTGCTGCTTGGGGTCTATATCAGGTGTCATTTTTATTGGGCTGTCCCCAAAATGCCGTGAAGGAGAGTCATCTTCAAAATCTGGCTGAGAAGGGCTCACATCAACATCTTGCTGAGAATGGGATGGAGTATGTTCAATGTCTGACTGAGAATGAAATGAACCAGGTTCACTAACTGACTGAGATGGACTATGGTCAGCTGGGGACTGTTCAGATGTTTCCTCTCCCAAGTCAATGAAATGAGGACCCTTCATTTGCGTTTTCCTCAATTTCCCCTTAAGTCTGCTGCTTCTTCTCACACGTTGTGGTGCACTATCCTTTTGTTTTTGTTTCCCTTTTTCTGTCTTCTTGGCCAAAGATGACTGTTTTTGAAGATAAACTAATCTTTCAGATAACACTTGATGATCTTCTTCTTCAGAAGAAGGGGTTTTATGTATAGCCTCAATAGTTTTTCTCTCTTTTGGTGTTATTGGCTTCTTACCCTTGATTTTTTTCTTCTTCCTCTTTGACAGTCTCTCTTCCCTATCAGTTCTTTCAATTGTAGTAGTAGGAGTATTTTGGATTTCATCAATTGTTCTTTTTCTCCTACTTCTTCTTGCTATGCTACCTTCAGGAATTTCTTGAGTAGGAGTAATTTGGGTTTTATCATTTATTCTTTTTCTTATACTCCTTCTTGTTGTACTACCTTCAATAATTTCCTGAGGTTCCTCAAAGAAATTTCTAACTAGAAATTGTTCCCATGTGTCTTTCTTTTCCTTTAACTCCTTTTCAATCAAAATTTTTACAAGGCCGTGGTGATATAGATGGGGTTCTACATCTCCTAAATGCTTCTGAACAGTCACGGGCATTTTATTCAAACTATTGAATAGAAAATATGAGAGATTAAGAGTTTGATTATCTAGAAAATTCATCAGTAACCTGGTATGGTACATATACATGGACCCAAAACGGCCTTCACATGTAATGAATTTCTGAACAACTAGCAGCAAAGTAGCCCATTCCTCTTTCAATGCATGCACAAGAATTCCTCTTTTAAAAACAGTTATGTCCATACCTTGATTTCGTAAGATTGTTCTCCATGCTTCATCACTGATGCTTTTATTTTTAAACCAACGCTCACCCTCTTGAAGAAGTTCCGTGGTTGTTGCTATAGATGCTTCATTGACCGCAAACTTAAGGTCTCCAATCTCTGCTTCCAAGCCATCAAACGACCTTGCGAATGCCTTCGTGACTTCTTTATGATAACCTCTGAATTTCTGGATAAACCGCAGCCAATTTGCTTTCTTCAATATATCCCTTACTTGCGGATATCCCTCCATAAACTTAGGTCCTTCCGGTTCTGCTCTTAGCAATTTACCCATTTTCTTTCTGCTCTTCACAAATTTGCCTGCGTGAGGGTTTAATGGAAACAGAACGGTTGAATGCACAGAGATGAGCACAATGATTGTGGGTAAATGTCAGAGAGTGGGTATACAGATTATAACGTAATAGAGAGCGGAATGGAGTGAACAGAACAGAGAGGGGTTTTCGTGAGCACAACAGAGAGCACGACAGAGAGATTAACAGAGTATAACACATCCGGCAGCATTTTGAATTTTGGTGGCTGCACAATAAATATGAGCACGTTTCAACAACGGTTATGGATTTATGCGGCTGTAAGAGTCCGTGGTCAAATCAAATACGTCTCATTGTCACCGGTGGAATATTGGAACATGAGTGAAGATCGGGGTTTTAATGATGGAACCGTTTGAGAATGAATGCGAGAGGATGATATGGAGATCGTGAAAGGTTACGGAATTGTCAATATAATCATTGCACATAATGGATAGAGCTCATGGTTCAGAACTATATAAAAATGTGTTTTTCAATGCTATTTGAAATAAATTTTATTCATACCTTTGGAATCTTTGCCTTTTCCCTTGGTCTTCAACTAATTTCTCTTCATTTGTGTCTTGAATGCTCCATGTCTTTATTTTTGATCCTTTCACCTTTATTTTATTTCATGATTATGGAAATAACATTTGGCTGTACATTCTTTTGAAAACAGAGTTGTAGCTGCGGAATCTGCTTCTGGTTGCGGAAACTGGAGTCAGCTGCGGAAACAGATGTCAGCTGCGGAAACTGACACAACTATTATTTGGATGGATGGAGATGAACAAATGACAAATGACCAGATGGAAATGGTCATGAAAAAGATTTTTATTGATGAAATGGAATGAAACAGATAAAATGAAATGGAATGGAGTGAAATGAAGTGAAATGAAATGGAATGAAGTGGGATGGAATGGAGTGGGTGGTCACAAGACTTGTGAAATAAAAGAGAGATTTTTTTGGAAAACATAGAGTGTCAGGTGTTCCTGATTTTCACCCTATATTTTCTGTATAAGACTCCCAATCAGTGATTGGTTTTCAGGCTTATACAATTTTTTTTTTATTTTTTTATTTTTTTTTTAACTGAAAAGAACAAAAGCTAGGCTGGTGGAGAACAAGAATTCTTCTGTACAAGCCTGATTGCAGAACTTTCTTGAAACATTTTTACAAAATCCTCTTTTGAGAGTGGCTTATGATAAACTTTCAATCTATGGCCATTCACAATAAGAGGAGTTTGAAACTCATCAATGGTCTTGATTCTTACCGCTCCATTGCTAAAGATCTTGTCAATCTCATATGGCCCAAGCCAATGAGTCTGAAATTTTCCTTGGAAATCTTTAAACTTGGAATCAAATAACAATGCCCAATCTCCTTCTTGAAACTTCTTCTCTTTGATGTACTTGTCATGCCATGTACTTGTCATGCCATTTAGTTCTTTGATATTGAACTAGATCAGTTCTTAAAATTGCTTCTTGTCTGATCTCATCTAGCTCATTCAACTGCTCCATTCTATGCTTTTGGGCTTCTGATAAGTCCATCCCCAATTGAACTGCTATCTTGAAGGTCTTGACTTGGAACTCAATGGGGAGCAAGACTTCTTTCCCATAAAAAGTTCATAGGGAGAATGTCCTGTTGTATTTCTCCATGTAGTTCTGTAGGCCCACAAGGCTTCAGGAAGCCTTTCTGCCCAATCTCTTCTATGTAGATGAACAGTTTTGGTGATGATACTTTCAAGAACTTTATTTGTGGACTCCACTTGACCATTTGCTTGTGGATGGTAAGGAGTAGATCTTTTGTGCTTGATTTTGTATTCTTCCATCAATTTCTCCACCAAATTGGATGTGAATTGGCTCCCCTGATCTGTCACAATTTCTCTTGGAACACCAAAGCGAGTAAAAATATCCTCATAAAGAAAATGAACAACTGAATTTTTAGTAGCAGATACTAATGCTTTGGCTTCTACCCATTTAGTAACATAATCAGTACAAACCAATATATACTTCTTTTGCTTAGATGGTGGATTAATAGGTCCAATGAAATCTAAAGCCCATTTTTCAAAGGGTTCAATGAGTACTTGTGGTTGCAATGGCATTTCATTTGAAAGGGTAGGTTTCCCTACTCTTTGGCAGCTGTCACACCTTTTGACATATTGTTTTGCATCTTTAAAGAGGGAAGGCCAATAATATCCTAAAGAGAGGATTTTATAGGTCGTCCTTTTGTCTGCAAAGTGTCCGCCGCATGGTTCATCATGACATGCCTTAAGAATATCAGGCATTTCATCTTCCATGACACATCTTCTGATCACAAGATCTGGCCCTGTTTTAAACAATTCGTTAGAAATCCATGAATATTTTGAACTCTCTTGAATAATTTTTCGTTTTTCACTTGGAAATAAATGTGAAGGCAGTTTCCCTGTAACCAAATAGTTAGCAATATATGCATACCAAGGAGTCTTAATAGTTACTGCAAACAAGTATTCATCAGGAAAATTATCCTCTACAGGAGAATCTTCTTTAGTATTCTGAATTCTAGACAAGAAATCAGCTACTGTATTCTGTTTTCCTGGTCTATCCAACACAGTAATATTGAATTCTTGCAAAAGTAAAAGCCATCTTGTCACTCTGCCATTAGTAACAGGTTTGTTCATCAAATATCTAATTGTAGAATGGTCGGTATGAATAAAAGTTTCATAGCCTGTTATGTAATGTCTAAACTTATTAATTGCATGAACAACGGCTAAAAACTCTTTTTCAGTCACAGTATAATTCAACTCTGTGGGAGTCAAATTTTTACTGGTATAATAAATGGCATAAGGAACTAAATCTTTTTGACCCAACACAGCTCCTAGAGCTGTATCTGAAGCATCCGTAGAAATATGGAAAGGGAGTTTCCAATTTGGTCCTCTCAAGATAAGTGCTTCAGATATTCTTGTTTTCAAAGTTTCAAAAGCTGATTGACAATCAGGATCCCATTTGAATTCACAATCTTTTGTAAGCAATTTGAAGAGTGGAGATGCTATTTTAGTGACGTTTTCTATAAATCTTCTATAGTAACCAGTAAATCCTAGAAAACTTCTAACATCTCTTTGACAGTTTGGAATAGGCAACTTGGAGATGACTTCAACTTTTGATCTATCAACCTTAATCCCATCTCCTGAAATATGATGTCCTAAAACAATCCCTTCAGTAAACATCATAAAGAATTTTTCATGACTTAATGAAAGGTTTGTTTCTTTACATCTTATAAGAACTTTTTCCAAATTTTCTAATGCCTCTTCAAATGAATTACCATAAACTGTAAAATCATCCATATAAACATCTACACAATCATGGATTAGATCAGAAAAAATTCCTAGTACTGCTCTTTGGAATGTTGCAGGTGCATTACATAACCCAAAAGGAAGTACTCGGTAGGCAAAAGTTCCCGATGGACAAGTAAATGTGGTCTTATCTTGATCTTCAGGTGCTACCTGAATTTGATTATAGCCACTAAAACCATCCAAAAATGAAAAGTACTTTTTACCTGCTAATGTGTCTAATACGTGATCGATAAAAGGCAAAGGAAAGTGATCCTTCAAAGTTGCTTTGTTCAATTCCCTGTAATCAATGCATACCCTCCATTTACCATTCTTTTTAGGTACTATAACCAAAGGAAAAACCCATCGGCTATCTGAAATTGGATAAATGAAGTTTACATTGAGAAGTTTTTGGAGCTCTTCTTTCACTATCTCCCTAAGATTTGGATTCATCCTTCTTTGAGGTTGTCTGATTGGTCTACTGTTTTCCTCGATATAGATATGATGGATGCAAGTCTTAGGATCAATACCCTTCATGTCAGTATACTCCCATGCAAATGCAGTAGAATGTTTTTGCAAGATTCTAGTTAGTTCTTCTTGTTGTGATTTCTCCAAATGTTTGTTGATATTCAATGTTTTTTCTGGAAAAATCTCAATAGAAGAATTACCAAACTCTTCCATAGAGTAAAGAGACATTTGTCTTGATGATAAACATTCTATGTCAGATTCCAACTGAAATTGTGTGGGGTCATATTCTGAAGATGTCTCAAAATTTTCTAATGTGTTCAGAATTTGACTATCCTCACTGATTTCAGAAATGGTAAAGAGAGGTTGTATAGTGTCCTCATCATCAACCCATTCATTGTCTCCTACTTCTGTGATTGCTCTTGCTGGAGGATACAAATTGAATTTCTTTGTCGAATTACCATTAGAAATGTACATGTCCCCAGATCTACAACTAATAAAAGCATCAGCTGTGGCTAGCCAAGGTCTTCCTAAAATAAGTGGGTGCCCTCCTAGATTACTCTTAGGAGTCAAAATCATAAAATCTACTGGATATTCCCAAGAATCTAAGGAGACTGAAATATCTTCTAATACACCATCTGGTTTAATAACTGATCGATCTGCAAGTTGCGGTAGAGTAGGTGTAAAAAGAAGGTTAGGAAGTTTTAGCTGTTCCATAGTCTGTCTACTCATAATGTTGATAGCAGCCCCTAAGTCAATCAATGTGTTTAGAATTTCTATCCCATTTATATGTGTCTTGACAATTGGACTTCCTGGATCTACATACTTCTGCATGGTAATTTTTCCCATCATAATATCTGCAATCTTTCCTACCAGGTGGATTCTTCTTGTGTCTTTTAGTTTCCTTCCTGGTCTTTTGAAACTCAACTCCTTTATTGTTTTTGCTAGAATAGGAATCTCTCGAATTGCTTGTAGCAAGGGAATCTTGATACAAACATTCTTCAATTCATCTAGAAAAACATAGTTAGGCAACAAGATTTGTTTTTCCACCCCTTGTCAATTTGTAGTCTTTCAGGAAAAGGAGGTGTAGATGAAGATGCAGGTTGCTCAACTATAGGAGTTGTGGGTGTTGACTTTTCTTTTTCTTTTTGAATGCTTGAATTTTGAAGAGATTCTTCCTCAGAACCCTTATTGACTTGAAGAGAATCCTCCTCAGAGGTATCTTGCTCTTGAATATCTATAGAAGTTTTTTCTAAAACTCTACCAGATCTGAGTTGTACATCATTGAGAGGAACAATCATATAGGTAGGAAATTGTTGTCCTTCTACCATGTAAGTATTCTGAGGATTTTTATTGTTAGGATTTGGCAATGGCTGAGCTGGAAGTTGATTTGTATTTTGTTGATATGGGAGCATGAGTTGAGGATTTGGATTTTGTTGAGAAGGTTGTTGTTGTGGAAATGGCAATGAAAATTGTGGATTTAGGTTTGGAAGTTGTGGAGCTTGTTGATTTTGAAAAGATGGAGGATATTGATAAAATTGAGCAAATCTCCCATAAGGATTTTGCATCCCTTGTACCCATGGCTGATATGAATTCTGATGTTGGGGCCACGGTTGTTGCCAAGGATTCCAATTTGGTGGGGTTTGAAAATTCATAGGGTTGTTAAACCCTTGAGTTTGTTGTCCCTGCCAAGGTCTTCTTGCAACAAAACAGAGAGATTCTACTGAATTTGGGTCTTCTTGAAAAACAGCTTTGAGTCCGGGAATTGAAGGACAATCCTTGATCTCATGATTCTCTGAGCAAATCATACATGTTTCTACAACTTTTGCATCCAAGGGACATTCCCTTAAAGCATGTTTCTTCCTACATTTCGGACAAAAGATGGCTAAAGCATATGTTTCTGCTTTCTGCTTGTTTTGAATTTTAAGGGTGTCTAGTTGTTCACTAAGGCTCCCTAAGATATCAGTTTTGAACTCATCAAGCATATTACCAATCTCTGCCCTACTTACTGATCCAGTTGCAGATTTGTTAGCCCTAATAAGAGAAGGATCCCTAGGCCCTTTTCCTGTTTTAGATTTTCCTCTTGAGATATGGACACATAGTTCAGTTATATCACGAAGTGGGAGTTGAGAAATGTCTCCTTTCCCCATCATGTTTAAAATATCTATCCATTCATCTCTAATGGCTTTTAATATGAGGGCTTTCAAGGTTTCATCATCTAAGTTGCTCATCTTTGCTCTTTTCAAGTTGTGTTGAAATCTTTCAAGTAAGTCTTCCAAATTTTCATCTTCTTTTTGCATCATTTTGAATACCTCATCCTTGTGATTGGTGGGCATACAATAGTCCAAGTATCTATCCAAAAATGTTTGTTTCATATCATTCCAAGTCCTAATGGATTGAGTGGCTAATCCCATGAACCATTTCAAAGCAGCTCCCTTCAATGTTGAAGGAAACAGTTTGAGTTTTTGAGCGTCTTCCATATAGTCATAGGTTCGGCACACAACTTCAAACTCAAACAGAAATGTTTCAGGATCCTCACTTCGCAATCCATAAAAGTTAGGGAGAACAGATGGTGAGATATTTTTCATCGTTGCATGAGTTTCCTCATCAACTATAGGGAATCCAAACAAGTTGTCTCCTTCCCTATTTCTACCATTATTTCCTTCACCATTGTTGTCTTCATTATTTCCTCCTCTTCTACCTCTATCTCTACCTCCATCTATTACTTCCTCTGCCATGATAGTTTCTTTAGAGTCCTTAAAGTCCTCTAGTTCTTCTACCAAGGGAGGATGAGAGAGAGTCTCTTTGTTTTCTAAATGGGATTGAGTAGATGGTATAGGAGAATCCTCTAATTCACCTGCTCCTTGAGTTCCAAAAATCTTAAGGCTAGGGGTAGATGGTGGTGAATATGGTATATGCCTTGAAGAAGATGGAGTTGTGAAAATCGAACTCTTGGCTTTAGCTATAAACCTTCCCCTAGAATCTCTTGCTCTATGCATGTCATTTTTTTTATTTTTTAATTAAAAAAAAAAAAAGTTGGGCTAATAATTCTCTTTCTGATCTTCCAGGTCACACTAGGTGCAAGAAGAGAGCATACTTAAGAAATTACTAAACCAATAACTCTCTTTTCTGATCCTCCAGATCACACTAGGTGCAAGAGGAGAGCATACTTCAAGAAGTTATCAAGTTTTCCCTTCTTTTATGATTTTGTGTGTTTTTTTTTAAAGAAATTGGCTACCTAGTTACACTTCCCCGGCAGTGGTGCCAAAATGTTTGGTCAATTTAGTGTGTCCTAAATTGCTGCATTTAATTTGTCAATCCGGGATTCGTAAGCTGATGAAGTGCGGCGCACTATATGTGCAAGATAACCTATTTCTTAACTTTTTGTCGTTTTTGGTTTTCTAAGATGAAATGAAAATTCTAAAATGAAAACAAGTATGGTTATGTTTATTCAAGGAAATGATATCCTCTATAATGATTTACCAACTTGAAACTTAAAAAGGAATTTGAAAATTACAATGACAAAACTTGAAAGGAAATGAAAATATGCTGCTGAAATGAAAAGGTGCTACTAGTCTAATAAATCAAAACAGTGAACTAGTGAGCATGAAACCAAACTATTCTTGCTGTTGTCTAAACACAAAATAAATTATGCTGAAAGAAATCCAAAAGTTGCAATAAAGTAAATCTAAATCAAATTACATCAACTTGTCTTCTGATCCCTCATCATTAGTCCAGCTATGATTTTCGGAAGTAACCATAAACAACTTGAGTAACGGATATCTAACTTGCAGAAAGTAAACTAATATCAAACCATACATTCATAATTCAATCCCTCACCATCAGTCCAGCTGTGGCTTTCGGAGGTAACTGAAGATTTCATGCACAATTTAATATATCTAAATTTGCAGAAAGGAAACTAATACCAAACTACACATTTCATAATACAATCCCTCACCATCAGTCTAGCTGTGGCTTTCGGAGGCAACTGAAGATGTTATGAGCAGTTTAATATATCTAAATTTGCAGAAAAAAAACTAATACTAAACTACACATTTCATAATACAATCCCTCACCATCAGTCCAGTTGTGGCTTTCGGAGGCAACTGAAGATGTTATGAGCAGTTTAATATATCTAAATTTAACTACTGAAGCAAATGAGCAAAACTGAATTAAACAAAGAAGTACTGAAATTAAACAGAAACTAAGAAAAAAAAATTAGCAGCAGAACAATGTTAATTCCATGTCATTAGTCAAAAAGTTATGCAAATGCCCGGGCTGCCTATCTATAACCTGAAACAAGAACACTGATCAGTAATCAATAACATAAAACATGAAAGACAGAAGTGAAATGGAAAGCATGAAAGTTTATAAACATAAATGAAGCATATATACCATGAAAGATGCAATGTATAAACATGTGAATGGATTATGGCACAATGAGCTTTAAAGAAATAAAACAAGAACTATACAATAATGCACAGAACCTTGGCAAGTGCAGGGGCCCTCTACACCAGCCTTGGCAACAATCTTCAAGTACAAATTACGTTTGGAAACAGTCTTCTTATATTAAAATGCAGTCATAACAGTAAGGTAGTATTACGGCACAAAGGCAGCGTAATTACATTACAGAGCAGACTAATAAAAGATAATAGAGACTAACTTAGACTAACTCCATATGCGTATGCAAACGCATTATTTATAACAAAAGAAACATAACTAATTCCTAAAGTTTATGCTGGTGGAGAACACGTAGACCATTACGTCCACGGATCTAGGATCATGGCCGTATTGCAAAGTAAATCTATGAGGAGTGGATGCTTGAATTCGGCTATGGAGCCATGTACAGATGTCGACTTGTCCTCCGCAAGCTCAAAAATGGCCATATGAACCTTCACGTGACACGAAACAGAGTCCTGTCACCGTGAGACTCCATGGTTGACTTCCATGTGGACGCCTTTGACCGCGACTTCTTTAGATGAGTTTTCTCGAACCAATAGGACACGGACCATGTCCACATCATTTCTGACTTGCCCATGTGGCTCGTTTTTCCTGTAGACACCTGTAACATAGAGTTTCACAAAATAGCTGCGGAAAGTTGCAGCAGCTGCGGAAAGTGGCAAGATTCCGCAGCTAAATGAACAAAATCTAAATCAAACAGCAGACACAAAAATATAGTTAAAAACCATGTTAGATGCTCTTTTGCAATTAACATATAATGATATTGACAGTTTGGGAGGTTCAGGTGAGTGAAAAAGGTATAGAAAAGTGTATGGAAAAGATGCAGAATTGAGACTCAACATACATTCATTCCACTAGATTCCTCAAACTTTTGTAAAAGTTTTTCCCCCTTTCGTTAACCTCCAGCACCACTCCAAATGAGCTAAGGAGCAATTCATTTTCATTTGCATGTTCTATTTTTTCTTTTCTTTTCTTAGAACAACATTCCTTTTCTGAGTTGTTGGTCCCTATAGAACATTAAACATATGTGAATTAATAGATTGTTTGAAACATGTTATTTAATAATTTTAAGTATATTATTAATGAAAATTAAAAAAAGAAACTCATATTGGATCGATAATATTTTTTCATTCACCCGATTCATCCTTTTGCAATTTTTCCATCAAGATTTTACGCTCTTTTGGTTCTAGATCAGAAAGAATCGTATCAAGCTTCGTCATTTTGTGGCTCTGCATGATACACATTAAACAATACATATTAGTTAAAATTACATATAGTTCAAAAATAATATTTTTTGTAAAAAATTTACAAAGAACTTGCCTTTTTTGCTTTTCTTGATGTGCTATCAGTATTTTTGTTACTTGATCTCATGTCAGCCATTTATTTATCTATATGAAACCTGTAATGTATTATTCATTAATATATTTTATAAATAAATCATCAAATTTTCAGGTAAAAACAAAAAATATCAAGAAACCGGTGCGCCTTTAATACTGTACGCACCAACGTCGGTGTGTCGTGTTCTTATAAACGCACTGCCAAAACAGTATTAAACACCGTATGGTGCTCTATGTCAAAAAGGAGCATTGGTGCATTATATGTTAACCAACACATCGATTAACACAGAAAAATTAATAAAAATACTCTAGTGTTAGTTTTTGTAGCATACGGTGTCGTGGAGGGGGCGGTGCAGCCTATTCTTTTAAACGCATTGTGAAAACAGGGGACCATCGTACGATGCTATCTGTCAATAAGGAGATCCGGTGCGTTATATGTTAAATGGTACACCGATTAACACATAAAATAAGAAAATGTTTTTTCCATACAGTGCGTGCGCGGTGCGCTATAATGAAATAGGGTACCGGTGCCCTATTTTACATATGGCGCACAGATTAAAAAAAATCTACTTTTAATTTTTTTTATCAAACAGTACATGCGCAGTGCGCTGTGATAAGACAACACATCGGTGCGCTAGTTTACACAAGGCGCACCGATTAAAAAAATTCAATTTTTTAGAAATTCACGCAAGGGCCGACATGGATTGGGATCCGACTATGCAAGTCATCCCGCGGGTTAGATGTCATAAGAATATATATATATATATAGCAATACGAACCCTATAAATCTAAAATGAAAAGCTCTAATTATGAAATCACAAAAATAGGAAGAAGCAAGGGCAGAAACAAAAAGAATCAAGGGTTTAGCGTAAAATGGATTTTTTTTTGTTTTTTTGTTTTGTTTTTTATTTTTTATTTTTGTTTTTTTTTCCCTGTAAATGAACATTTAAATTTTTTATTTACTGCATAAAAAATAATATAGAAAATGTAAAAAAACAGTAAAATTTAATTACCTCGTTTGAAATTCTATGCTACAGGGGTTTCAATCACCAAAGAGTTTGGAATTCTGATTGTCTGAATAGTTTTGTTTGAAAGTATTTCGCTGCTCCAGAGGGTTCTCGTGCTCCTCCAGGTATGTCTCGTGCAAATCTCTCCTTGATAATTTTTGCAAAAATAATGAAATAATGAAAAGTGTTTACTATTTAAAATTTTTTTTTACGAAATTATATTTTCGAATATATTTTACTGCCCATTTTTCAATTTACCGTTTTTTTTCACTTTAAAAAAATATAGTTGTGTTTTTTTTTTTTTAAATTATTTGTGGATATTCAGCTCTAGTGCATCCATTAATAACAACGCACCGGTGTGTAGTAACTAACATGCACTGGTGCAATTATCTGTACATTAGCACTGATAACAATAAGTCCATTTTTAAGGCATCGAAATTACTTTAAGGTGTGTACACCAAAATTTATTGTTGATTTTGCTCAAATGCAGGGAGAAAATATCATAATTATATGGAATTGAAAATTCTTCAAAATCCAGCTCGTTCCATAATATTTCTCAAAGTCCATTGCGAAGTTCTCTCTATCCATCTCGAGACGTAATATTTACTTCAGATTTTATTTATATTTTCATTATCTAACTGAATTTATGTTTTTTATCCATGTCAATTAGCTTAATAAAATTTATAATTAATGTATACAAATTTGCAGGTTCATGCATATAATTCAGAATCGAGTTCAGATGCACAAAATATTCAAACAACTCCAAAACGTCGGAAGCTCTTATCAGAAGCAGCATACCACAAGGCGCATTTGGTAGATGAAAATGGACAGCCGCTCCACCCTGCCAATTATAACAATATTGCATCTTCTAGCCACAATCCTGGGACAATGATGGTAATAATAATTGTGTGGTATATTAATGTAATTTCTTCAACGTCAAACCAATTAATCATGCATTGTCAACGTGCTTACTAATTGATATCATAGACTTTGTACTAATCATTTACAAATATATTTTTTGAAATTATTAGGATTCTAGTGATGATGAGCAACCTACCTACCATCTTCCGTTGCACCCCACGACAATGTCAAATCGAGAGAAGGCTGAATTAAGAGAAAAAATCGGAGAGGAACGATACCAAGAATGGTTGAATCAACCACCTATTCAATTCCCACTACGTCTAGATTCACCAATTAGGAATGACTACAACAAAAGTAGTTCTTCACAACCTGGCAATGGAGGTAATCAAACTGAGGTTGGTATGGATGATTACTTGAGGGATATGACTGCCATGGAGACAATGTTGTTAGATGAATTCCAGAACGATGATCAACTAGGGGATGATGCTCATATCGCTGACACCTTTTTCGAAAGCCTTAAATTTTCTTCCACCACCCCTCCCTTTGGACCTGGCGGTCAATAAAAGTCTACCCAATTGGGGAAAAAAATGTTACTGTACAACTTGAAAGCAAAGTTTGGCTTTCCGAATGCATTTTTCTCAGAAATTTTGAGGTAAGTTATAATTACCATAAATTCCTCCCTTATATTTTGAGAAATATAATCACACAATGAACATTACAAATGGTCAATTTTATCAACGTTAATAATTATATAGGAATTAATGTACATTTAATATTGTCCATGATCACCAAATACAGGTTATTCAAATATAAGGTTCTTCCCAGTGATAATGTCTTTCCCGGTAGCTGCGAAGAGGCAAATAAATTGTTGACAATGTTGGGTGTTGAGTATATATCATATCATGCATGTCCAAATGATTGTATTCTATATAGAGGAGAATATGCAGACAAAGAGATATGTCCGAAATGTGGGCATGATAGGTATGATAAATCTAAAAAAAGGGTAAATCATGTGGTCCTCCTTTTAAGATATTGAGGCACATGCCTATAATCCCAAGGATTCAAAGGCTCTTTCGTTGCAAAGAATTAGCTATGTTGCAGGGATGGCATGCCTTACACAGAAGTGAGTTGAGAGTTATGCGAATCCCAACAGATTCAATAGCCATGAAGCATATAGAGGATACATGGCCCGAAAAATTCAAGGATAAAGTATGAAGTCTACGACTCAGCATAGCCATGGATGGCGTCAACCCTTATTCCCTCCATAACACCAACTATTATGTTTGGCCTGTAGTAGTGATCAATAACGATATCCCCCCATGGTTGTCTGTGAAGAATGAACATCTTATGTTGGCTCTTATAGTCCCTGGTAGAAGACAAGTGAAGAATATGGATGTCTACTTACAACCATTGGTAGATGAATTGAAGGAATTATGGGATGGGATAAATGTATATGATGTATAAGGACCCATCACATTAGAGAGGAGTTTTACGTTGTATGACATATGTGCTTACACGACACATGATTATCCATGCTTAGGAGTTTGCTATGGTAAATTACATGTTTATTGATTTTTTTATATATGTAACAATATTATTTTGTATATTAGTTATTTAATTCGTTGCAATTGTTCTAATATTCATGACATTATTTAACGTGCCATGCATATAAATTGTATACAATAATCTCACAAGTCTTGTAGCAAAAGGGTATTTTGGATGTAAATGTTGTGGACCTTCTCTGAAATCTAGATGGTCCAACGACCTATGAAAGCCAATGTATAACTGCTCTAGGGTATTCCTCCCAGAAGAACACCCTTACAGAAGAGAAACATCCGCTTTCAATGGTAAATGAGAGAGAACCCAAAGTCCTCCAATAACGACACCAACTAAATGGCTTAGACCATATGAGAGAGAGAAGGAGAAGGAGTTCATAGAAATGTTCGATTCAAATGGGGAGCCTATGTTCGATGATCCATAATTCTTCGACACCTATGTTGAGAAATTTCCCATTGGGATGAAAAGGAAAATATATCTTTTATAACCTCCCATATTGGGTGAATATTAATATTACCCACTTATTAAATCCCATGCATATATTTAAAAATGTTTCATCTTCTTTATGGAGGCACATATCATAAAAAAAAAGTGATACATTGGCTGTTAGGAAAGATATTATTACTTAAAAAACAAAAAAGAAACATTGGCCAAGACGATTAGAA
Organism: Pinus albicaulis; assembly: GCA_034641835.2. Taxonomy (NCBI): domain Eukaryota; kingdom Viridiplantae; phylum Streptophyta; class Pinopsida; order Pinales; family Pinaceae; genus Pinus; species Pinus albicaulis. Next base: position 57,081,508 of record CM076570.1, read on the forward strand.
AGTACAGGATCAGAGGTAGACGCTGGTCCCTCTAATTCATGGTATTTCAAAGAAGGTGATGTCACTTGGATTTTTAAAAAATATGATATTTCTTTGGCAAAGGAAGTTATAATGGGTGTGAGGGTGCCATCTTCATATGGGTCTTCACTACGGCACTGCTTCACAGTGGATGACCATTTGTCGGGGCTGAAATCACATGACCATTTGAATCTTCTAAGAGTATGTATACTGTCAAAAGCATGATTTTATTATTTGTTATATTAATAAATTTTATCCCATGCAGGGATCATAAACATAACTAATTTTGTATATTATTGCACGTTTTTACAACTTTGCAGTTTCATTATCCTTTTTTCGTGTGTGGGTGTTTGAAACATGAATTCCCCCAAGACCTAGGACATGCCGTATCTAATTTTTTTGCATTTGTACGTTGGGTCACGTCAAAGGAGATTCATGTGGCTAGCATTCCACGATGGCATCAAGAGATAGTTGAGATTGTTTGTATGTTTGAGAAGGAACTGCCGACGAGTTTCATGGACTTGTAGGTTCATCTTCTAATCCACCTAGTAGATGAGGTTAAATTAGTTGGAGTGGTTTCTTGTCATTGGATGTTCTTCTTAGAGAGGTACATGAAGAAACTGAAAGGTTTTGGTTGACAAAGAGAAAAACCCTAGGGGTCTATGACAGAGGGGTACATATTGTATGAGTCTTTATATTATGCAAGTGATTACATCAAGCAGATCGAAAATAGACCAGGTGTGGTGATTTAGGACGATGAAAGGGATGAAGACAAAAGAGAAGGGGAGCTGCTCCAAATGAATGGAAAAAGGCGCTTGATAAAGAGTAAGTGACTTATAATTTTTCAAATTTACACAAAGTAAATATTCATGTTGAACTTCGATATAATGTATATTTTGGTCTCATATGTACTATATTTCTAAGTTGATTTCATCAGCGAATGCAAAAATTGAAGTAATCAATAAATTCGTTCTTTACAATTTAGAAGCGACACAACCCTGGGTCGCATTGTACAAACAAAAGAGGATGAAATGGGATAGTGACAGGAAATAATTCAGACGGTTGAATGGTAGAAGTGTGCCTTATCCTGATCATTTAAAAGAAAATATGCCAAAAATATGCCCCAATAGTTGGGTCGCTGACCAAGTCAAAGAGAAATACAATGCAACTGGTCATTACCCGCGTGCTGAAGAGGATGCGCTAAATGTAGGGATTGGGTGCACCCACTCGGTAATAATCTACTTAATTATGTACATTTGAAACTTAATAATGCACCTTTCAAATGTAATTACATCTAGATTTCATATTTTAATGGTTGGGTTATTATAAGACACATGACACTATGATTTTTTAACTTTTATATAGGTGCATTTGTTCCCATCTATGTGGGCATATGGACACCATTTTCGCACAGAAAATGCCGATGATGGACACATGACACAAGACTGTGGAGTGGAAATTGAGTTCGATCAATCTAGTCGATCTAGCCACTGTGATCAAAACCTAGTACGAGGGACGTTAGGTTACTTCAGAAAGATACAAGAGATCATTGAAGTGGATTTCTCTTCTTTCCAAAGTGTTATTTTTAGGTGCAAGTGGTGGGACACCTTTGATTGAAATAATGTAAAGGAAGATCGTGATAGTAGGCTGATATGTATCAACTCTAGAAAGATGTGGGATAAAGCTAAGGAGCCCTATGTTTTCCCTAAACACTGCAACCAGGTGTTTTTTTACTCAGATGTGTTGGATAGGGATTGGTGGTTCGTATTGAGACATGACCCTAGATCAAAACATATTTTTGAGAACAATAGTGTTATCATGCCAAGCGAGCTAGAAGATAATGAGGGTGATCATGAGAACCAAGAGTGATATGTTACATGTGTTATTTCATCATTCATTTATACTTTTTAAGATGGGTTTTTATAAAGAAGATGTCTTAATTACCTGATAACTAAGACTCTTTTTTTCGAAACATTATAATATGTATTTTGTATTAATTGGTAATTTGCATTGTATTAATGTTAAAATCATTTCACTTGATAATTTGCAATTATGTTGATCTCGAAAACAATGGCGTACTGTATAAAGTTTCTTTTATTTTGGTAAGTAAGATCATAATAAAATAATGATAATTCTAAAGTACATGAATTTATTTCCATTATTTTCTAGACTTTATTATGTTACGAAAATTCATATTATTCTAGATTTATGATTTTACAATTATTTACAATTTTACAAATTTAAAATTTTTAATAAAATCATTCACATTAATACAATTAAAATTTTACAAATATTTTACATATAACAATTACAATTACAATTTTACAGTTTCACATACAATTACAATTATAATTACAATTTTAGAATTTTACACACAATTACAATTACAATTTTAGAATTTTACATAAAATTTACAATTACAATTACAATTTTGCAATTTTACATATATACAATTACAATTAAAATTACAATTACAATCATTTTACATTAATACAATTAAATTTTTACAAATATTTTACATACAATTACAATTAGAATTAGAATTACAATTTTACAATTTCACATACAATTACAATTAAAATTAAAATTACAATATTTACAATTACAATTTTAGAATTTTACATACAATTACAATTACAATTATTTCACATTAATACAATTAAAATTTTACAGATATTTTACATACAATTACAATTAGAATTAGAATTTTACAATTTCACATATAATTACAATTACAATATTTACAAATACAATTTTAGAATTTCACATACAATTACAATTACAATTTTACAATTACAATCATTTCACATTAATACAATTAAAATTTTACAAATATTTTACATACAATTATAGTTAAAATTTTAATTAGAATTAGAATTACAATTTCACATACAATTACAATTAAAATTAAAATTATAATTACAATTACAATTTTAGAATTTTACATACAATTACAATTTTACATATATACAATTATAATCATTTCACAATAAATTAAATATTATAATTACAATTAAAATTTTACAAATATTTTACATACAATTACAATTAAAATTACAATTACAAATACAATTACAATTTTACAATTTTACATACAATTAAAATTAAAATTTCAATTACAATCACGACATAATATTTAATAAATAACATGATTTAATATTAAAAATTAACATCATGATCTTGATAACCATCGTACAAACATCATATTCGACTAAAAAACACATTCAAAATTCACTAACATCATTTAATCATCGTGATCATAATCATCTAACAAAACACAAGCATTGTATAACATCATCACAACACAAACATCAAATATACATCTCATGTCAAATAATTGCTATCACATACACATCTATGTGCACACTGCACATTAAATGCACATATCAAACATGAATTAACAATATACACATCATGATGATCACCAACGTGTAAATTAAGTACAATTGCAACATGAACATAAAATACATGGACCACCCACACACACACACACACACACACACATATATATATATATAATTTTATAATGTCAAAAATATACAACTGTAATATAAATGTCAAATATCAGCTGGTGGTACATCATCAACAGTAGTACTAGTTGAGGCCTGCTCAGTCAATGGTGCAGCCTCGATAAGCTCAATAGATGCCGATCATCATGTGCGTGTTGATTTGGCGGTGCCTCATGATGATTAGTATCAACTACCGATTACTCACGATGACTCGACATGGATAGTCTAGCTTGCTCATGATAATGAGTACTACTGGATGTTGCAGGCTGATGATCATGATGACTCGACGTGGATGGTCCAACCTGCTCATGATCATGAATGCTGGATGTTGCAGGCTGAGAAGGCTGACTCAACGTGGATGGTCCAGCCTGCTCATGATCATGACTGCTGGTCGATGCTGTAGGATGCTCATCTATGGTGCGAGGTGAACGATGATCACTCCCATGATCGTGATCATCAGATGATGTGTCGCTGCTCGACTATCGACATACTACGTCTCGACCATGTCTACGTTGAAGGGCCCTCCTCAACCGCGCCACTAAGCTGGTAGCTCCTACGACATACCACATCTGGGTCAACATGTCACATGGCATTCCTCTCCACATCTCTATCAACCTAGCATCAGCCTGTATATCTCTCATAGTGGTCGGTCTGACTCCCTCCTCCACAAGCAGTCCACAGATTTGGTCGCCCAACTCCATCCTAAATCTAGTTTAAGGCCTACGCTTCATGTTATGAAACCAACTCCAAAAATAGAAGAAAAGAGAGATCAATGCCTTAGAAATCAACCACTTCGAGGGGGAAACCTATAATACATTACATAAATGAACAATTCTTCGATGATACAAATTAAAAAAACTCCTTCTATATATAGGAGCCCATAGGGTCACAATATAATCTTAGCCCACCTAACAATAATAATGTAAGGACACAATAATAACAATATTGGGGTTACAAGGGTACAACAATAACAATAAGGGGGTTACACTAACAACAATAAGGGACTATACTAGTAATATAGGGACCTAACATGCCACTCTCCTTAAAAAAAGTGTTGTCCTCAATGCTTGAGTAGCTTTAGATGCTTCCGTATAAAATTCTCATCCTCCCATGTAGAATATTCAGTGGGTAAGTTCTTCCACTTGATGAGATACTCTAAAATTGATTGATTTCATAGCTGTCAATTTCTTGTTTCTGTGACTGATTCAGGTTCTAATAAGATTTTTCCTTCCTCATAAAGTTCTGGAAATATTGTTTTAACTGGAATTTTGTCACCTATAAACTTTTTTAAGCATGAAACATGGAAAACTGGATGCACTCGTGAAGAAGCAGGAAGCTCCAATTTGTATGCCATAAATGCAGTCATTCATGACACCTTGTAAGGACCATAGTACTTTAGCGATAATTTATTATCCTTCTTAGCTTTCTTGAGTTACATTTGTTTGTATGGTTGTAGCCTTAAAAATACCAGTCTCCTACATCAAAACTTCTCTCGCTGCGATGTTGATCTGCCTGTTGTTTCATTTGATTTTGTGCCAAATTTAGGTTATCCTTTAAGAGTTGGAGAACTTCTTGTTGATGCTCGATGTGATCTTCCACTGCTTGAACCTTAGAATTTTCTCTTAAACATGATATGATGGACAGTGCAAGATATCCATAAAGTGCCATAAATGGGGTCATTTTTGCTGCAGTGTGGAAGGAAGTGTTATACCACCATTCAGCAAGAGGTAACCACTTGACCCATTGTGTTTGCTTATCAGATACAAAACAATGAAGATATCCTTCCAAACATTTATTCACTATCTCAATTTGACCATCGGATTGAGGATGATAAGATGAGCTATGATCTAGTTGAGTACCCAAACAAGAAAATAATTCCGTCCAAAAATTTCCAGTAAAAATGGGACCTCTGTCACTTACAATAATCTTTGGGTTTCCATGTAGATTTTGAATTGTTTCGATAAATGCAATATCAAATGTACTTGCTTTAAATGGATGAGATAATGCACAAAAGTGTGCATACTTGGTAAGTCTATCAACTACCACCATGATGACACTCTTTCCTTCAAACTTATTTAAATCTCTGATAAAATCCATTGAAATCTCCTCCCAACGTTGACTTGGAATGGATAAAGGTTGTAGAAGGCTTGAGGTCTTAATTTTCTCAACTTTATTTTGCTGGAAAACCAAACATTCCGCCACAAAAGTTTGAATATCAGATTTAAGTCCATTCCAAAAAAAATTCTTTCTTCACCCTGTGGTAAGTTTTTAAAAATCCCGAGTGTCCTCCTAAAGGAGAAGTGTGCAATTGTAAAATAATATTTTTTTTAGATGGGAATTCTTACAAATATATAAGCGATCTTTGTACCCTAAGGAATCATTTTTCCAACTAAATGGGGTCTTTTCTAGGATCTTAACATGAGTGCAGATAGTGTCCACCTTCTTCGTCCTTCACCATTCATCATAGCGGTTGTCAATGCGGTTGGATAATAGAAATGGAACAAACGTGCTTCCACCTCTTCATCCTTTCTTGAGAGTGCATCTGCAACAACATTTAGCTTCCCTTTTTTGTAGATGATTTCAAAGTCATAACCCAACATATTTGTGACCCATTTTTGCTGCTCTTCTGAAGATATTCTTTGTTCCAAAAAGTGTTTAAGGCTATAATGATCAGTTTTTACCTTGAAGTGTCTTACCATTAGGTAAGGTCGCTATTTTTTTAGTGCATGTAGTATTTCCAACATTTCCTTCTCCTAAATATATTTTTGTAAATATTTTCCTTTGATTGGACGACTTTCAAAAGCAATGGGTCTTCCTTCTTGCATCAAAACATCACCAATTCCATTTCCCAAGGCATCACATTCCATAATAAAGGTTTTTGTGAAGTTTGGCATAGCTAAGACCAGTGCTAGGCACATTCCCTCTTTAAGATGTTCAAAGGCCTTAGTTGCTTCAGGAGTCCATGAAAATGCATCTTTCTTCAATAATGTTGTTAGAGGTGCTGCTATTCTCCCATAATTCTTAACAAACTTGCGATTATACCCTGTTAACCTGAGAAATCCTCGCAAATGGTTTATGGTTGTGGGGACTTTCCATTCCTTAATGGATTTAATTTTTTTAGGGTCTAACTTAACACCCTCATGAGATACAATATGACCCAGATATTCCACCTCTTGTACTCCAAAGAAACATATGGATGTTTTTGCATATAATTGTTTCTCCTCCAATAGTTTTAGCACCCTGTCAAAATGTTGATCATGATCCTTCCAAGACCTGATGTAGATTAGTATATCATCAAAAAATACTAGCACAAATTTTCTAAGGAAGGTTTTGAAAATGGAATTCATCAAGCCCTGAAATGTAGAAGGTGCATTGGTAAGGCCAAAAGGCATGACCAAAAATTCATAATGACCCTATGAGTTTGAAATGATATTTTCAGAATATCTTCAGTATTCATTCTAATTTGATGATATCCTGAATGAAGATCCAACTTGGTAAAAAAAATGCTCCATGTAATTCATCCAATAATTCATCAATCACAGGTATGGGAAATTTATCTTTAATAGTGAGCTTATTGAGCTCCCTATAATCCAGACACATGCGCCATGATCAATCATTCTTGTGCACCAATACTACTGGAGCAGAGAAAGAACTTTGACTAGGTTGAATTATACCGACCTCTAACATTTCTGAAATCATATGTTCAATTTCGCTCTTTTGGACATAAAGATATATGTACGGCCTAATGTTTGGAGGAACAATTCCTGGAATCAAATGAATAACATGATCATGATTAGGAATAGGTGGGAGTCCTTTGGGAGTTTCAAACACCTTGGAATGATTTTCCAAGACTTTTTGGAGATCTGGAGAAATAGATGATTTTGATGTTGGAACTTCTAGTGAGCATAATTGTGAAATTACGCCTCGTTTTTCTTTCTTCAGAAGCTTTTTCATGACATTAGAGCTTATTATATTTTCTGGCTTCCCTGCGATGCCCCATAATTCGCCTTCCTTTCCTTACAAAAAAAAATTTCAAGAAAATTTCTTGAAAATTAAAAGCTACCGTCTCGAAAGATTGTAACCATTGTACTCCTAGTACAACATGAGCACTTCCCATAGGAATGGAAAGAATTGGACTATTCAATACATATTCCCCCATGGTTAGCTTGATATTATGGAATTTTCCAGAGCAATTTATAGTTCCTCCATTTGCAACCATCACTTGACATGCTGGTGCTGGGTATAGGAAACAATTCAATTCCTTGGCTACCTTACAATGAATAAAATTATGGGTACTACTCGAATCAATCAACACTATTACCTTTTTCTTCTTGATATGTCTGTCTATCTTGAGAGTTTGAGGAGTGGTAATTCCTGCCAATGCATTACACGATATGGTCGGAATCATTTATTCTTCTTCTAGGGTTGGTTCCTAGTGTATATCCTCTTATTTTGAAGTTTCTTATTCATTTTCTTCCTCCTCTTCACAATCTATGTAAAATAATTTATTCTCAGCACACTTACAACCTTTAGTGTATTTGCTATCACAACTGTAGCAAAGCCATTTTGCTCTTTTTTCTTCCAATTTTTGTGGTGTCAACCTTGTAGGTTGTGGAAGTCTAGCAGTAGCAACACTTCCATATTTATAGATGTGAGTGGTAGGCTTCCTTGTCGCCATAATTTTACATTCAATTTTTCTTGCCAATCGGAATGCCTTCTCCAATGAATTAGGTTCCCAAACATGAAATTAATTTTGGATGTTATCCTTTAAAGTCCCTATGAAGACATCAATCTTGTGTTCCTCTAGAATATCAGTTACCCTTATGTTCAATTTTTGGAAGTCCTCAATGTGCTCCACCGCTGAAACATTTTGTTTGAGATTTATCAATTGGATAAAGAAGGTGTTGATATTTGTATCCTCATAATGTGCTATTAGTTCCTCCGTAAAAATTGACCAAGTGATAATTTTTTTACGTGAGCAAAGCCATCGATACCATACAAATTTATTTTTTTCTAAATGTAAAGTTGAAATGCGTACCTTTTGTGTGTTTTTCACATTATTGAGATAAAAATATTGCCCCATCTGTAGTATCCATGTTACGGGATCCTTGCCATCAAACTTCCTCATATCCATATTTGGAATATGGTGGTTCTTCCATCCAACATTAGAGTTTATGAAATCACAATTAAAATTTATTTTGTTCTCATAATGAGTTTCCTCTACTATCTTTTCGCCATTAGGAAACATTTCTTGTATCAACTTTATCAAACCTTCCATGTATGCGTTTAGATCATTCTTCATGTTTTCCATGTTGTCTTTCATTTTTTATTCCATGTCATCCATATTAGCATCCATGCCAGCTTCCATGCCCTCCATCTTAGCTCCCATTCCATTCATGCCTTTCTTCAAACCATCCATCTTAGCTTCCACGCCTTTCTTCAAAACTTCCATTTCATTTTTTGTTGCTCTTTGCGAGAGAAAAATTTGGTGCACTTTCTCTTGTAATTTTGATATGTCATGTTGCCATTCTTCATATTCATGAGTCATAATATAGCCTTCTAAAGGATTAATGGGTGTTGAATTCTTTTTAGGGGGAATTTTAGAACCCAATATAGATATTTATTCTACAATACTCCTTTGGAATCAGTTCAAACTGATTTTTCACACAAGACTTATGCAATTCGAAAAAAATACACACCTTTTTCTTGCATTTGAGGATCTTGATATTGAAACTGAATTATCTCTGTGATTTAGAATCTTCAATATTTTAAATTTGGCCCTGTAGTAGCCCTCTAAAGCTTCTTTCAAATTCCATAGGTCTGACCTAATTTGGATTCTTCAAGAAAAAGTTATGCCCAATCTCCCACAATGGCCTAATTATGGATTGGTTCAGTAGAGCGAACTTGTACAGAATGTCACGTGTCACTGTTTCCTCCTTCGGCTCTGAAATTGATACACATGAAACTATCGTTCGTGTACTTGTGGTCACATTTTACAAAATTCCAATCTGATTCTCAGAGAGGGAGTTATGATGATTTTCCCATGGTCACCTCTTTGAGATGAAATTCGGGACCTTGAAAAAACCCTAAATTCTACAGATCATATCTCCAAAAATAATGTGAACCAAGATATGAAAATTTTACATGATGTTCCTCAGGATTTCAGCTTCACTATGTAAAAATTTCAGCTTTTGAACCTTTGTATAAAAAAAGTTATAGCGAAAATTCCACGATGACCTATTTAGGTTAAATTTGGGAGCCTGAAAAAAACCCTAACTTCCACAGATTATATCTCCGAAAATGTCGCGAACCAAGATCTGAAAATTTTCCATGAAGTTCCTCAAGATTTCAGCTTTTCTCTGTAAAAATTTCATCTTGTTAACCTTTGTAGAAAAAATTTATATATAAAATGCCACGATGACCTTTTTGGAGCAGCAAAACCCTAAAATCCAATGCTCTGATACCAAATGTTATGAAACCAGCTCCAAAAATATAAGAAAAGAGAGATCAACGCCTTAGAAATTAGCCACTTTGAGGGGGAAACCTCCAATACATTACATAAATGAAAAATTCTTGGATGATACAAATGACAAAACCTCGTTATATATATAGAAGTCCACGGGGTCACAATGTAATCCTAGCCGACCTAACAATAATAATGTAAGGGCATAATAATAACAATATTGGGGTTACCGGGGTACAAAAATAACAATAAGGGGGTTACAATAACAACAATAAGGGACTATACTTGTAATATAGGGACCTAACACCTCACACCAGCCGGTACCTGTGCAACATGAGGACCAGGTCTGTCTGCACTGGCCTGATCCTTGGCATCTTCCATCTCTTGATCGTCATCAGGATCTACACCTAGATCTTTTGGTGGCGGTGGCATCTCATCTCCATAAAATGACCCAATGTCTGCAAAACATATATAAGTACACAAAAATAATTATACAATTTCATTAAACAATTTAATAAAAACAAGTTAAAGAACATGTTAGAATAAAGTACATAAATGTCTTTAATCCTAATGATGTGATTAATCTGAAAGACATTTATCTACAGTATGGATCAAAAAAGTCTTGGATCTAACATGTTAGACTAAATTTAAAGAAAACACTAATATTACCTCTATCATCCGACAACTCATCATCTGTGAAGAGGATGTTGGCACACCCTCGCCAATCCAAACCAACATACAGATAGGGGACCAAAACGAAGTCATGATCATCAACACTGGATAGCAGCTCTAGTGCATCATGCAATATCCTCACGGAAAATTATGAATCGCCCCTCTTGGGCATCATTTGTCCCCACATCTGCATCCGTACATGCAACATCGGCCTACGTGGCTGCCGAACAAAAGTAGGCCTCGTTTCTGGAAACCTCTCAAAAAACAAAAAAAAAAGCTCTCAAGAAAAAGGGAAGTTCACCATCCCTTGTGCTTGAGCATGACATCTATCTAAAGCTGCATAGAATTGCCCCAAAAAAATGGTAGACCACCTCACAAGTCGTTGCGGCTGTAATAAAGAATCGACATAAAATAAAAGCGGGAAACTAATGCATTTCCCATAACTGGTATGGTGTGCAATGGTCGAAATCAGTAGTGAGAGGCACTTCACCTCCTCTCCACCAAATGAAGTAATCTGTAACTGACCACCGGAGACCTAAAAATCTGCAGGAGACAGTATATCGACGCTAATGTATCTCTGGGAGTACACCAACTGACTCCCTGCTGCATAGCCGATTGGGACGTTTGGGAATGAGGGAAAATCCTGCCCTCTCCTCGATAGGCCATTAATGAAATAGATGTCCTCCTCAGTGGGTGCATACTAGTGGTTAGGACCAACCCATAAAGCTCGTCGGTGGGCATTCCACCTGAAGATAAGCTATCACAATAACCCACCATGGCCCTTTAGGGATGTAACCTCCTCATAGAACTTGAGGAGGCCTACCTCCCTTAGGAGAGTCTGGCTGGCTGCTATAATAGGGCTAGGGTACATATCTCTCTCCCTCTCTCGTGCATCCCATAGGCGAACCACGTTATAGTGGTCTGCCATATGTTGTTGCTGTTCCCTCTCTTCTCTCCTTTGACGTCGCTGAATGATTGACATATTAAATACAATTTTTTTTATTAAATGAGACATGTATTTAGAAATATATATATATATATATATATATATATATATACATATATATTTTTTTTGGAAAAAAAAATAGTCGGTGCGCCCAAAAAAACATGCATGCACCGGTACCGATGTGTCTATTTTTATCGCGCACCGGCTACAATGCGCTCGGAAATTTTCAATGCAGCGCACATCATGACCTGTATTTTCTCAAGCAGTGTGTTGACTTAACTATCCATCCTGGGGCGGATAATTCTGTCAACGCACCGCCAAACATCATCTTGTGGTCAACGGTGCGGTCGTTTAACTCATTGCACCGTTGAATATGAACAAATTCAGGAGGGCGGTGCGCTGACCAAACTACTCGCCTCGAGGCGGATATTTTCGTCAGCGCACTGCCCTCCTAGAATCATTACACGCTCAATAGTGCGGTGGTATAATCGACTGCACCATTGACTATGTACTAGTATCGAGAGGGCCAAGCGCTGACCAAACTATGCGCCCCAGGCATATAGTTTAAGAAGCGCACTGCCCTCCTGACATCACTACATAGTCAATGGTGCAGTTGTTTACATGACCGCACTGTTCAATGTGTCCAATTTCAGGAGGGCGGTGCAATAAACAAAATATACACCCCAGGGTGCATATTTCAGTCAACGCATTGCCCTCTCACTCTTGGAGAAGGTCAATGGTGCGGCTGTGTAACCGACCGCACCGCAATTTTTGTAATTTCAAAAAAGGCACGGTGCGTCATTTCGGTACTGCCCTGGAACCATTGCGGATACCTTTAGCACCGGTCGCGATGCAACCTATAAATTTACAGGCAACACTGTGAATCGGTGCGAGCCGAACGGCTCGAGCGCACCACACAGATTTTTATTTTATTTTAAAGAAGGTGAATTTTAAGCTATTTTACAAAACTGATCCGCTAAAAGGTTTAATTATGGAAAAAAAAGTAAAATACCCATACATTTGGGTGTCGAGGAGGCATATTTGCTGTAGTATTTGTAAAACTAAATTTTACTACTGTTTTGCAAAATTTGAAATGGAGATGGTGGGCGATGGACAATAGAAGTGCGTGCAATGGGAGCACCGATGGCAGGGCGCCTCAGACAAGGTAAAGTTGCGCTGGTGCTTGAGAGATCTGGAGCACTTATTTAAAAGTGAAAAATGTGGATTTTTATATGTAATTTATTTATTTATTTAATCTTGTTCCGGTGCGCGAGTTTTTGAGGCGCACTGGGCAGTTTCTTCCAACCGCACCAAGCTGTTTCAGTTTTGGCGTAGGTTTTTAGGATGCACCGGAGCTGAATCTGTGTAGAGCACTAGTGCACTACAGTAATTAGATGCACTAGGCAAGTTTTTACAGAGAGCACTATTTCCCGGTGTGCCAATTTGTAGTATGCACCGGTGCATTTCTAGTGGAACGCATCGGTGCGGTGTAGGATGAGAAACACATCGAACAAAAAACATCCACAAAAACCTCCACCCGCCAACCTCCTCTAGTATCCTCCTCTACAAACAGATGTCTGGGCTATTTTTATAAGGGGTTCCTCAAAAACATCCGCTAGAGGGTCTTTTCCTTGTAGTGCTGCTATTATACTCATCATCTGTCATGAAACCTATCTGTAACTCGCAAAACTCCTTAGCTATGGCATCATAGTACCTCTATGATAGGTAATTCTTATTGAAGAACATCTCAAACTCATCCCAGTTCAAGTCATCCTCCCAAATACTTACATTCTTCACATCCTCCCACCAAATATTTGATTTCCATTTAAGACTGAAAGTGGCTATCTTGGCTTTCATGTTCTCTATGTAGCTATGTAATTTGAAGAATTTCTGCATCCCAAGCAACCATGCCTCTACGTCTTTTGACTTCTTCATCTCTCCATCGAATGTAGGAGGATTGAATTTATTTAACTCCTCTATAAAATACTCACCCCTCTTATAAGGATGATGACTATGATGACTATGATGATGTATCCTAGAAGATAAACTAGATTGATTCTCATACATACCAGTTCTCCTGTCAGGTGTGTCCAATGGTATGCCACCTCTAACTGTTTCCCTTCTATCCAATCTGTATCTGGACCGAGAATTGCTACCATAGGATCCATTATTATTTTTCTACTACTCTTGACTGATCCTCATCTGTCCCTGTTTTTTCAACTCTGACAAGCTCTGAAGAATCGCTGCATTGACCTCTATCTTATTTTCCCGAGCCCTTGCAATTATTTCCTGGGCCTCAACTAACCCGTCATTATCTGCTTTACAACTTTTGATGTTTTCCTTCAAGATCCTCAATATTTCTGCTAAACCAAGAGAATTCTCATCTCCTGGCTGCCCAACTGATATGTAGGGAGAGTCACGGGAACTACAGTCTACCATTTTTCTCGTCATCCTTTAATCTCTTCTTCCCGCGAGTATATCATGTGAAATAAACCAAATAGATACAAAAATCAAATCCACACCTCATTGACATTCATGTGAGGCTTATCTCATCTGCAAAATCAGTCCACATTAGCATGTACAGGTATAATTATAAACGTATCCTAATAAATATATACCAATATACACCATCATGCATGACCATACCAACGGTATACCCTGGCCCCATGCATGACAACCATGACCTTGACAACTTCAGACTTTTCCCATATAGAGTGCAACTTCGCTGTGGTATCAGATATGACCCAAAGAGAGTAAAACCTAAATATAATACCACTTGTAACATAGCCTCTCCCCTCAAATCTACCCAATTTCATCGACTTACCTGGGGTAAACATGAGATGAGGGGAAATTATGACAAGACTCAACCTCCTTGGTGATCTTAAGGAAATGGGGCCGACAAAATAGACCTTACTGACTTCCCTCAGGTGCCTCAGGACCCTCCAGGAGTAACCCAATCCCTCCAGGTGTCCATCCCCTGAGCCAACTTACTTTTACCTAAGCTTGAGCCTTGGTTGCTCCATTCCCAAGCCCTCCATGCGACTGAAAACCCCCAGTTGTTCCCATAGGCTCGCACCAGTGCGAATGTGGCACTTTCTACCCAGTGTTGTGCTAGCTATTGCGAAATTTAAGCCAATTTTTTATGGATGGGGCTAAGCATTTTCCCATAAATCCATATAAATTTCAAAAATCATAAAATACATGAAAATAATGATTATAAACCCAAGATTGAAACTAATACTAGACCTGACAATCCCCAACTGGGACTCCCATTCCATCAAACTCTTGGTGAACATGTAATCTACAGGTCATGAATGCAAGTATGAGCATAAAGGACTGAAAAATCATATGAGGCTTAACAAAGAGGATCACCGCCCTCTCCCATTAGTTGTCTTAACATCAATTAGGTCTTGCATCCATTATTTCTTCAGTTACAAGTGAAAACGGGAAAATAGCCATGACTAAAACCAATCATGTATCCATGCTTATAACCAACATAATAACATATAAATAACCATAAGATAACAACCATTAAATCCACATAATAAACATTACATTTACCAATCAAAAGCAAGAGAACTTAGCTTTCATTAAACATTGGCAAGAGCCAACCAGGTTCGGGACGTCCATGTACCTCCCAACCATAAACATGGATGAACCAAATATTTATTTCAGCTAGTCACCCCTGTGCCATATTCCAAGAATGAATGTGGGATCTCATGGGATAAACCAATCCAAAACAACCAAGGGAATCCATAGGTTAAACCGTCTCCACCCTCACCATACCGTGATCTCACCGAAAACGTCCCCGAGATCTCAAAACCAAACCAAGATTAGAATGCCTCCATATTCCTTCACCATCCTTGAGGAATTTTCCACATCCAAGTCTCTAGGCTTTACCACCATCCATAACAGATTACTAGGGTCTTACCGAGACTCCACCGTCAGGCTTTACCGTGTATCCTGTCATTATCGGTCAAGGGATTCCTAGGTCTTTAGGAATGTGTTAGGTCCCTATAATGCTAGCGTATCCCCTTATTGCTATCGTTAGTGTAGCCCCTTATTATTATTGTTGTGCCCATGTAGTCCCAATATTGTTATTATTGTGCCCCATAGAAGCCCACTGTTGTTATTGTTGTGCCCTTACATTATTATTGTTATGTAGGCTCTGATTATATTGTGACCCCTTACAATCCTATATATAGAAAGTGGGTTTTGTCATTTGAATCCATTAGAGGAAATTTCAGCCTAAAAGTGGCCTCCTAAGGAAAATTAATAAAATAATATTTAAAATAATAAAATAAAGTTATAAATTTTGGAGGGAAGATAAGAAAACTACTTTTTAAATTGTATTTTTGGCTTATATCCTTATAGGTTTACTCAAATTTCAAGTGTAGACACTCGTTGGATGTGGAATTAAATTCCACATCCAACAAGTACCCATTATGCATTCTTTCGAGAAGACCAACATTGATAAAAATGCAGATACATTAGAAAAATGTGTTAAACACGTTTTTTTAATGTATTTGTAATTTTTTTTATCAATGTGGGTCTTCTCAAAAGTAAGCATAATGGGCACTCGTTGGATGCGGAATTCAATTCTGCATCCAACGGGTGTCTACACATGAAAATTGAGTAAACATATAAGGA
The DNA here is from genome assembly GCA_034641835.2 of Pinus albicaulis. Taxonomy (NCBI): domain Eukaryota; kingdom Viridiplantae; phylum Streptophyta; class Pinopsida; order Pinales; family Pinaceae; genus Pinus; species Pinus albicaulis. The sequence goes on from CM076570.1 coordinate 57,097,766, forward strand.
GATAACCCAAAAATACAATTAAAAAAATAGTTTTTCTTCTTTTCCCTCCAAATAATTTACATGTACCTCTTTTTAAATTTAAAGGATTTTGATTGGTTTACATATTATGACATGTAAATTACATGAAAATTTCATGGGCACTTTTAGGATGAAATTATCTCTAATGATACAATAATTGTTCATTTATGTATTTTAAAGGAGGTTTCCCCCTCAAAGTGGATAATTTTTAAGTCATTGATCTATATTTTCTTCTATTTTGAGAGCTGGTTGCATAATATTTGGTATCAGAGCTTTGAATTCTAGGGTTTTCTTTCTTAAAACATGTCATCTTGGAATTTTCACTATAACATTTTTTCTATGAAGCTTCAAAAGATGAAATTAAAATCACGTGGATTCAAAATCTTGATGAACTTTGTGCTGAAATTTCAGAGCTTGGTTCACTATATTTTCGGAGATATGATCGGAAGTTAGGGTTTTTGCAGGATCCAAAATTTAGTCTCAAACAAGATACCGAGGGAAAATCGTCATAACTTTTTTCAGGCATCAGATTTGAATTATGTAAAAAGTGGTCGAAATTTCACATAATTTAGTTTCTTTTGTTTCAATTTCGAGGCTGAAGGTCGAAAAAGTGACACGTGGCATGCCACACAAGTTCAATCTACTGAACTAGTCCATAATTGGGGCATTGTGGGAGATCAGGCATAGCTTATCTTGAAGAATCCAAATTAGGTCTGACTAGTGGAATCAAAAATAAGACTCAGAGGGCTAGTATAGGACCGAATTTCAAATATTGGGGATTTGAAATCACAAAGATACATCAGGTTCAATTTCGAGCTCCTCAAAATTAAGAAAAATGTGTGTACTTTTTTTATTTTTTAATATTGCATAAATTTTGTTTGAAAAATCATTTTGATGTGATTCCAAGGGAATAATGAAGCATTGATATTAGTATTTGGTTTTAAAATGCCTCACAAAAATGATTCCACACCCATTAAGCCCTCATAAATCTCTACCATGACACATGAAGAGGAAGAATTGCAACATGATATATCAAAATTACGAGACCAAATGAAATTTTTTTTTTCTTTCACAAAGAGTAACCAAAAATGAAATGGAAGCTAAGATAGATGGTATCGAAGCCAATATGGAAGAAAAATGGAAGGTTTAAAGGATGGTTTAATCATACATGGAAGGTTTGAAGGAAGGTCTGACAAAGTTGCTACAAGAAATGATTCCTAATGGAGAAAAGGTATTAGAAGAAACTCATGATGAAACCAAAAAAAATGTTAATTATGATTCCATAGCCTCTAACGTTGGATTGAATACCCACCATATTACAAAGATCGATATGAGGAATTTTGATGGCAAGGATCTGGTAACATGAATACTAAAAATGGAGCAATATTTTGATCTCCATAATGTGCAACACACACAAAAGGTACACATTGCAACTTTATATTTAGAACCCAATCAGTTTGTATGGTATCAATTTCTTTGTTCTCATAAACCACTTGTCACTTGGTCAATTTTTACGGAGGAAATGAGAGAACATTATGAGGATACAAAGAGCAACACCTCCTTTAGCCAATTGATAAATCTCAAACAAAAGGGTTCATTGGTGGAGCACATTGAGGACTTACAAAAATTGAATATAAGGGTAAATAATATTCATGTGGAACATAGGATTGATGTATTCATAAGGAATTTAAAGGATAAAATCCAACATGAGTTTCACCTTTGGGAACCTGATTCATTTGAGAAGACATTCAAGTTGGAAAGAAAAAATTAAAGCAACCTTATGGCGACAAGGAAGCATAGCACTCACAACTATAAATATGCAAGTGTTGCTACTCTATCCTTCCACAACCTATAAGGTTGATACCACAACAGTTGGAAGAAAAAATATAAAAAGGGCTTTGTTACAATTATGATATCAAATAAAATCAAGGTCATAAGTGTGCCGAGAAGAAATTATTTTACATAGATTGTGAAGTGGAGGAAGAAAAGGAACAAGAAACTTCAAAAGAAGAGGATATACAATAGGAATAGACCTTAGAGAAAGAAGAAATGAATCTGAACATATATTGTAATGCATTGGAAGGAATTACCAGTCCTAAAACTCTCAATATAGAAGGACATATCAAGAAGAAAAAGGTAATAATGTTGATTGATTCGGGTAATACCCATAATTTTATTCATTGTAAGATAGCCAAGGAATTGAATTGCTTTCTCTATCCAGCACCAGAGTGTCAAGTGATGGTTGCAAATGGAGAAACTATAAATTAATCTGGAAAGTGCATAAGATAAAGCTAACCATGGGGAAATATGTATTGAATAGCCCAATTATTTCCATTCCAATGGGTGGTGTTGATGTTGTACTAGGATTTCAATGGTTACAATCTTTGGGTACTATAGCTTTTAATTTTCCAGAACTTTTCTTGAATTTTTTTTTTGGAAGGAAAGGAGAATGAATTAATGGGTATCACAGGGAAACCAAGAAAGATAATAAACTCTAATGGAATGAAAAAGCTTCTAAATAAAGAACAACGAGGCGTAATTGCATAATTATGCTCACTAGAGTTTCAAACATTGAAATCATCTATTTCTCCATATATCCAAAAAGCCTTGGACAATCATTCCAAGGTATTTGAGACTCCCAAATGCCCCCCAACTATTCGTGATCATGTTATTCATTTGATTCCAGGAAGTGTTCCTCCAGACATCAGGCCTTACATATAACCCTATGCCCAAAAGAGTGAAATTGAACGTATGATTGCAGAAATGCTAGAGGTCGGTATAATTCAACCTAGTCAAAGTTTTTTCTCTGCTCCAGTAGTATTGGTGCACAAGAAGGATGTATCATCGCACATGTGTTAGGATTATAGGGAGTTCAACAAGATCACTATTAAAGATAAATTTTCCATTCCTGTCATTAATGAATTATTGAATGGATTGCATGGAGAAATTTACTTCACCAAGTTGGATCTTCGTTCACGATATCATGAAATTAGAATGAAGATTGAAGACATTCCGAAAACAACATTCAGAACTCATGAGGGTCAATATGATTTTTTTTTCATGGCTTTTGGTCTTACCAATGCACCTTCTACATTTCAAGGGTTGATGAATTCCATTTTAAAACCCTTCCTTAGAAAATTTGTGTTAGTATTTTTTGATGATATACTAATCTACAACAAGTCTTGGAAGGATCATGTTCAACATGTTGACAAGGTACTCGAACATTGGAGGAGAAACAATTATATGAAAAAACATCCAAATGTTTCTTTGGAGTACAAGAGGTGGAATATCTAGGTCACGTTGTATCTCATGAGGGTGTTAAGGTAAACCCTACCAAAATTAAAGCCATTAAGGAATGGAAAATCCCCACAACCATAAATCATCTGCGAGGATTTTTTGGGTTAACAAGGTATTATTTTTAAGAATTATAGGATAATAGCAGCACCTCTAACAACATTACTGAATAAAGATGCACTTTCTTGGACTCCAGAAGAAACTAAGGCCTTTGAACATGTTAAAGAGGCAATCTACTAAGTGCTGGTCTTAGCTATGCCAAATTCACAAAAACCTTTATTGTGGAATGCGATGCCTTAGGAAATGGAATTGGTGTTGTTTTAATGAAAGAAGGAAGACCCATTTCTTTTGAAAGTCATCCAATCAAAGGAAAGTATTTACAAAAATATATTTATGAGAAGGAGATGTTGGAAATACTACATGCACTAAAAAATGGCGACCTTACCTAATGGGAAGATACTTCAAGGTAAAAACATATCATCATAGTCTTAAATACTTTTTGGAGAAAAGACTATCTTCAGAGGAGCGGCAAAAATGGGTCACAAAATTTTGTGTCATGACTTTGAAATCATCTACAAAAAAGGGAAGCTAAATGTTGTTGCAAATGAACTCTCAAGAAAGGATGAGGATTTGGAAGCATTGCTTTGTGCCATTTCTATTATATAGCCAGATTGGATAAATGAAGCAAGGGAGGAATGGAAGAATGATGAAGAAGTGTGGAAACTCATTCAAAATTTGCAACAATATCCCAGTACATATGATACATTTAGCTGGAAAAATGATTCATTATGGTACAAAGATCACTTATATCTTTGTATGAATTACCAACTAAAACAAAAGATTCTTTTGGAATTGAACACCTCTACCTTAGGAGGACACTCAAGATTTTTAAAAACTTACCACGTGGTCAAGAATATTTTTTTGGGATGGCGTTAAATATGATATTCAAAATTTTGTGGCGGAATGTTTGGTCTGCCAACAAAATAAAGTTGAGATAATTAAGACCATGGGTCTGCTACAACCTTTATCCATTCCAAGTCAATGTTGGGAGGAGGTTTCAAGTCTTAAGAAAAGAGTGTCATTATGGTGGTAGTTGATAGAATTACCAAGTATGCACACTTTTGTGCATTATCTCATCCATTTAAAGACATTACAGTTGTTAATGCATTTATGGAAACAATTCAAAAGCTACATGGAAACCCAAATATTATTGTAAGAGAGTGAGATCCCATTTTCACTAGAAATTTTTGGACGAAATTATTTTCTTGTCTGGGTACTCAACTAGCTCATAGCTCATCTTATCATCCTAAATCTAATGGGAAAACTAAGATAGTGAAAAAATGTTTGAAAGGATATATTCGTTGCTTTGTATCTGATAAACAAACACACTGGGTCAAGCGGTTACCTTTGGTTGAATGGTGGTATAACACTTCATTCCATACTGCAGAAAAAATGATCCCATTCATGGCACTTTATGGATATCATCCACTGTCCATCACATCATATTTAAGAGAAAATTATAAGGTTCAAGCAGTGGAATATCACATTGAGCATCAACAACAAATTCTAAAACTCTTAAAGGATAACCTCACTTTGGCGCATAATCGAATGTAACAACAGGCATATCAACATTGTAGTGAAAGAAGTTTTGATGTAGGTGACTGGTTATTTTTACAGCTACAACCATACTAAAAAAAGGTCCCTCAAGAAAAATAAGAAGGATAATAAATTATCTCCAAAGTACTATGGTCCTTACAAGGTGTTGTAAAATATTGGTACTATGGCATACAAATTGGAGCTTCTTGCATCGTCTCGAGTTTACCCAATTTCCATGTTTCATGCTTAAAGAAGGTTATAGGTGACAAGATCCCAGCTCAAACAATATTGTCAGAACTTGATGAGGAAGGAAAAATCATATTGGAACTTGAAGCTTTCATGAAAACAAGAACTTGACAGCTACGAAATCAATCAATAATAGAGTATCTCATCAAGTGGAATAACTTGCCCGCTGAAGATTCCACATGGGAGGATGAGAATTTTATACAAAAGAATCCATAACTACTCAAGCACCGAGGACAACACTTTTTTGAAGGATGAGGGGCATGTTAGGTCCCTATACTACTATTGTATCCCCTTATTGTTATTGTTAGTGTATCCCCCTTATTCTTATTGTTGTGCCCATGTAGTCCCCACTGTTGTTATTGTTGTGCCCTTACATTATTATTTTTATGTAGGCTCTGATTATATTGTGACCCCTTAGACTCCTATATATAGAAAGTAGGTTTTTTCATTTGAATCATCCAAGAATTTTTCATTTATGTATTGTAAAGGAGGTTTCCCCCTCAAAGTGGATAATTATTAAGTCATTTATCTATATTTTCTTCTATTTTGAGAGTTCGTTGCGTAACAGAATTTTCTTGAGACCACCTCCGCCCTGAATTCTGAAACCTTCTGGAAATTCCAAAGCTCAAAACCGAGAACAATCCCATCACACCATGGCTATCTAGAAATGGCAAGGCAAGGTTGAAAACCACTGTCAAAACCCAAGAAAACCTTGCTACCGACAACAAAAGAACCAAATACCACCATGCACATACCATACATGTTAAAAAAATCTAGGAAATCATGTATGCAATCTGTTACCTGCAAGTATTCCTGCTGAAGATTGCCTATCCCAACCTTTCCTTGCTTGATCTTTGATTTCCTTTGAATTCTTCTCCTTTCTTGATGCAAAGCTGAAATGCTCCAAGAAAAATCTGTGTGTCCAAGAGTGTGAGGGAGAGAATAGAGAGAGAGATCCAAAAAATGAGGTGACAAAAGGTACCAAATGATCCTTAAAAGCCTTTTATTAATAAGGTCTCTATTTTCTTAATTTTCCATTATTTACCTTCATTTTCCCCCTCACATGCAACCTATGACCTTTCACCTTCATTTTCTCCTAATTTCCTTTATTTTCATAAATAAATGTGCCAAAAATAAAATTTTCCTTTTCAAAGCCTTATCCATTTTTTTTTCCAATTTCCCCTTAGCCATAAACACATCAAGTGATGCACACTAGGATATTTTTCCCAACATTCAACTTGGAATAAGTATCCCTTAACCGTGGTGTTATTTTTGCCTTTATTAGCTTTTATTGCATGAAATTTTAGCTCGGGTCTGTTATAATACACCACTCAAAAGTTGTTTTGCAACAAGCGAGGAACACTACTTAAGAATATATTATCATATGGGATTTGTGAAAAAGGTTTGTGTTACTCCCAAAGATGATTTGGATACCCATATGGAGACACATTCATCTTGTTTATCAATCATTTTTGGCAGGCCTGTTTTGTGCTAGTTTCATTAACTAGCGGGTGCATATTTCAAGGAATTTATACCTCGTCGTAACAACAATAATAGTGGTCACATCCGAACTTCTAACAACAATCTCTATTTCTCCTAATAATTTCATTTTCTCATATTGTAAAAATATTTTGCTAAGATTATTAAAATGAGAAATTTCAATAGTGATGTAAAGGTCAATTTGAACATGTAAAAGTCATTTGATGAAGTGATAGGTTGTGAAGCAGTTTAAAGGTCATGGGGAAGGTGGAGAGTCATCATACCCATGTGTATAAATGTACCCTCATGTCTGTAGGTAAATAAGACTTTTGGCACTTGAGTTTTTTAGCATATAGTTGTGTGTACTTAGGTAGCTATGAGCGCTACACTTAGAAGATTGTAGAATGAGTTGTGGTGAGGCAAGGGGTTTTTGTTGGAGATTATATGAAGAACTCACCTTACACTATTGTATTTTTGTGGACCTGAATTACATGCACTTGAAATGGTAACATTATCAATGAGGATATATTCAATCTTGGAATAGATTCTCATGCACTCCGCTAATGATTGTATTGGCTACTTGATTCTCACATTATGCTTGCATGTATGCTTTCACATGGGTGATATGTTAATGAAAAAATTCGTAGCTTATTGCTCATATGTCCATTGGAATATTTTATTTCTCATTCCATGATAACATTAGTAACATGTTGGGAACTAATTCATAATTAACCTTTACTACTTTATTATTCATGTATATATCATATGGTTTTAACTCACTGACTCCTCTTAATATATACTTATTCTCATTGTTTTTATATTATATTCTCAAATCTTGTACTTCAAGTGTACAAGTTGTGGGTTTATAATTTTCTCATTATATGGGAATTTATTACATGTTCTAACAATAACATCTACTCATTTGAAATCCAAGAGGAAACATACATGATGGCAACCAGGCCCACATATTAGATGGGACTCATATCCCAAACTATTTGAGGTCTATTTGGGACTTTGCACTAGGGAGATCCCATGACTATTGGTGGAGCATTTTTCCCTTTCAACATAGGGGAAACTCTCTGGTTAACTATTCTCCCTAATCGTAATCGTACTTAATTACATTCCATAGGTGAGATACAATGAATGGGGAGAATTGATATTTAAATTTTCTATGTTTCCTTACTAGTGGGATTAGGGTTAAGATGTACAAGTACCTAGGGTCACAAAGGAGGGCCACTTTTTGTTACATTTTAGGGAAGTTATAGTTATTGTTTCTACATTGGTAACTCTATAAGTAGTTGACTAGGAAAAATAGTTTACCACCATGCTTGAGAGCACGAAAGTGACTGATTTGGATGAAAGTTCCAATGGGGCCAAGGAATTGGATACCAGACTAGGGGAGAGTTAGGAGGATTCTATGTAGCTACAAGGTAATGCATTTTCTAATAAAATTGCGGAGGTTTATAGTAGACCAAAAAATAAAAGAAGAGAAAGGATATTGGGCCATACCTGGTGGTTGCGGTTGCCATGGTTTCTTGGAACCAATGAAGTATGTTGTTTAGGTTCTTCTCTTGATTCCTTCTAAATTGCCTTTAATCTTGGAAATTATGGGCATTATTCTATGGAATGTTCCCATTCTATATGTTATATATTGTGATACTTTTAAGTGGGCATTCCTTAAGAACACGCCTCTTTCTACATTTAGGGAAAAATATAGACAAAGCCTATCTAGTTTCCATCAACCTTTGTTTTTCATATAACACATCAAGTTGAGAAGATAGGGAACTCATGATGTCAATTTTAATTTTTTCTAGAAGATTTCCAATTTTTTCTGTTGTCACCCCACCATTAGTTGACCTCTATAGCCTAACAGAGGCATATCATACCAAAATCTTCCTTCTTGCTAATCCTTTAGAGATCCTCAAGCAAAGTGCAACATTTTCATCATAAGGTTCTTTAGATATGTCCACTTTCCCATGATATCTAGCATATCTAAGTAGTAGTCCTTCATTCCTATAATCAAAATAGTCTTTAAGATGTCCTTCTCCAAATTACTATGCTTGTATATCTACAAATTATAGTGAAGACATTCTATGTATTCTTCCAAGCTTTCTTAATTCTTTGGGACATCCTGAAGAACTCCTCCCTTTGACCCCTAGCCCTACATAATTCTTGGTACTTTTCTAGGAAGGTTTTCTTCATATATTCAGATGAATAAATAAGTGAACCCCCTAGCCCCATAAACCACCTTAAAGCTGCTCCATTCAAGGTAGCAGGGAATAGTTTTATTTTTTGGGCATTCGAGGTGTAATTTTAGCTTCTACGTAGGACATCAAACTAAAAAAGGAAGGTATTTGGATCTTCTCTAGTAGTACCCTAGAAAATTAGAAGGGTTGATAAGGGAATATTTTTCATTGGATGTTTCCCTTAAACACTTCTAATAGGGAGTTCAATGGTAGTAATTTTCTCTTCTTCCATCTTTTCCTCTTTTAGAGTTTCAAAATCATGCTCACAAAGCTCATGTGACTGTTGTTTCCTTGGTTGAGGGGAGTGTTCCACCAACTACTTAGGTTGTTTCATAATACTTCCTAAATTTGTAGCAGGATGGCCAACAACCTGCTTCACAACACTTCTTGTATCTGGAATAGAATAATCAGGGGGGTGTTTCTATGCATTCAATTCATATTATTCTAGATTGCACTAGTTTGTAACTCATTTTCCTTCCAAAAATTCTTGATATTCTTATTATTTTTTTGATACAGATGAGTTAAAAATCCATGGGCTTGCTTCTGAGGCTAAAGGCTCGTAAGATTATTCCTCCTTGATGTGTTCTATAAACAAAGAGGATTTGGGATATGATGAATTTCGTGGAACCATCTTGTTATATCCTTTATTCCTTGAGGTTGTTCTTTGGGCACATTATTTTGCGTCAACTTTTGAAATAATTTCCTGAATATATGTTACTCTTCCCAAATATTAATTCTTCTTTCTTCCATGTCCTCTCTTACCTATGAAATTAGTATTTTTGGGGGCACCATGTTTTTCTTATTCTTTATTCATGTAATCCTATGTGTCCTAACTCCTTATGAGGCCAAGCCCGCTTCAGTCTATCAAAGCGATGCACAAGTTCTCACATATCGTCTTATCACCTTGTCACCTCAGAGCCAGGAACACACCTAACAAACTTACAAAAATGCATTAAAAAAACAATGCTAGTAACACATATGCACCTCTAATAAACTCTTGGGAAAAGGCACCATAATTTTGGGATAATTAATTGTATTTACTTTAGGATCAATTAATCACTCATACATAAATTGTCAACTAGGGTAAGTCTTTTATTTTAAGGCTATCATGCAAAGTATATGCAGGTAACAATGTTAATTAGCACTATTTAATATTAAACTCTCAAAATCAATTTGCTATAGTTGTTCACTCTCAACACATGAAAACGATTGTTGTTACACTCCAACATCCAACAAAATTTGTACACAGTTCATGAAAGGAAAAACATTCTTACAAAATACAAACACTCCTGCAAAAATAAAACACTTTTGTAGAATAAAAATACTCAATCACTCAATCATTATTGCAGAAAAGTGAACAAAACTCATGGAATTCATTCACTCAACATCCCATTGAAGAAAATAACTCACTGCAAAATCACTTCATCAATTCGATTAACCACATTGTAAAAAACACACAACAATATATCAATTTATACTCAATATTGTTGTTTGGTTGGTATTGATTTCAACCTTCATATGTGTTTTGATATGGGTTGTAGGTGGTATCATGATTGATGGTGTTTTATTGGTGTTGTAAGTGGTTATAACTCTGTTTCCTAGAGTGTTGATGTTGTACAAGTTCCTGAGGATGCATTGAAGAAGTTTGTTGTAGTTTTGGGATGGAGAGAGCTTAAATTTCCAAGTTTCACATTATTGGCGCGGTATCCCCTTTGTCATAGGGTAGCACTGGCGAAGTGACACAGTCTAATAGTATTTAGAGCATGAATTTTGTTTTTATCTTCCCCATTCAGTGCTAGGGACACTCTACCATAGGAGAAGAAAAAAAACTCGGGAATTACCAAGGGTTTTCCCATGGTATTTGGTGCAAGAGATTACATGATTAATAAAAATTTATTTTATCTGGTCATTAGGAGAAGTGATGATTAACTAATGTGTTGATTTAGTATATCTTGACGAGGGATAAATTAGCATAAATATGATATGTCAATGTTGGATATTAGTTTAGATGATATGGATAATGAAGTTGATATTATACCTGTAGCAGTGATCATAGTTGAGGTGAATCTTGCAAAGGTTGAGTCCATCACTGTAGATGTCATGCCTTGTGTATCTTGCCTTGTATTACACTATAGTTGATGGTTGGGTTGTATGGACAAGTGAAGGTTTGTACTGCTTCCCTTAGAATTTAGGTATGTGATTTTTTGTGCTACTAATTGTGTTGGTTGTAGGAAAGTGGTTGATTGTGCTATTGTTGTAGAATAGGATCTAGTTTGAAAATGGATGAAAGGGTGGTCTGAAGCATTTGAGGAGGTTGGGGCCTCTGAAAAGTTGTGTCTTGTTAGATAGTTAGTTGAGGCTTCCTTTTTGGTTTTGGCCAGTAGAATTATTTGTGGAGGTTTTTTGTGTAACCAGCTCCAAAAAGATAAGAAAAGAGATATAAACGCCTTAGAAATGAGCCTCTTCGAGGGGGCAACCTACAATACATTACATAAATGAACAATTCTTGGATGATACAATTTACAAAACCTCCTTTATATATATAGGAGTCCATGGGGCCATAATGTAATCCTAGTGGGCCACAATGTAATCCTAGCCGACCTAACAATAATAATTTAAGGGCACAATAATAACAAAATGGGGGTTACAAGGGTACAATAATAACAATAAGGGGGTTATAATAACAATAATAAGGGACTATACTAGTAATATAGGGACCTAACATGCCCCTCTCCTTCAAAAAAAGTGTTGTCCTCAACGCTTGAGTAGCTCTGGGTGCTTATGTATAAAATTCTCATCCTCCCATGTAGAATCTTCAGTGGGTTAGTTCTTCCACTTGATGAGATATTCTGAAATTGATCGATTCCGTAGTTGTCGAGTTCTTGTTTCTGTGACCGCTTCTGGTTCCAATATGATTTTTCCTTCCTCATCAAGTTCTGGAAATATTGTTTGAACCGAAAGATTTTCACCTATAACCTTCTTTAAGCACGAAACATGGAAAACTGGATGTACTCGCGAAGAAGCAGGAAGCTCCAATTTGTATGCCATAGTACCAATCTTTTTCAACACCTTGTAAGGACCATAGTACTTTGGTGATAATTTATTATCCTTCTTAGCTTGCTTGAGGGACATTTGTTTGTATGGTTGTAGCCATAAAAATACCCAATCTCCTACATCAAAACTTCTCTCATTGCGATGTTGATCTGCCTGTTGTTTCATTCGATTTTGTGCCAAATTCAGGTTATCCTTTAAGAGTTGGAGAACTTCTTGCTGATGCTCGATGTGATCTTCCACTGCTTGAACCTTTGAATTTTCCCTTAAAGATGATGTGATCAATGGTGGATGATATCCATAAAGTGCCATAAATGGGGTCATTTTTGCTGCAGTATGGAAGGAAGTGTTATACCACCATTCAGCGAGAGGTAACCACTTGACCCATTGTGTTTGTTTATCAGATACAAAACAATGAAGATATCCTTCCAAATATTTATTTACTATCTCTGTTTGACCATCAGATTGAGGATGATAAGATGAACTATGAGCTAATTGAGTACCCAAAGAAGAAAATAACTCTGTCCAAAAATTTCCCGTAAAAATGGGATCTCTGTCGCTCACAATAACCCTTGGGCTTCCATGTAGCTTTTGAATTCTGTCCACAAATGTAGTAGCAACTGTACTTGCTTTAAATGGATGAGATAATGCACAAAAGTGTGCATACTTGGTAAGTCTATCAACTACCACCATAATGACATTCTTGACCACATTAAAGTAGCATGCATGTTGGATTTGTTGTTTCTGCATTATGCTATTGGTTAATTGATTCAACAAAAAATAGTTATATTGTTTAAATCAATGTTATACTGAGTCACCCCCCTCTTAGTATAACATTGTTTCCAAAAATTGGTATATGAGAGTGAATTTTGTTGCAACTTAATTGTTGCAATGTGGATCTGGGAAAATCATGGAATATCATAGTGCTCCACTGCTCATTTTTTAAAACTTTCAAGATTGGAGAGAGAAGGTAAAATCCCAACTTTTGGGCTTGGATTTGAAGTCTAGAATGTAGTGATAAATGGTTATGATGAAGAAACCCCTTAAAAAAAAGTTTATCAATGGAATTCCCAAGCGAAATTTTCAATTTATGACTATATTCATAATATGGATCTTGAGAAAGTCATGGATATGAAGTCTGCAAAGGAGATTTGGAAAATATTGCAGGCTATGCATGAATAAGAAACTAGTAGCAATGGTGGAGAAAAGTAAATGAAAAGGAAGAAAAATAAAAATCCCCCTCGGAAGGAAAGTAATCATCCAAATATATTTTCTCTCCCAACATAAAAGTGGTTGATTATCAAGAAGAGAGATAAGTTGGAGATCAATCTCAACTTAACTCTACATTAGTCAAAATAGAAAATATTTCAATGGAAAACAAAGTTCTTAAAAATCTCCTTCAAATGCTTGAGGAAAGGGATAAATTTTAAAGAATAAATCTATAATTTAAAAACCCAAATAGAAGAATAAAGGAGGTGTGACGAGGCAATGAGAAATCGATTTAAGGAAAAAAAGAAACAATTTGAAGAACTAGACACTGAGGTAGTTTCTATAAGAAACAAGATAGAGGATAGCAGATATGGTTTGGAGGAAACTTCATTCAAATAAAAAACCCATGGACAATAAAAAAGGGTTTTTCAAGAATTTTTCATCCTTAAGATCAAAGAAATAAAAGGCAAAATGTCTTTGAGTATACAACTTTTTTTCATGGCTTTTGTTATTCATGCAACAATTTTGGCCATAAAGCCACTGATTATAAATATGATGTCAAAATAAGTTTGAGTACATTGTTTGGAAGGAATAGGCCACTTGTGGATAGAAGGAAAAGAAGGCATGATCCCTTCCCCCCTTTTCTTGGTCACATAAAATGTTATAATTGTGACAATTATGGCCATAATACATTATATTGCAAGTATATAATTCTTAGATCTCAGCTTCAGTTTAATAAATCAAACGAGGCAGCCCATACCATGAAGGAAAAGCAGCAGAAGAATACATACCATTGTTTGGTTACCCTCAACACAATATTTCAAAGCAACCTACCGATGAAATGTCATAGAATATGGAGAAGAAAATATGAACAATGAGAAAGGCGAAAGGACCTTCTAGAAGGACATCTTGTACCTAATATTTCAACATATGGCATGCATTAAGTCAATTTACTCATGGGGGGTATATTTTTGTCCTATGTTTAGTAGAAAATGGCATCTAGAGAAACCATATGAATTTTTGAGTATGTTGTCATTGATGTCAAAGTAGGTGTAGGAGAAACAAGTGTAGAATGTAATAATCGGTGTCCTTGGTGTGGAAAAAATAATTATTGAAGGGCATCTAAATTGAATTAAAATCAATATTAATCTTGACCTATGACTAATAAGAATTTGGCTCCATATAAGTTTTAAATTCAAAATTGGAGGGAGAGCTCCAACGAATTTTATTGTTCTTGAAAATTCAAATTTACCTCCAATTTTTTTATTGGGTATGTCTCGAAATCTTAAGTCGACTCCCCCATTTATTCCCCTTAAACTTGCTTGAACTACTATAAAAGGGAAACTCGTTTTCTCTCCAAGATGTGCAGAGTTGCTCTGAGGTGAATTATCCCTACAACCAACATATCCTTGGAAGATATCAAAGTTATACATTAGTTGTGGATGAAGAAGAGTTTAGGCTCTCTTGAGGGAATCATATTTGTGCAAGGGTTTCTTTCTATGGCTCCTCAGCTAAGAAAAATATTTTATGGTTTTTTCTTTGTGCTTGGATTTAGCTATATGATTCATAGCTCTTTATTGCAGGAAGAAAGGTATTGAGCTACTTTAAGGCATCAATTTGAGCATAAAAGGTTGATCTCTGCTACAAAAAATAAGTTAAACAATATGGTTCAAAGAAGGAGAGAGGAACATATTTCAAGCAAATCAAAATGGCCTAATTGCAATCTTGTTGAATAATTTTTGGGCAGACGGTTGCTTGAAGATCTGTGGTATGGCTCACTAAGACAACTAGAGTATTCATTTATGACTTTGTCTAAGTCTCAACCCTCTTAAAGCATATTTTCAATGCATAAAGGTTTAGTTAGTTATCATTGCAGCCCTATTCGAGAAGTTATAAAATGTGAGAATCTAAACCTTGGAATACTTGTCCTAATCTATGGAGGTTATTTCTTAAGTAATGTGAGCTACTCCAGCTCTCAAGCAAGTTATGTGATATGAGTTTCTTCTCTGCCCAATACAGTCATCCAAGGTGATGGATATTGCAAGATATTCTAACTGTGATGCATGACAATGATTAGAAGGTATTGCAACTTCCATTGAGAAGAGATGTGAGCTACAACACGTTATGATGCAAGTTATAACAATGATACAAGTTGTTCTTCAAAAATTATAGTGATACCTGGCGTATTCCATTGTTTTCCAATATGAAGCTTTTATTTCAAGGTATATATTTTTTGTTGTACTATATATCTGAATTAATGCAACAAGGTCAGATACCTCATATAATAAGACCTATGAGGTGGAAGATCACACTCTTGTTCATAACCTGTACCTCCGCGGTCTGCAATACATTCTGAAGGCTTGCAATATGTCACTATGTATTTCATTGGTTATCTAAAGAATGAAATACCAGTAAGATAATATGATTGATGATATGTGTGTGCGTTAGCTAAGATATGTTTCTGCCATATGTGCTACAAGGATACTTCCTTGAGCCTGATATTCAGATTTGAAACTCATGCACAACATATATTAGATATGATGTAAAAGAATGTGTGTAGAACATAATATAGTTGGACCTGGTGCGATTGGAATTGGAAATTGTAATCGAAGGAATATCTATAACAGTATATTGTTGTTTATAATCATTGTTGACATGGAAAACAACAAAAAACTATAGAACTAGTTCCCTTACTACAGATATTTGTCAGAGAAATATTGATCGAAATTGTATTGTAGTCTTGTCAATAGTGTTGATATATATATATATATATATATATATATATATATATATATATATATATATATGGATGAGCAGAATATTTATTTATAGAATATGTTGTGTTTGGGTGAGCTTAAGCTCACAAAATTCAACTATTGAAGGGTTTGAGTATATGGTTTAGATGTGTTATAGAAAAATAGTGATAGGGTATCCATGTTGATGACTTGATAGAACTAGTGATGAGGGTAGCAACGAAGTGTAGCAACAAGAGCGGTAGCAGTACAATAGCATGTGATGGTAGGTGGAACATAAATAGTGAGTAGAAACAATGGTTGTTGCAAAATTGTCATAATAGTCACCCTCAAGTATACTTGATGACATAAGTAACCTAGTGCTGTAAATATTTCACTATATGACATTCTTGAAGTATGATTGAAATTATATTCCTTGTATACATAGAGTTTTCATTTAGTTTGAATTGACCTTATTACATCACTGTTAAACAGGTAAATCCTCTCTACGGACAGAGACGATCCCTCTAGCCCTAGAGTGGGTCTACAAACAAAGAGACATGCTAGAGTGTTGATTCCTAATTACTGAATGAAAAGAGGACACGGTAGATTGACCTACATAGAATCCAATGCTATCGTCATGGCTGTAGTGGTGGTGGCCTCTCGCTCCTACCTCGGTAAGTCACAATCCTTCTGTAGTCATGCTCGGATACCTGCACATAGATCAACAAAAAAGAACAACATATGACATAATAACTTCATTCATAACTACTGGCCAGTCAAAGAGGTCTAATCATATTGCATTAAACATATGACATAACACAAAATGGGAACCAAACAATAGTCACGTATATGTATTCATAGAAGGAAGAGTTACAACTAAAGCTTTGATGTTGTAGTCTCCTCCAACGGGGTTTAGCCGAAGTGCGTCTTAGATGCTCATCAGGGGATTCAGACGGGATGAGGGCATGGAATTAAGCTCTCAATGAAGTTCCTTCTTGTTCTATCTCTTCAAAAGTTAAACTATAGTATACTCAATTCTCCATGTTTAGCTAGCTTATGCAAAGAGAGATAATTTCTTTTTATAGAGGAAAAGGAGGAGGTTAGGATCCCTACAAAGGTGGAAGGGAGGCCTATCCTTTAGGAGGTTCCCCCAAGAGGTGGAAACCATAAAATAAAGGAGGGAGTCCATGCCACTCCCAATGAATCATCCTCGGAGTTGTTACAGTGGAATCTCCACCTCTATTTTTAAAAAACATTCCATAAATAGCTTGGCGCGGGAGGCTAACTGGGACAGAGTGCACAAAAATGACTACTTGCGCTAAGGAAAAAACAGGGGTTTCTGAAGCTTTTCTCAGGTAATTGTCAACAGAAGGATTATTTCTCTCATGTAAAGGGATGCATTGATGGTATTTGCAAGGCATGACACTTCTTATTAGTCACGGAAACAACCCTCCAATGTGTGAGATGGGGATTGCAGGGACAGTGACAAAATGCTGTGTAACAATCACAATGATATACTTGATAGTATAAACGTATCTTCATGATAATGCTCTTATGCCCTTGATATAATAGGTACTCTTGAATGTCAATAAACTTAAAATTCAAAGTGACCCTTTGACATGGATTCTAGAAATGACCTTGATTTATGCATCACTCTCTTGGGCTTAGAGGATTGCGAATCATGTATGGCATTGATCTCTACAGCTACAAATTTTTATGGCTCTAATATTGTATGACAAAGTTTTATGGTAGGATTAATATTACAATAAATAATGAACTTTATGTATAATCATAATAGTAACTTTGATGAATTTCATTAATAGTGAACTTAGCATGGTTGTAACCTACAAAATTGGTGAATAAGCAGGGTGTACAGATTGTAAGACAATAGGCTATGGAACTAGGGTTTGATTACCTAAAGTTTGTTGTTGTGATAATGACATGATAGCAGTGATACAAATGTTTGAATTTACTATGACCTTGTAAACTTGATCTACCTTGATGATTCTTGGCTATTATAGTGAGAAAATGAACTCAATGGAAATATGGTGTTGACCTTTACATGGTAGTGAACTTTGGCTTCACAATAAAATTTGATGGCCTTGACAATGATCTTCATAGTTTACAATGAGTTCTAACTTTGGCATAATGTGACTCCTATGTTGTAGTGAGACATCGATATGAGTATATATGCTAACACGTGACATGATAGAGTAACCTTTCAGTGACTGTAACTTAGTTGATAGAAATAATATTACTCTTAGTGATAGTAACTTATACAATACTCTTGATGACAATTATGATAGTGTGAGAAAATAATTGTGAGGCCAAGTGACTGAGTTAGTATGCAATGGTTAGAAGTAGTACATAGTGGCAGTGGTTAACAGTGAAAAACAATAGTGCAACAATGGTAGTGAAGTAGTGGCAACAATAGCATAAGAAAAAATAGATAGTAGCATCATTGGACAATAATAGTAGCTAAATTGGGAAGTAGCAACAAAAATAGTGGCAGAAATGGATAACAATGGTAGTGAAGTGAAACAATAGAGGTTATAACTTTATTGTAGTTGGTTCATTATCGCTAGTATGGGAGCCCAAACTTAGGTAGTAATTTCTTCCTTCCAGCCTTGCTGGTAAAACCCTTGAGGAGTCTTGTACTTCCTTCCATATTCATATATATGGTAAATTTGTATGTAAATAATACATAACAAAGCACTTAGGTGAGACAAATTTTTTGTGTACTGTTCATTGATGTGATGATGTTTCATATGCTTGTTTTAATGCTTTAAATATTTAATGGAATCTAACTAATTGTGTAAAAATTAGGGAAATATTGAGTCAACCCCCTCTTAGTATTTTTAAAAATTTGTATGAGAGCAGGTCCTTCATTGGAAGCTTAACCACTTGGATGAAGATATGTATCATTCAAATTTGATTGGTGGAGACTACAGTTGAAGATAAGATGACTCCTTATCTTGAAGACAATGTTAATTCCCTCAAGGAAAATATTCCAAAAGTGGAACGAGACAGGTATTTGACCACATGCATGTATAATAGTCTTTATAGGGAATATGAATACCTGAAGGCTGAGAAGACAAAGTATTATGAGAATTTAAGATATGCCATAGTTGAAATCAACCATATTGAAGATCAAATTAAAAAACTACAAATGTTAGAAAAGGGTCGTGAACTTGATGAAGAAAAGAAGGATTTGGATCATCTCAAAAGTGTGTTGGAAGAGGAAAACAAGAGGGAAAGGACCTTGACAAGCCAATTGAGGACAAAAGAAAGGCCAAATGAATGGAATAAGGAGGATAAAGAACTTGGAAAGAAAATCAACTCCTTGAAGAGGGAACTTGAAGAAGCCAAAAGGATTGAGGACTTCTTAAGAATTCAGATGAAGGAGAAGGAAGAGGATTACATGAAAATTGAGCAAGAAATTTTCACCTTGAGAGCATAAGTAGACAAGTTGAATCAAAGTTTGAGGAGTTCCCAAAACTTGGATGAAATTATTTATTGCCAAACATCACTACTTATCAAGACGGGTCTTGTATATGTTGGTGAGTCTTCATGCTGCAAGGATAAAAGCTCCAAATATGAAGAGATATCACATGATGAAGATGGAAAGAAGCCTCATATAGAGAAGCCTCACTCCAAATATGAAGGGAGGCCAATTTTTAAAGAAGAAAAGAAGCCTCATGCTAAACATGAATAGAAACCTAAAGTTAAAGTTTTGCACAAGTAACCAACACCAAAAGTTGGAAGAAAAATGCCTTAAGAAGTCAACGTGATCCATTCAAGACACCAAATTAGAGAAGAGAATTTAAAAGTGGAGAACAAAAAAGCAATGCATTTTATCAAGGACAAGACACCTTTAGGGGATCATCATCTTATACTCCCACGTATGTAGGCACATTTCACGATTATTTTTATGCATGTTCTAACTATGGAAATAGAGTTGTAAATTGTAGAGGATATAGTAAGACTATTGATAGAGGGTATTATCAAAGCCCTAGAAATAAATTTATTGGAAGGAAATATAGAGTACCATATGCCCATGACAACAGAAGATACAACACCTTTTCTCCATTGTTCAGACCAAATTTTGTGTGCTACCTATGTCATAACTTTGGCCATTTTACACGAGATTGTAGAAGCAACTTGATGTGGACCTTACAGAACCATGAAATAAAAGCATTCACTAGACAGGAAGACAAGACCACCAGGGTCTGGGAGAGAACATGTTTTACAATGAATTCTCACGCAATGGGTAGATGCATAGAGACATGGGGTGTTTGAGGAGAGCATATAATTAGGTGGAGCCTATGTAATGGAATAGGTGATGCATCATGGAAGCACATTATCAGGGGGAGCTTGTAGAGATGATGCAACATGTAGGCATATTGTCAAGGGGAGCTATATCACATGGATATATCATCAAGAATGTGTCAAATACCATTTTCCATTGATGTCAAAGGGGGAGATAATATTGGAAAGAAACGAAGAGAAGAAGAATGAAGTCAAAGGGAGCTTATGAAACATACCAGGTTATGATCGATGTGTTCACATCAATGACAAAGGGGGATATTGTTAAGTATTTTGTCATTTATGTCAAAGCAGGTGAAAGTGCAGCAGATGAAGAAGGTGAAGGATGTCATCATTGATGTCATAAGTATGATGGATATCATTGAATAGATGATGCAGTGATGAAACCATAGCTCTAAGGTTTGGATTTCCTGGATGATGGAACACCCCACACTTATTGAAGATTTTGTTGATGCATATAAATGAATTTGTCTTGGAGAACCTCACCATTGAATTCTCCTCATCATGGTGATTCCATTGATATGTGGAGAATCTCATGGACCTTCATGGTTTGAGAGATATGCTAGCTTGAAGATGATGTACCCAATTTGCGGCTCAAAGTCCCAAAGCATGGATGTTGTGGCAATTTATCATTGGTTGGAAAAATATTAATTAAACATGTGTGGAATATAAATATTAATTCAGAGAAACATTACAGTAAGGTGGAAGATCACACTCTTGTTCATAACTTGTACCTTTGTGGTCTGTAATACGTTTTGAAGGCTTGGAACATGTCACTATGTATTTCATTTTTTATATGAATAATGCAGCACCCATAAGACATTATGATTGATGCTATGTGTGTGTGTTAGTTGCGTTATGTTTTAGGCATGTGTGCTACAATGATACTTCCTTGTGCCTGATATTCAGATCTGAAGCTCGCACATAACATAGATTATATATGGTGCAAAGGAATGTATTCCAAACATAATATAGTTAGAGATGTTGCGATTTGAATTGAACATTATAACTAGATGAATATTTGTAACAACCTATTTTTTTGTTGAAAATCGTTGTTGACATGGAAAAAAATGAACACGTCCAAAACCAGTTCCCTTACAACACATATTTGTTAGAGAAACATTGATTGAAATTATATTATAGACTTGTCAACAATGTTTATACATATATGAGCATAATATCGATTTACATAAGATGTTATGTTCATATTATGGTGTGTGTTGCATGAGCTTAAGCTTATGACATTAAGCTATTGAAGGTTTTGAGGATATGGTTCAAATGTGTTATAGAACAAAAATGGTTGGGAAGCCATGTTGATAACTTGATACAAATAGTGATGAGGGTAGAAGAAAAGTGTTGTAGTAAGTGACAACATGAGTGGTATAAATACAGCAACATGTGACAATGGGTGGAACATCAAAAATGAGTAGCAACAATGGTTGTAGCAACATTGTTATAAAAATCACCCTTAAGTATACTTGATGGAAGAAGCAACCTGGAGCTGTAAATATTTCACTGTGTAACATTCTTGAAGTGTAATTTAAATTTCATTCCCCGTATACCTATAGTTTGTATTTAGAGTTTTAATTGACCTTATTGCATAACAATGATATACTTGACATTATAAACTTATCTTCGTGACAATGCTCTTATGCCTTTCATATACTATGTTCTCTTGAATGGAAATGAACTTAAAATTACAAGTGAACCTTGGAATTGGATTTGAGAAATGACCTTGATTTATGCATCACTGACTTGGACTTGGAGGATTGAGAATCTTGTATGACATTGATATTGTATCTTTGTATGTCTCCAATATTGTATGGCAACATTGTATGGTAGCAGTAATATTACAATGAACAATGAACTTGATGTATAATCATAATAGTGACTTTGATTAATTTCACTAACAATGAACTTAACATTGCAATAACCTACCAAATTGGTGAATAAGCGGGGTGTCCAAACTGTAACACAATACATTGTGGAGCTAGCATTTGATTACCTAAAGGTTGTTGTTGTGACAATGGTATGACATAACAATGGCATAAATGTTTGACTTTACTATGATATTGTAAACTTGATCAACCTTGATAATGTTGGGTTGTTACAGTGATAAAATGAGCTAAATCATAGTACGTTGTTGAACTTTACATGGAAGCGAATTTTTTCTTGAAAACAAAATTTGATGACCTTGATAGTGATCTTCATAGTTGACAACGAGTTTTGACTTTGGCATAATGTGACTCCAATTTTGTATTTAGACAATGATAATATTATATATGTTGACAAGTGAAATGACAAAGTAACCTTTTAGTGACTTTAACCTGGTTGATAACAATAATATTACTCTTGGTGATAGTAACATCTACATTACTCTTGATGATAATTATGACAATGTAAGAAAATAATTGTGAGGCAAAGTGACTGAGTCAATATACAGTAGTGAGCATAGGCAATGGTTGATAATGATAAGAAATAGTGCAATAATGACAAAAATGGCAGTGGTGGGTATTAGTGCAACATTGGCAACAATAGTAGAAGCAACAATCAACAATAATAACAGTGGGAAGTAGCAACAATAGTAGTG
The DNA here is from genome assembly GCA_034641835.2 of Pinus albicaulis. Classification (NCBI taxonomy): domain Eukaryota; kingdom Viridiplantae; phylum Streptophyta; class Pinopsida; order Pinales; family Pinaceae; genus Pinus; species Pinus albicaulis. The sequence goes on from CM076570.1 coordinate 57,120,556, forward strand.
GAATAAATGGACAACAGTGGTAGTGAAGTGTAGAAATAGAGGCTGCGACTTGATTGTAGTTGGGTCATTGTCCTTGGTATGGGAGCCCAAAATTAGGGAGCAATTGCTTCCTTCCAGCCTTGCTGGTAAAACCCTTGGGAAATATTTTACTTCCTTCCGGATTCATCTGGTAAATTTTTATGTAAATCATATATAAAGAAGCATTTGGTTGAGACAAAATTTATGTGTACTGTTAGCCACCTATAAAAATTTATGATATCAAATGGTGGCTAAATCATTTTTTAAGCCTTCAAGAAAAAAATTTATGGCCAAATTGTGAGTTCTTAAAGTCTTATGAAGATAACTAATCCTTTAGTTAAGCTTCACTTCTGTTTCCCTCATAATCCTGAAAAATATGCTGTTTGCAAGGAGAAAGACTACTCATAAACCCATTTTTCCCTTCATTTTACCCTCCTTCCATTCATTATTAACACCATTTTCATCCCCTTTTTTCTTCATAAAATTCCTCCATTTCCCTCATTTTTCCTTCATTCCCTTCATAAATTCCCTTTGATAAGGTTTTAAACCCCTTTTTTTAACCTTATCGGAACCCTTAAAAACCTCTGAAAAACCCTCATTTTGGCCTAAAAACCATCATTTTTCTATAAGGCCTTAAGCCCCTTTCGGCCTTGGCTCTAGCCCTTTTTCCGCACATAACTGGAGCCATAATCAGGTGCTAGACCTTAGTCGCTAATCGCAATCGGAGTTTTCTATTTTTCCTTGTTACCTTTTACTTTCAAAAACTCTGATGCGATTAAGCCCTTTTCTTTTAAACCCCCGATCCCCTCGCCTTCTTCACAAAACCATAGCCCCACCAACGGGCGCTAAAAACACTAAAAAAACCTTTCCCGAACCTTTTTTACTTTTTTTAATCCATTCCTGATGTAAATATTTCAAAATGAATCTGGGTAGTCGATCTCTAAAGATCAACGACCATCGACTCATCGCATCGCAATTCCGCATGGGTCCTTCCTTTCTTTGTGTCTTTCAAAATTCTGATGCGATCAAAACTTAACCATTGATATTATCTAGTTCGCCCAGATCCAACGGTCCATATCGCTCCCCTTTCCAACCCATCGTTCCGCCTTTTTTCCCTCAAGATTAAATCGCCGCCGTCGATCTAGTTTTTAGATCGACGACTCTCGCTCCATCGGCTAAATCACAATCGCAAAATCACAAATTCCTTTAACCTCCTCCGATTCTGATAAAAAACACAAGAACCAACAACCCAGATTTAATCATGCTCCGCCTTTCATCCGACGACTAAAACTCCATATCGCGTGATTTTGAGCCTGAAATTTAATGCCGAAAAATTACGCGATATGGGTGGTATTAAAAAGACACGTCTCGAGTGCAGAGGCATATCGCGTTTTTTTTTAAGCTTTTCGAAACCACTTTGGAGCAGTGCGAAACCAATGGTTTTTAAGCTAAAACCATCTTTCCCCATTGCATTACATTTTCTCAGTTAAATCTCTGTCGTTCGTTCTTTTCATCCAACGGCCTAGATTGCATCTAACCCCCAAGTCTTTGGCCCTTTTTTTCCTCTCCCGGGCGTTTTATCGAGTCTTCTCCACCATCGATCTCTGAAGATCAACGGTCCTAATTAAATCTCCCCCCCATTACATTTCCTCACCATCTGAAATCCCGAGCATTCCATTACATAATCTTGATCGTTCATTTATCTAGATCGACGGTTCTGATTGAATTTCCCCACCAATTCATCGTCTTTCCCCCATTGCTCCCGAATGTTTTACCGATTGATCTCGGCAGTTGATCAATCTGATCTAACAACCCAGATTTAATCTTCCCTCCGTTCATCCAACCGCCTCCCTATTTAATCTCGTCAAGTGATCTTGGCCGTTGGTTGATTTCATCCAACGGTCATGATTAAACCTCATCCCCAAAGCGGCCTTAACCTATTTTTCACAGGTTTTTCTTAATTTCGCTTGTTATGTGCAGGTTTTAAAAGCTTTTTCCATAGTTCTAAAAAGAAATCAAGGGCCGGGGATGACGATCCCCCAGGCCACTATTCATGAAGAAGATCAATCTACAGGGTTCACATCATGATTTATCCGTGCCTCATGAGCACTGATAACATTACAAAAACTCTGCACGCCTGCAAAATAGAAAAAACACAGTGAACCTTAATTATATAGAAATTATTAGTGTCAAAGTATGGAATCACTGCAGAGATGAAGAATTAAAGGTTTTTTACACAATTTTGAGGGATTAAGGCATTAATTCAACTATCACAAGCCTAATCAACACAGTTAAAAGACATGTATCAAGACCTGAAGACAGAGATTAAGCCAAATTAGGTCTAAAACACATATCAAAAGCAAATTAACAGTGTTTTAGGTTAAAACAATGAAATCTATCAATCTGAGAAGCCTCCACTGCCACATCAGAGGCTAATTGAATCCTCTCCAGCTACCAAAAGCCACCTGCAGCCTCAAAGATATCAAAGAAGGCAGAGTTATTGCCTCAGTCAGGCCTCAAGAGTTTTTAAGTCAAAAAAATCTGCCCAACATGCCTAATACTTAATGAATATCAATTAATACAGAGGAAATATCAGAAAGCTTCTCCATTGAGCCCCTCAAATGCCGAGAAGCATTAAACTATATTAATTGAGCCTAGAGATCTTTTCTCTTATCCCACCTCCTCATTTCTTCTATAAATACTTCTGTAGAAGATGAGATAAAGGTTGGTCACTGCATATTTGATGCATGTAAATAGTTTTCTGAAGCTGCTGTAAGCTCTATTTATAATTGAAGATACCTAAGTTGAGATGAGAAGTTTGAAGCTGTAGAGAACCACTGGACTTGATGATTGTAACTGGTTTGAAAATAAATACAAGCTGATTTATGGGATCCTGGTCTATGTCAACGCTAATGTGTTTCTTATTGTAAATTGTTATTTTCTTTTGTTTCCATTCTGTCCAATTTCTTTGATAAAGAACAACAAATATAGAGCTAGGATTTACTGTCACAAGTACCCTAATCTCACTATTAAGCTTTATATTTATGTTTTCCTCCTTTGTGTATTTAAGAATGATTTAATATAGTCCAAGCAGTTAGGAATGCTGGTGTTCCCACATATTACTGTCTAAACTTCAAACATTGTTCTTGAACGTTATTTTCAGCTTATGCTAAGTAAAGTTGAACTAGGGAAGTCTATGGTTAGCCCTATCCTCTAGTTTTATCTCCAAAAGTTGTCTGAAAGTTTCCGTAAGGGTATGTTGAAATCAGGCTAGGTTCAAAGTCCTTACCTGATCTTAGACTATTCTTTGTTTATCTTAAATGTTGTCTTGGAAAGTTTGCTAGTTAAAGTCGAACTAGGGAAGTCTATGGTTAGCCCCGTCCTCTAGTTTCTTCTCCAAAAGTTGCTTTGAAAAGTTTCCCTTTGAATATGATGAAAGTAGGATAGGTTCAAAGTCCTTACTCAATCTTAAGCTGTTATTTTTGTGTTTTAAACGTTTTCTATTGAAAGAGCATCAAAAGCAGGCTAGTTTCAAAGTACTTACCTGATCTTAGATTACTTTTATGTTTTTCTCAAGTGCATGCCAAAAGCAGGATAGTTTCAAAGTACTTACTTGATCTTAGGCTACTCTTTGTTCTTCATTTGTTTTTTCTCCATCTCTTATTGTTTTCATTCCATAAAATCAACTTAAAGAGATCCTTTGACATAGATGACTTTCCCCATGGACCACTCTTGAACCTTGCTGTTTCAATTAAATCCTATTATGACTCCATAGCCCAATGGATTGAAGCTGCTTCTTGCCTATCTTGTTAGCTGAATCAATTCTTTCACTTTCATACGCCTTCACCCTTCATTTAGACTTCCTTCACCTTCATGTATCTTTGCCCAACCAAAACAAACAAAAACTTTGTTCTTCATAACTAGCCTAATATAATTTCAAAAGCCTTAAAGATAAATCAATCTTTAAACTTATAGAGAGATCCCTCTCTGGATTCAGGAGGGCTAGATCCTAGAATCCCAAAGTGGTTCACAATGTTGTCTCTGTAGCTTTAGTCTTGCCAATTTTCTAAAATTACAGGGAGCCAACATTTCCGACGACTCCACTGGGGACTTCTGAGTAAAATCCTTGAAACCAAACACTCAGTATTCAATGCAGTATAAGTAGCTCTCTTCAAGCACTACCAAGCAAATGGTAATCATGGTAGGGCTTATTTGAATCAGTGACAAACTAATTAAACCTTAGGATTCTCATAGACCTTATCAAACCTTGAAGGAATTAGCTAGCTTAGCCATAAGAGTAAACTTTCTTTGTCTTATCACCGTAGCTAAGTGTTGAAACAGATTTAGGACACTCTTAGAACCCATAGGACTGAAAAAACTCAGAAAACCCAAAAATATTTCAGATTGGTTTCAAATAAACATGGTGGTGGACCATAAAACATTTTACCTCCAAAAGAGCTAAAAATTTCCACCTGGTGACTCCACAATCCTAAACAGACCTTGAGACTCCACTGGGAAACCCATTTTCATCATAACATCATTTAAACCTAGTTAAGAAGACTTTAAGGATTAAAGTTTTCTTGTTTAAAGATCAATTAGCCTCCTAAAGATTGTCATACTTGGTTAAACTTTTCTTGTAAGTTGGGTCTGAAAAACATAGCATAGTGGCTTCTAGAAGAGTTCATAATAGAGCCTATCCTGACCCAAACCCTCCTGAGATAGTTGATAACCATGAAATAATACTTAGGAAGTCTCCTAAAGCCAAATCTTCAACTATTATCAGATCACTCCATAGAGCTAATTCTGTCCCTAAAAACCTTGTAGCTCTACAAAAATCACAAGTTGACTTAAGAAACCCATTCAGAACTAGGTCACTTGATGATATAGAGCAGATAGATTTTGAGTCCCCACCTTCATCCCAAGATAGAGGTGAACATCATGGTAGCAGAGAAACTACTCCACCTGATTCACATTTCATTCATAATTTTGGTTTCTCTCATCCTAGATATGCTCAACAATCTCTTGCTGGTCCATCCACTTCTGCTATCCATACACCCACTGTTCAAACCACCCCATTCCATCAACCCCCTCCCATCTTACACCCCCCACTTATAAACTCCCCACTTTTTCCACAACCTCCTATCATGGCAACATGGTAAGCCCCTCTAGTCCTTCCTTTACCTATAGTCAATCTTCCATAGGACTATCAGTCCAAGATACCATTATATGATGCCAATGGTACTACTACTGCTTCACAACATGTGGATAAGATGAATGGATACTTTGACAGAAATAATATTAATGGCTGAATATAATTTTGAAGCTCTTGATATAAACATGATAAATACATTAGATGAACAAGAGGAATTGTAAACTCCCATTGTTGAAGATCATTTTATGAATTCCTCTTGGTATGCTAATATTTTGTATGTTTTTCTCAATTTGAATACACCTCCTAGTTTTTCTAAAACAAAGGCAAGATTTTTAAAGTTAAAAGCTATTAATTACTGCATTTTAGATAAATGTCTATATTGGAAAAATGCTAGTGGGTTATTGCTTAAATGTTTGCCTGAGAATGATGCAGATAAGATCAAGCATGAGTTCCATGAAGGAGAATGTGGAGGCCACCTCTATTGGAAGACAACTGCCAACAAAATCCTTAGAGCTGGTTACTATTGACCCACCCTCTTTCAAGATGTCCATAAGATGATTATTTCCTGTCATAAATGCCAACTCTTTGAAGGCAAAAGAAAATTGCTTCCCCTACCTTTGCATCCAATCAATGTTGAAGCTCCTTTTCAACAGTGGGGTCTAGACTTCATAGGAGAAATCCATCCACCCTCATTTTCCCAACATAGATGGATTCTCACTGCAACATACTACTTTACCAAATGGATAGAAGCCATCCTTTCTAGGCAAGCCAATGACTCTGTCATCATAAAATTCCTTAAAAATCATATCCTATCTAGATTTGGCTGTCCTAGGAAGATTATCACTAACAATGCTGCTACATTTGGATCCAAAAAGATGGTTGAATTCTATCACAAATATTTGATTACATTGGGTCATTCTACTGCTTATTACCCTCAAGGTAATGGGCTGGCAGAATCCTCAAATACGATTTTGGTAAACATAATCAAGAAGCTGCTGGAGGACAATAAGAAATCATGGCACACAAAGCTGGTACATGCACTTTGGGCTGACAGATTAACACTTAAAAAATCAATTGGAATGTCACCCTACCAGCTTGTTTATGGAATAGATGCAATTTTTCCAACCAGCCTAGGAGTGCCAATCATGAAGCTGATTCAATAAGTACAGTCTGAAGAAAATGAAATTATAAGAAGAATCAATCAGACTATACATATTCAAAAAACCAGAGAGGAAGTCTACAACAGAGCATTACAAAAGCAAGAAAGCATCAAGAAGATGTTTGATAGAAGAAAAAAGGCCAGTAATTTCCACATTGGTGACAAAGTTTTAAAGTGGGATTCAAGGAGAGAAGATAAGGGCAAGCATGGGAAATTTGATAATTTATGGCTTGGCCCTTATCTCATTCATTCTACTGCTGGTAACAATGCATATTTCTTGCAAGAATTGAGTGGAGTTGAACTTTTTGGAGGTCCTGTCAATGGCAGGATGCTCAAACATTATTTTTCTTGACCACATCAGTTTGGAAGCCTTTTTTTATTTTTTCTCATTATAAATATCATATCCATCATTGTATTCAAAGGTAGAATATGAAAAAATTAAAAAAAAAATAGAAAAAGAAAAGAGGGCAGATTGTGAAAAACAAGAAAGGTACAACCCCATACCTAAAAAGAGAAACAAAGTCTGAAAGTGTGCAAGCTCAAATGCCATTCCTAAGGAACACACTCATATTTAGTCATACAACCTAATTATAACTAATTAGTTTTTAATTTACTGATGATAGGTTAGTGAAATAGATTTTCCAAACAACTTAATCTTGGCTTATCAGTTAGGTAGAGAAGGATAAAAGAAAAAAGGTTCAAACAAGCTCAAAATCTGAACCTATGAGTTTCAAAAAAGATGCATGGCTCTAATTTGTTTAAATCTTGAGCCAAAGATAGAATCAAACTGGTTCTAATATGCCCAAAACTTGAACCGGAGAACAAAGAGAGAACAACTCAAACGAGCCTAAAAACAGAGCTGAAGAAAAGAGAAGGATGTTCTTAAACTTTCAGATCTTAAGCCTTCACCATTTTGCTTTTCTTTTTCTACAATTTTAGTCTATGTGCAGCTTGTTTTTATGCCATAGATCAGCAACAAGTTAGACTGTTCAATCTTGGCTTGTTTGCTTTTAAATTTCTTGTCTTAGAAATCTAGAGAATAAAATCTGTCAGACAGTCTAATCCTGACAGATAGTAGTTAGGTAGAGAAGCTTATGAACTCAACTGCTTAATTCGGGTTCATGGAGAAATAATAAGTATACTTAGATTAGTTTTATGTTTTCAAAAATAATAAAATGTTGATGAAAAGAGTTTGCCAATCCAAATGCATTCTGAAAGAAGAAAAAATGTTAGATCATTAGGATTGGGTAGGTAGAAAACTTGTTTTGATAGAATTCCATTGTTTTTAATGGCTGCTAACATTATTAGAGCAAAAGAAGATAAGAAAAGGAAGGAAAATTGCAGCCCAATGGATGAGGCATTGATCAACTTCTAGAGAAGACTTGTCTGAAGTTCTTGACACCTTCAAGAAGGTGCCATCCCCATGTGGAGCCATCGTTAGCCACCTATAAAAATTTGTCATATCAAATGGTGGCTAAATCATTTTTTAAGCCTTAAAGAAACAATTTTATGGCCAAATTTTGTGTTCTTAAAGTATTATGAAGATAACTAATCCTTTAGTTAATCTTCACTGCTGTTTCCCTCATAATCCTGAAAAATCTGCTGTTTGCAAGGAGAAAGACTGCTCATAAACCCATTTTCCCCTTCATTTTACCCTCCTTCCATTCATTAATAACACCATTTTCATCCCCTTTTTCCTTCATAAAATTCCTCCAATTCCCTCATTTTTCCTTCATTCCCTTCATAAATTCCCTTTGATAAGGTTTAAAACCCCTTTTTTTAACCTTATCGGAACCCTTAAAAACCTCTGAAAAACCCTCATTTTGGCCTAAAAACCTTCATTTTTCTATAAGGCCTTGAGCCCCTTTCGGCCTTGGCCCTAGCCCCTTTTCCGCACATAACCGGAGCCATAGCCATGTGCTAGCCCTTAATCGCTAATCGCAATCAGAGTTTTCTATTTTTCCTTGTTACCTTTTACTTTCAAAAACTCCGATGCGATTAAGCCCTTTTCTTTTAAAACCGCAATCCCCTCGCCTTCTTTCCTTTCCCGAACCTTTTTTCCTTTGTTTTATCCATTCCCGATGTAAATATTTCAAAATGAATCTGGGCCATCGATCTCTAAAGATCAATAGCCATCGACTCATTGCATCAAAATTCCGCATGGGTCCTTCCTTTCTTCGTGTCTTTCAAAATTTCGATGCGATCAAACCTCAAATGTTGATCTTATCTACTCTGCCCAGATCCAACAGTCCATATCGCTCCCCTTTCCAACCCATTGTTCCGCCTTTTTTCCTTCAAGATTAAATCGCCATTGTCAATCTTGTTTTTAGATCGACGGCTCTTGCTCCATTGGCTAAATCGCAATCACAAGTTCTTCCCATCGCAAAATCGCAAATTCCTTTGACCTCCTCCGATTCTGATCCTACGATTAAATCGCAGCCGTTGAAAAACACAATAACCAACGACCCAGATTTAATCACGCTCTGCCTTTCATTCGACGGCTGAAACTCCATATCGCATGATTTTGAGCCTGAAAGTTAATGCCAAAAAATTACGGGATATGGGTGGTATTAAAAAGACATGTGTCGAGCGTAGAGGCATATCACATTTTTTTTGAAGATTTTCGAAACCACTTTGGAGCAATGCAAAACCAACGGTTTTTAAGCTAAAACCATCTTTCCCCATCGCATTACAGTTTCTCAAATGAAACTCCGCCATTCGTTCTTTTCATCCAATGGCCCATATTGCATCTAACCCCCAAGTCTTTGCCCCTTTGTTTTCTCTCCAGAGCATTTTATCGAGTCTTCTCCACCATCGATCTCTGAAGATCGACGGTCCTAATTAAATATTCCCCCTGTTACATTTCCTCACCATATGAAATCCCGAGCGTTCCATTACATAATCTTGACCGTTCATTTATCTAGATCGATGGTTCTGATTGAATTTTCCCACCAATTCATCGCCTTTTCCCCATTGCTCCCAAATGTTTTATCGATTGATCTAGGCCATTGATAATTCTAATCTAATGGCCCAGATTTAATCTTCCCTCCGTTCATCCAACCGCCTGCCCATTTAATCCCGTCAAGTGATCTCAGCCATTGGTTGATTTCATCCAACGGTCACGATTAAACCTCATCCCCAAAGTGGCCTTAACCTATTTTTCATGGGTTTTTCTTAATTTCGCTTGTTATGTGCAGGTTTTTTAAGATTTTTCCACAGTTCTAAAAAGAAATCAAGGGCCGGGGATGACGATCCCCCAGGCCACTATTCATGAAGAAGATCAATCTACAGGGTTCACATCATGATTTATCCGTGCCTCATGAGCACTGATAACATTACAAAAACTCTACATGACTGCAAAACAACAAAAACATAGTGAACCTTAATTATACAGAAAATATCAGTGTCAAAGTATGGAATCACAGCAGAGATGAAGAATTAAAGGTTTTTTACACAGTTTTGAGGGATTCAGGCATTAATTCGACTATCACAAGCCTAATCCACACAGTTAAAAGACATGTATCAAGACCTGAAGACAAAGATTAAGCCAAATTAGGCCTAAAACACATATCAAAAGCAAATTAACAGTGTTTTAGGTTAAAACAATGAAATATATCAATCCGAGAAGCCTCCACTGCCACATCAGAGGCTAATTGAATCCTCTCCAGCTACCAAAATCCACCTACAGCCTGAAAGCAATCAAAGAAGGCAGAGTTATTGCCTCAGTCAGTGATATTTTTCTTAAAAGACAGCCAGAGTTATTGCTAACTCACCTCAAGAGTTTTTAAGTCAACAAAATCTGCCCAACATGCCTAATACTTAATGAATATCAATTAATACAGAGGAAATATCAGAAAGCTTCTCCATTGAGCCCCTCAAAGGCCGAGAAGCATTAAACTGTATTAATTGAGCCTAGAGATCTTTTCTCTTATCCCACCTCCTCATTTATTCTATAAATACTTCTGTAGAAGATGAAATAAAGGTGGTCACTGCATATCTGATGCATGTAAATAGTTTTCTGAAGCTGCTGTAAGCTCTGTTTGTAATTGAAGATACCTAAGTTAAGATGAGAAGTTTGAAGCTGTAGAGAACCACTGGACTTGATGATTGTAACTGGTTTGAAAATAAAATACAAGCTGATTTATGGGATCCTATTCTATGTCAACGATGATGTGTTTCTTATTGCAAATTGTTATTTTCTTTTGTTTCCATTCTGTCCAATTTCTCTGATAAATAACAACAAATATAGAGCTAGGATTTACTGTCACAAGTACCCTACTCTCACTGATAAGCTTTATCTTTATGTTTTCCTCCTTTGTGTATTTAAGAATGATTTAATATAGTCCAAGCAGTTAGGAATGTTTGTGTTCCCACGTATTACTGTCTAAACTTCAAACATTGTTCTTGAACGTTATTTTCAGTTTATGCTAAGTAAAGTTGAACTAGGGAAGTCTATGGTTAGCCCTGTCCTCTAGTTTTATCTCCAAAATTTGTCTGAAATTTTCCCTAAGGGTATGTTGAAAGCAGGCTAGGTTCAAAGTCCTTACCTAATCTTAGACTATTCTTTGTTGATCTTAAATGTTGTCTTGGAAAGTTTTCTAATTAAAGTCGAACTAGGGAAGTCTATGGTTAGCCCTGTCCTCTAGTTTCTTCTCCAACAGTTGCTTTGAAAAGTTTCCCTTTGAATATGCTGAAAGCAGGATAGGTTCAAAGTCCTTACTTGATCTTAAGCTATTCTTTTTGTGTTTTAAACGTTTTCTATTGAAAGGGCATCAAAAGCAGGCTTGTTTCAAAGTACTTACCTGATCTTAGATTACTTTTATGTTTTTCTCAAGTGCATGCCAAAAGCAGGATAGTTTCAAAGTACTTACTTGATCTTAGGCCGCTGTTTGTTCTTCATTTCTTTTTTCTCCATCTCTTATTGTTTTCATTCCATAAAATCAACTTAAAGAGATCCTTTGACATAGATGACTTGCCCCATGGACCACTCTTGAACCTTGCTGTTTCAATTAAATCCTATTATGACTCCATAGCCCAATGGATTGAAGCTGCTTCTTGCCTATCTTGTTAGCTGAACCAATTCTTTCACTTGCATACACCTTCACCCTTCATTTAGACTTACTTCACCTTCATGTATCTTTTCCCAACCAAAACAAACAAAAACCTTGTTCTTCATAACTAGCCTAATATAATTTCAAAATCCTTAAAGATAAATCAATATTTACACTTATAGAGAGATCCCTCTCTGGATTCAGGAGGGCTAGATCCTAGAATCCCAAAGTGGTTCACAATGTTTTCTCTGTAGCTTTAGTCTTGCCAATCTGCTAAAATTACAGGGAGCCAACATGTACTATTCATCGATGTGATGATGTTTCATATGTTTATTTTAATGCTCTAAATATTTGACAAAATCTAATGAATTGTGTAAAAATTAGGGAAATATTGGTTCGCCCCCTGCTCATTATTTCCAACACTAATCATATGCTTCTAGAAAAATAAACTATGATTCAGGGCTCTGTAATAAAATGAGGTTTGGAAAGAGAATTGCATCATCTCAGAGGGAGATCTTTAAGGAAAATAAGGTTTTCTCATCATTTTTTACATCAATTGATTCAGTCAGAGGAAGGTGTTTTGGCTCATACACAAGACAACGTTTAGATATGACGTGCTCTACATTATTCCACCATGCGCTCCAATTTCTCTTTGTATGTGATGAATGGTTCAAGTACGTGTGATTGTGAGTAAAAAATGAGTCTAGCTGGAAAGTGATGGAGTGTTTGACCTATGCATTTTGAGTACTTGTGTGATGAGAGAGAGGTAGAGTGCAATGCTAGCATGTTGTTACAAAGATGGAGGGAAATTGAATCTATGTACTTGCATTGCTGTTAGAGTAAGGACAAATTTGCAATTTGAAGGGAAAAGCAACACATAATGTATGCATTGAACAAGTCCATGGATTGGTTTTGATTATTATTGTTGGTTAATTCATTTAAAATTTTACTATGGCAAGGTTTAGAAAATATTGATAGCGAGTGAGCATTCAAGTTCGATGTTTGAATGCATAAAATTGGCTCAAAGACGTACACAATTTTCCTTATTAAGATCCAATGAATATTTTTAATCTCTCAATCCAGTGCATGAAGAATTCACTTGTGGGCCAGTTTCTATTGAGGAGAAATTTGGTCATATAAAAAAAGGGAATATGCAATGGGAATTTAGCTTAACATTTGTTATGTCTTTCATTTTTCTCTAACTTGGAGTGATAAAAGGCAATTGAGAGCGATTCATGTTCGATATAGTCTTATCTTGTTGTGAAACCCATCCAAAAAATCGATCTAGTCTTCAAGGCATAGTGAAAATTTGATTTAGTGGGAAGTCGGTGGTTGATATGGTCCAAGTTAATTGTTTTAATATGGTCTAAAATCGAATTAAAATATTCAATGTTTTGATCAGATGTCATGATACATGATTTGTGGAGAAAGTTATAATGCACACAAAGCTAGTGCATATGGTGGATCAGATGTAGTATGCCTAGAGTTTGGTTTGGTCTTTTTGTCCCTCAAAATTGTTCAAAATGGAAATCAAGTCATATTATATTGACTATATCTATTCTCAAGTTGGTGGATGAATTGATTGTTGCAGGATCTTATCCCCAATGATCATAATGATCTGGTCAAATATTTCCATATTTATTTGACCATAAATTTATTGTGTAGATTTGGTCTCATGTTTTGCAGTCGATTTGGTTAAATAGCAGGATATGGTCATGATTAATATAGTTTCAAGAGTGTAATGGATGTAATTAATGGTGGACTCAATCATGCTTAAATATCTGTTCGTTTGGTCATGGTTTGATGGCTTAATGGGTGTGAATGCAATAACAGTTGTGGAGTTTTGATTGTTTTGTGAATTAGTTTAAATACCAAATCAATGGCCATTACAAAGTTTGATTGGGTATGCTTTAGAACCTTCAAAAATACATATGCACGCCGTACCAAGAGAGAGATTTAATTAAGTTTTGAGCAATGAAGAGCGATCATAAGTATTTTAATGCACCTGTGAGTATTCATGTATATTTGAAGCAATGCACATGTGCCAGAGTTAGTGTTTGTTGAACATAGGTAGATATTCCAACACATCTCTAGCTTTGCATACACTTGAGTATGGTTTAAATTGCTACATAATGCATTATAAGTATTTGGGTCCGAAGTGCAGTGGAGATATGGATTTTCAATGATTTTATGAGCAATTGAAATGCAATATGAATATCCTTGGCTAAGGGAAATATTAATCAAGTTTTGTAGCATAGGAAAAAATTACATACTATGTGATGAACATGAACTAATGGTCCTGTGCATATTGGAACAAACAATATTGTGGAGACAAGTTTGATTTTTGGCTTGCATTATGAACTTGTAGAATGAAATTTGAAGGGAAAAGTGTTTATCTTGCATTGTATCGATCCGGATATGCTTGTTAGAGCCAAGACTACCTACGAAAAAGTCTCAATATTAGAGCCAGAGTGGATGTCCCTATGCACTAGTTGGAGAATGATCCAAGTTCGATGAGGATTTCTTATGTGTGAAGGAATTATTTCAGGACCTTAATATTTCCTTGCTGAGTCTTTTAGTTTTGTTGCTATGAAAACAAAGGATGGAGGAGTGTGTTTGGAGCTAATGTACATGTCTAAGGATTGATTTGAATTTTGACCAGGGATGTGCGATTTGGTGCCTGGGATACACAATGTGCATGAGTTGGCTAGATAGAGAAATTGGCATGTATATTGGTTGGATAAGACTACATGCCACAAAGGATTTAACTTCAATTATTGAACATGTGTAGCATGAAGAGAAGTATTGAGACTCGAGGAAGAGTTTCTATTGATCCAATACCTTATTATTATGTTGCTAACAATATTATTTGTAGGGTTTTTAGCTTAGTGGTGTGATGCGTTTCTAATAAGATTTGTTATGTTGAGTATCTATATGGATACCAATACTACTTTGTTTACTGAGTGAGGTCACAAAGAAAGTTTATATTGTTGTTGTAACTAAAAAAACTTGTAGTATAGATCATGAGCCAAACATTGCCATATGTATTGCATTGAGAAAAAAAAAGTTGTTGATGTGATTTTGAGAGTGTGGTCAGATTTTTTCGTTTGTCATGAGTCTTGTATTGTATTGAGGGTTTTATATTGGTCTGCATAATGCTAAGGTTATCATGCACAAGTCTTGTACATGCTAGAGCATTGTGTATGTGGCCACTAATTCTTGTATCACTAAACAAGATAGAGCAAGTTCTAATGTGCTTAGATGATGTGAGTGTGACTGAATGTTGAAGAATGTATTGTGTATTAAGCAGAAACCATGTAATATTGAGTGCTTCTACTCAAATGTATTGAGCATATGATAATGATGAGAGCCATTTTATGCTTATTTTTATGATGTATGGTTGAGATTCAATTTTTTTGTTGCTCCTCATATTGTTGTTGTGTGTATTGGTGATTGAGGTGCTGCTAGGGTTTGATAGCAAATATTGTATTGATCTTCAAGAAAATTAGACCTAGCTTGTGTCCAAGGGAATATATTTCACATCTTCAACAACTATGTGATCAATGGAGGAATATTGGCATTGTTGACATTTATGTCATTTTTTCAGCTGCAGCCCTTTGTCATTGATGTCAAAGGGGGAGAGAGACCGAGGAGATCATTTTCCAAAGACTAGTTGTAGATGGAATGATCATACAGGGTTGCCATCAATTCAAAATGGGGAGAATGTTGGAAATAATAATAATTGGATGACATTGATGTAAACATTCATATGTGTTTTGGCATGGATTGTAGGTGGTATCATGATTGTAGGTGTTTTTAAGATGTTGCATGTGGTTAGAACTATGTTTCCTAGTGTGAAGATGTTGTACAAGTTCTTGAGGATGTAATAAACAAGTTAGTTGCAGTTTTGAGATGGAGAGCGTTTAATTTTCCATGTTTCACAACAATGGCATGGTCTCGTCTTTGTCACAGGGCGACACTAGTGAAGTGACATGGTCTGCTAGTGTTTAGAGAAAAAAATTCACTGTTGTTTACCCATTGAATGTTAGTGGAACTCTACTGACGTATGAGAGGAAAAGAAAACCCTGAGCATTACCATAGGTTTCTCCCATGTGTTATAGCCGCCAAAACAACCCCCAATTTTTGTTTAGCCTTAATGCCTAAATTTTTGGGTCTCCCTCTGCTTTTCAAGGTTTAAAAAGAGTGCTTGTGTTTTGAATTAGTCACCCTTAGATGATCTAACTATATTGGAAAGTTATGGTTACTGATGTTTTCACCAGGCATATTTCCTATGTACACCATTTCTTAATCTTGGCTTGTGCTCTATCAATGCATTATTTTTGTCAAGATCCTACTTCATTCACATGATCTTAAGATACTTACTACCATGAAATGCATTGTAATTTATAAATCATGAACTTACATTGCATGAGTGAAGATGGAATCCTCGATTTATCTCTGTTCTCATTCTATTGGATGCATTATGGTTTGTGAATTTGCTTCTTTCATGATGCATTCTCTATCTTCATACTCTCCATGGTATCTTATGAAAATTTTAGGTATGCATATTGTATTGTTAGCCTTGTTTCAACTTCAATTCCCATGCTCTAATTTGCATCTTCAAGCCTCAATCTTCATGAGAATTTACTGGCATGATCTATCATGTTAGTTGCATGATCATTGTTGGAGGTTGGATTATAAATTAATTCCATTAAGATATTTTATGTACTTGGATATTGGATTTTTTTTCGAGCTAGAGGATTGGTTTCAAGCCTGAGCTTCTGTTGCAAAATTAATGCAACATCCAACACTTTATTCTTGACTATTTCATATCATTTTGTGTCAAAAGGGAGTTAGTGATGGTGCAAGATTTAAGTCTCATAAGTCTGCTTGATTATGAATAGAAAAGAAGGTATTTATATATGTATTTGTAGAAGTTATATGCACTAAGCATGCATATGTACTAGATCCACCTTATCTCACACTATTTAACTTTATGCAAGATACTGAGTCTATTCCACTTGTTAATCTTTTGCGGGAAAATTAATTGCACACACATGTGAAGCATAAACAAAAATAATCAATCATACATAACAAAGTTTTTAACTGGGAAAGCCTGAAGCTGAAAACCCCAAATATATATTATGTAACATGAAGATCATATGACAATCTCATACAAAGCATACAAATCTTATCACAAGCTCTCAGTACAGTACAATCGTCATACACTAATCAGGACCAATCTTGCAAATCCATGCACCGATCTTTGCCTCCTGCTAGCCTGCCTCCACTGCGCAATCCCTACTGAAGAGTAGCTCTGAATGAATTTGAAATACCCTTGCCTTGACTGTGCAATCCTCATTAGAAACTCCAATGTGTGTGTGATGTAATCAATGCATCACTATAGTCATAATAGATAGTCTATCTTGCCCTTTCACCCATCTCTCCACTAGGTCTCCACTGAAACTGCCATGCACTGTAGTTAACTGTTGTATTGTTTAGTTGATTAATGAGTTATTATTTGTGAATTAATTAAATAATTAATTCACTCCACTATCACTATTGTATCATTCAGTTAGACTAGATACAACTAGCTCAACTGAGTCTAACTGAGTTAAACTGAATACAACTCCATAACTACTTCTTCCAACTGTGTCATAACTCTGCCACTTGAGTTATAACTGAGTCCTCCATGCATTAGCTCTAGTAAACCCTTGGGAATTGCGTAATTCCCTTAGTCCGCTTATGTGCCACATATGTGCACTGAACTGAAGTGTTCTAAGATAATAAGTTGCTGTTTAGTGTCTGATTATTATTAAGAGCTAATAATAATCGACATGCATCTATTTTTAGATCAACGATCTATAAATAGACTTCGCCCAATATTTTAAAAATAGAATTTCATCAATTTTTCCAACTTGATCAACCATCTAAAAATAGCATCCTGCAACTTCTGAAATATGATCGTCATGTCTAAAAATAGACATAATCTAAAAATAGCCAGCGGGCCCACTTAGTGAAGGCGACTCTTTTCACTAAGCTCATCATCTTGTTGAATATCAACACTACCTCTCAACAAGATAGGGATTATCCTTCACCCCGATCTTGCCTCTATGGTATTCAAATTTTCTCCTGGTGAGCGCCTTCGTCAGAATATCTGCATCCTGATCCTCCGTAGGAATGTACTGAAGCAACATGACCTTCTGCTGCACACAATCTCTGATATGATGATATCGGATATCAATATGTTTAGATCTATCATGAAACACAGGATTAATCGAGAGTTTAATGCAACTCTGATTATCACAATGTATCACTGTGGGATCTAAATGTGAACCGAACAAACCAACTAGAATCTTCCTCATCCAGATAGCCTCACATGCAGCTTGACTTGCTGCCATGTATTCTGCTTCCGTTGAACTGAGTGCCATGGATCTTTGTTTCCTGCTGCACCAAGAAAATATCGTAGATCTGATACTGAAAATCCCATCTGATGTGTTCTTTCTGTCTTTTGGGCGTCCTGCCTAATCTGCATTCGTGAAGCCATGCAACTTCACCTCATCTGTCTGTCTGTACCATAAACCATACTCAGATGTGCCCCGAGATATCTCAGGACATGCTTGCCTGCCTTCCAAAAGAGCTTGGTAGGCTTAACCATCGCTTGTGAAAGATGGTTTACCACATAGCATATGTCTGGTCTTGTATTGACTAAATACATGAGCAAACCCACCAACTGTCGATAAACAGTGGCATCCACTACCTCTGCCGATGTAGCATTCTCTTTCTTCCAATTTACTGGAAGAGGAGTGTCGATAGGCTTGCAGCCTTGCATGTGAAACTTCTCTAGTATCTCCCGGGCATACTTGCCTTGAGACACAAACAGTTCACCTTGCCACTGCCATATTTCCAATCCAAGGAAATAATGAAGGAGGCCCAAATCCTTCATCTCAAACTCCTTTGCAAGATCTGCCTTGCATAAGTGTATCAACTTCTCATCACCTGTTAGTATTAAATCATCAACATAAATTACAATGATTAAAAGCTTACCCTCCACCACAATCTGGTACAGGTTTGCATCCGCCTCACTCTTGGTGAAGCCAAGTCCAGTGAAATAGCTGTCGATCCGAGTGTACCAAGCACGGGGTGCTTGTTTCAGCCCATGCAATGCTCTTTTGAGCCCGCACACATGCGACTCGCTGCTGAAGATCTCAAATCATTCAGGCTGATCAATGTACACCTCTTCCTCAATGATCCCATTAAGGAACACAATCTTTACATCCATATGATGAATGTGCCAACCCATTTGCACTGAGAGAGAAAGGATGGTCCGTATGGAAGAATACCGTACGACAGGTGCAAAGGTTTCTTCATAGTCAATCCCCTCAATCTGTGAGAAGCCTCGGGCAAAAAATCTTGCCTTATACTTCCCGACGCTCCCATTAGCAGCTTGATTTACCTTGTAGATCCATCTTGATCCTACAACTGATTTTCCCACCGACTTTGGAACAATCTCCCAATCACTATTTCTGACAATGGAGTCATACTCCTCCACCATGGCATCTACCCATGTGGGCTCCTACACTGCTTCTTCAAAATAATATGGCTCTGTCATGATACACTTGCTCATAAGAGCTGTGTATCCATTATATCGGTAAGGTGACTGTCTATGTCTACGTTGTGATGTAGGGACTCCTACATTCTATGCTGCATCAAGCTTTAGTCTCTTAGCTTCTGTGGTACACTTTCTGCCTTGTTTGATGTTTGGTTCTGCATGAGTGGACTCCTCCACTCCATGAATCCCCTCTTGTGGCTCATCCACATCCAGAGGCTCATATTTGGGAACAATAAGTTCATCCTCTGCATGCAAGTGTAGCTCCCTCTCAAGCGACAACTTCATGGCTTTCACCTCATTGAATTTTATATCCCGTCGCACAACAGTCATCCGAATGTCTGGAAAATACACACGATAATTATGGGGTGTTTCTGTGTACCCCAAAAATATCCCAACTTCTGCAGTCGGCTCTAGCTTCTTCCTGGCATCCTTTTTCACATGAATGTAAACAGGTGAGCCAAAAATCTTAAAATGAGAAATATCAGGCTTCTTACCAGTAAACTCTTCTTCGGGTGTACTCATGCCAAGTACTCTATGAGGACAACGGTTTTTCACATAAACCGTAGTGTTGTATGCTTCTTCCCACAAGTGCATTGGTAGGCCCTGGTCATGCAACATCGCTCGTGTAGCACCCACGATCATTTTTTTCTTTCTCTCTGCAACCCCATTTTGTTGTGGGTTATGAGGCGCTAAGAGTTCTCTTTGAATTCCTTCTTTGCTACAGAAGTCTTTGAATTCATCTGAGATGTATTCACCACCATTATCGCTCCGTAGAGATTTCACTTGCTTCTACGATTCCTTCTCCACCAATGCCTTGAACTCACAGAACTTTGAGAACGTTTCACTCTTCTTCTGCATGAAGAAGATCCAACATCTATGAGAATAGTCATCAACAAATATAACATAATACCTGTGTTTTGCTGTTGAAGAAACTGAGAAAGGTCCACACACATCTGTGTGAATTCTCTCCAGGATCACCGAAGCACGGTTCTCCTTCTCATGAAAGGTGGTCTTGATAAAATTACCCATAGTACATCCCTTGCATTGATCTGACTGCGCAAGATTACCCTTGGGAAGTCTAGTAGAAGTTTTTTGCAAAACCTTCAAAGTGCCATGATGAAGATGGCCCAATCTCCTGTGCCATAATTCGCCCTCATCTCGGCTCACCACTTCTTCTGCTTTGCCCACCATTGCAGCGCAACCATCTACCTCCAGCTTGTAGAGATTCTTAATTCGAACCCCTATCTTCTTGGTTTGACCCGTTGTTTTATGTCGAAGGAAGGCTTTTTCCTCACTGAAAACAACATCATAACCTCTGTCTTCCAGTATTGCGACTGAGACCAAGTTCTTCTTTAGACATGGAACATGCATGAAATTATTCAACAAGAATGGATTACTAGACTCCCTCTCAAAGGTTATGGTCCCAATGCCGGTCGCACTGTACCGACCATCGTCGCCCATCTTTATATGCATCTGGAGGTCCTTCTCCTCCAAGTCACTAAACAACTCTTTGTCTCCCGTCATATGGAAAGACGCACCACTATCAAGATACCACACCGATCCCATGCAACTTGAAACCAATAAAGAGATCAAGGAGAAATCAAGCTCAAATTTTGAGGCTAAGGCCTCTCCAGCTGCAGATTTAGCAGCCTGCTTGTTCTTCTTCTTTTGTGGATAGTTAGTGGCAAAATATCCATGCTCGTGACAGTGAAAACACTTCACTTTGGACAAATCCTACTTCTTTCCTTTAGCACCGGATTTTGAAGGATTTTTCTTCCCCTTCCCTTTCCTTGCTTTGGCAGCCAAAGTGAAATTCTCTTCATCTTCATTCTTCAATGAGGATCCATCCCTGATACCCTGCCTTATCTCCTCCTGCACAAGATCCGACCAAAGTTGCTCCCATCCCAGCAGTTTCTCCCCTCCATTGACAGAGTCTTCATAGCTATGAAAAATCTTCAGAAGCCCAAGGAGAGCCAAGCTCACCAAGTCTTCTTCATCAACAGTAATCCCCACACTTCCCATTTCATCCTTGCAGTGGACAAACTTCGTGAGGTATTTTGGAATACTGTCGCCTTTCTCCATTTTTATTTTTCCGAGCTTGTCTTTAAGTGCCAACTTCCTCTGGTCACTTCTGCTTTGGAACAAGTCTATCAAAGCCTTCCAAATTAAGAATGGACTGGCTTTCCCTTGAAGGCTAGAAAAAATATGTTCCTTCACATCTTCCAACAGAATCCTTCTCGTCTTTGCTGTCTTCTTTTGCCATGCATCAAGTAATGCAACATCGCTAGATCCCGGCTTAGGAACATCGCTATCAATGAAATCCTTCAGCCTATTATCCTCTAGCACTGCCTCCATCCTATCCTTCTAGGCTATGTAATTCAAGCTCCCATCAAGGGCATACTCCAATCTCAACCCGTTGAAAGACATTTCAATGTATACTCGATTTCTGCACCAAGAATCTTCTGTAGCAAATTCGAATTGTCCACCAGCACAAACTCACTTCACAATTGCAATATTCAATCAACAATGCTCTGATACCATGTAGAAATTATATGCACTAAGCATGCATATGTCCTAGATCCACCTTATCTCACACTATTTAACTTTATGTAAGATACTTAATCTTTTCCACTTGTTAATCTTTTGCAGAAAAATTAATTGCACACACATGTGAAGCATAAACAAAAATAATCAATCACACATAACAAAGTTTTTAACCGAGAAATCTTGAAGCTGAAAACCCCAAATATATATTATGTAACATGGAGATCATGTGACAATCTCATACAAAGCATACAAAGCTTATCACAAGCTCCCAGTACAATACAATTGTCATACACTAATCAAGACCAATCTTGCAAATCCATGCACCGATTTTTGCCTCCTGCTAGCTTGCCTCCACTGCGCAATCCCTACTAAAGAATAGCTCTGAATGAATTTGAATTACCCTTGCCTTGACTGCGCAATACTCATTAGAAACTCCAATGTGTGTGTGATGCAATCAATTCATCACTATAGTCACAACAAATAGTCTATCTTGCCCTTTCACTTATCTCTCCTCTGGGTCTCCACTGAAACTACCATGCAAAATACTTAACTGTTGTATTGTTCAGTTAGACTAGATACAACTAGCTCAACTGAGTCTAATTGAGTTAAACCGAATACAACTCCATAACTACTTCTTCCAACTATGTCATAACTCTGCCACTTGAGTTCTAACTGAGTCCTCCATGCATTAGCTCTAGTAAACCCTTGGGAATTGCGTAATTCCCTCAGTCCTCTGATGTGCCACATCTGTGCACTGAACTAAAGTGCTCCAAGAGAATAAGCTGTTGTTTAGTGTCCGATTATTATTAAGAGCTAATAATAATTGACATGCATCTATTTTTAGATCAATGATCTATAAATAGACTTCTCCCAATATTCTAAAAATATGATTTCATCTATTTTTCCAACTTGATCAACCATCCACAAATAGCATCGTGCAACTTCTGAAATATGATCTTCATGTCTAAAAATAGACATAGTCTAAAAATATACTTGCGCCAAAAATAGCTAGCAGGCCCACTTAGTGAAGGCAACTCTTTTCACTAAGCTCATCATCTTGTTGAATCTCAACAATATTTTCATAGTTAGGAGTAAACCTTCAATTTTCACATTATGAATTGAATTGGTTTTCAAGTAAATAAATGAGAGGAATCACAACCATCTTATGCTTACAATCTCAATCATTTGTTAAGCATCCAAAGCTTTAGATTTAAAATTATAAAAGCTTATCTTATGTAGAAAAATCTTTACTAATGCATATTATGTTTCGGCATGTCAGGTAACATTTCGGATTTTTACATATGCCATAAAGTTTCACATTTAAGGAGATCTTAGAATGATGGTGTCATAGGGCACAATTATACCAAGACCTAGCAGATTTATGAGAAGGTTACATAATTATTACAAAATCCTTATCCAGTGGGAATATGTTTATAAGTGCACATCATTTTTTTGGTTCCCTTAAGCATGGATTGGTAGACCATAAGGTAAATCCGAGAGAGCTCTTTGTTGACTTGGAATTTGATAGGCTAAGTTTATAACTCTTATACTCAAACGCATCATCTCACCATACAATTGGAGAATATGCTAATGCTATGGAAGAATGTGATACTATTGTTAAAATATCTTGTCTCATAAGAAACTTGGCACTTCAGTGTTTGGCATGTTGCCAATTATGTGTCATGCTTTAAGGGATACTGTGAATTTTTAAGGGTTTAATTTGGATTATGAAATCTATATGATACCTCTTTATGTGAATACTGGAGATAGACAAGATGATATTACAAGGTGGCATTAAACCCTAATAAGCATGGGAATTTTTCATAACACTAACTTCATGATGACATGGTGACAATAACCTAGCATGTACATGTAATGAGGGGCACGTTAAGATTTGTCCTCTCTATGATAGAACATAAATGTTTATTACCTTTAAAGGTCGTAATAAGGTTATTAAAAGTTGCTACTCAATGTTTATATTAAACGATTTCAGTAAGGGAGACTAAGTTGAATATCTACAAGATGTGATGGAAGTTATGTTGAAACACATGCAAAGGGTTGCCATATAAAACATTGTTGTGATGGGAAAATATCAACACAATGAAATGTGAGACAATGGATACAATGCGATGTGGAATAATACATAATACAAAGTAATGGATATACAATAATGCAATGTGATGCAACAAGCCATGAAGAGATATCACACAAAATGTGATGCAAAGAATTCATTAAAGAGAATATATTACAATGCATTGGGAGGATATAACACTTTGCTTTGAAAGGATTTAATGAGCAATGCATCGGAGTAACAATAAAATACTGGATTTAAATAATATACAATTGATATGTAGAAGGAAAATGTCATAATATGTTGCAAACAAGGCAAACAAATGCTTTGCAAAGGATAATACAATGTGTTGAAGAAAATAAAAAACAATGCATAGAAAAGTGATAACACAATGAGTTGAGGAAGACTATACATGAAATGGGTTGAGGAGGATTATAACAAGATGCATTTGGGGATAAGGATATAAAAAAAATCTTGTGATGGATTATAAATCAAATGAATTCGCTCCAAATGAGGCGATTCATCAATGCATGCAAAATTTTTATATCAACGCACACAAAAACTATATATCAAACATTGCAAGAAGTCAATATCAAAACTCAACAAATAACTATGTACCACTGTTCCAAAGTTTTAAATGGTCATATATAAGTGGATAATGGATTATATAAATGCTATAAAAGAGGCTAATTGTCTCAATGCATGGAAGTTGGAAGTTGGTTTATTAATTGTGTGAATAATGCCGTGAGGTCATACATCCATATATTAAAGAAATGTACATTATATCAAAGAAGGGATGCAATAATAACATAACAAATTCTGCAAGGAAGGCTATGATAAAACGATGTGATGGAGTTTATACCACAATAGAAAGGCGCGGAAACACAAATGCAATGGAAACAATAAAATATTATTAAACAAAACAATGAAAAGTAATAGAATGCTGCAATAAAGATGATACATCAACGCATGCAATAATTGTATCAATGCTCTGATGAAAGGCTGCAATAAGGTTATTTAGATGCTACAAGTAATATGTTAAATGGAGGCATTGAAAAATCATACAAACTTTGCGTTGCGAACCATATAAGAGCTGCATTGAAAACCATATATTGCAATGTGTTGAAGGGATATACCAACAATATGTTGAATGGATAATCTTGGTGGGTTGAAAGGAATATATTAACATTGAGTTAAAAGGAATATAATAAAGCTGCATTACAAACATTGCATTGTAATATTATAATAAGTACTGCCACAATACCATGCAAGGACCATATATATCAGTGTATGAAAGATTGTATTAAATGATGAAAAGGGTTATGTATTGATCACATGCAAAAGCTATATATCAATTACAATGGTAGGTTATAAAATGCTATGTATTAGTAGCATGATGGTGGTATTTCAAAGGTTACAAAGGCTAGAAAAAGGTTTGTTTAAAAATCAATAATTACGTTGTAAGGAAAATATTTAATGAATATAGTAATGAAGATTACATTGAAGTGCATCTTTTGTATGATACGATCCAAGGCTATGTATTTTTTTTTTGTGAGTCAAAATTTTAATCACGCTTTCAAATAGAGGTACATCAGTAGAAAAACACTGGTAGTCTCACCCCGAAGAGGTTTATTGACTACTTCCATCAACATATGTCAGTAAAACAAAAAAATAGTAAGACACACAATCCATAACTTTAGAGGCCATAAGCACCAGTAAAATGAAAAAACAAAGAGAACACATGTATCCATGTTAATCATTAGAAGTGATAGAGTCTGGGTTGTCAGGAGTTGCTCCAGGAGGCGACATAAGATAGAAGGAGCATTAGACATGCTCCTCGAAATGGTCCATCTAGGCCTCCAACATCTCAACTTTATTAGATAACAGATTCTGGCCTTGCCAGACCACCACAGCACGCTCTTGGACATGGCACTGGAAGTAATGCATTTTGTTCAAAGTGGCATTCAATTCAACATGCTCCTCTTTCCTAACCCGCTCCAAGGTCTTCAGGTGTTCAAGAAATAACTATATAAAGTATTGACATCTCTCAATGCATCATCCTTGCCAATGTCCGCGACCACCATGACGCACCGACTCTCGATGACTTGAAGCACCACAATGGGCCGAACCCCCACATTGACTTGGAAGGGTGCAATTTCTGCAACCCATCACTGAGCCCCCACACCAACCACCCCAATATGTAGACCCCATGCCCCCTGAACATCCTGATCGAATACCACCTGTGCTGCCTATTGTTGCATGACTCGAATGACCACCACGCCGACCACCTTGCTTCGGGCCATCTCTGCGAGGCACCAACTCTAACTGAGACAAAGATGTGCCACCCCAAGAGCTACCTGAATTGGGATTTTTTTGAGTGGAAGAGCGCCCTGAATGAGGAACCAGGAACATGGATTTCTTTCTGACACTACTGGAATGAGCAGATGTCCCCCCATCCAACACCTCCTAAGCTACCTACATAGAAAGAAGCACCACCTGCACCAGCTTAGCCACCACCCACCAATGCATAATGAACACGAAAAAACACAGAGCTGACACTTGTCGCCTAGCAAACCCCTTCCCATTTCCTAAGACGATCTTGTGTGAGCCACACTAGCCAGAACCAAAGGCACTCACACCCTCGACTCCACCCAACGCCATAGAAGCCCGTGAATGAGCCAGGGAAGTCCATAATTACACTCCCACTCCAGAAGGGACTTAAGACCACCTATCCCAAACTAAAATTGCGCAAAATTACAAAAAAACTGCAAAACACCACCCAAACTAGGCGACCATACCCTGTCTCTCCTGCAAATGCACTGAGTCGAAGACAAATCCAACAATTCATAATTACGCTCACCTGAAAACAGGGGGGGAACATCAATGCCGAATCCACCCCCGCTCCCAGACAAGGAAACCTCTAAAATTACTACCTCTCCTCATGAATTCCTCACCCCAGATGCCATAGCTCTCACATAGGCATAATGAAAAAAAACAACCCTCACCACCCTCCATAAAATTCACTTGATTTCCACCTCTCTCAAGAACCAACGCAACACGAAGTATCACACACCGTTAGTAACTATTTTTCGTACTCAAGGTGCAATGTAAGGTTGGGGAGGCCAACCCACCCACCTGTGGCCACATGCTTAAGATATGTACCCATGGGTTCCCTCGGGAAAGACTGCCTCATGGTTCCTCACACCCATCGGGGAGGCCTCTTCCGAGGCCACTATTCTACTGAGATCCTCAAGAGGTGCATCATGCAATGGTGGGGGACAGTCACTGATGAGTTCCTGGTCCTGATGGACACTACCCCAATTTTCCAACTTGTCCACCGCTTTGTTTCCCTCCCGGTCAACATGCTCGGTGATTACATATTCGAAGAAAGGGAGCCTAGAATGAATATGTTCACCAATAAGTTCCAGTATCCAACTCTGAATCACCCTGTCTGGGGGGGGGACCCGTTTATCATTTTTTGCAGCATGGATATTGCTATTTGTGAGTCCCCCGTGAACTGCAACTTGGTCACTCCCAAATCTGCTGCAACTTGTAATCCTTTTTGCATCACCAAAGACTATGTCACAATGTTGGTGGTGCTGCCACATGAGGCTACATAGAATTTCACTGCTTTCCCTTTGTCATTATGGATTATTCCCCCAAGGCCAGCAGAACCCAGGTTGCCCTTGGATGCTCCGTCGAAGTTCAATTTGAGAAGCCCCGAGGCGACCGAAGGAAGTATTTGGGAGAGCGGTCCTTCATATGCCTAAAGCCTGCCATCCCAAAGGCAGAAGAGTCTGGGATAATATCAAGAGTGAGCATGATTCACCATTCCCTATCCACTGATTTTGAATCCTCATCTAACCAATAGGAGATTAAAAGGGTTTCCTTAATGTTGCTCATCATTGTTTCCATACCTGGTTAGTCTATATGTTCTCTGAGTGGAATACAACCTTGTTTATTGCTTTCCAAATATTCTAGAGTACAAATCCTTGTGAGATGCACCATTCTCTTTTGACAATGGGGTTCTTAAAGAGTGACCAATGCCATTGTTCCAATGATTATTTCAAACCATTATTCAACTAATCATTAACCTCGAATAATGAAGCAATATGATCCCAAATCTCTTGGGATTTGGGATAAAATTTTAGTAAGTGGTATATCGTTTCCTCCTCGTCTTTGCATAAGTGGCACCCAGAAGGGTTGAAAAAACCTTTATTCCTAATTTTATCCCAAGTGAGGAGCCTACCGTGCCCAATGATCTAGAGGAAAAATGAAATATTTGGCCACAACTTGAGTACCAGATCCGTTTCTATAATGGGTTTGGTGCCTGATCCACTGAGGCAGATAAAATTGAATAAGCCTCTTTGAGAGAGAACATACCATTAGTAAGGTGAACCTAGTGTAGCTTGTTTGGTTCCCCGTTGTTCAAAATAAGGCACTTTCACAGGATCACGGTGAGGGCCTCCCAATCTAGAGGCGGATCTCACACTGGCCAATGGTTAGGAGAATTTCATACTCTCCACTTAGCCATTTCGTTGGTTTCATGCCAGAAGTATCTTACTTTCTCCGCTCCCAACTGGGTGGTAAAGGTTTGAATATCCCATAGATTTTCCTCCAAGTTTAATATGGGGTGTTGCATCCATGCCTCCTCCTAGAATCTGGCTTTACTTCCGTTTATGATCTCCCAGAAACTGTGATCCTGGATCAATACCCGATTTTCCTTTGCTCGATTCCAGATGGACGATCCATTTGACAGATTGAAATGAGATTTAAGGGATCCTGCCATGCACTCTCACCATATTTAAAAGTCCAAATTTCCTTCTATATTTCTTGTCCTCCCTGCAACCACCACCACTAGAATTTAGTGCTGAGAGTCTGTGACAAAATTTATAGATCCTTTAGTCCAAGGTCGCCATGGGTCTTCGGTTTTCATAATCTATCCCATGCTACAAGGGCCTATTTTCTTCCTATCTGCGGTCCTGACCATACGAATTTCCAGAATTTTGCTATGATATCTTTGTATGTACTATGGGTTTTCGGGAGGGTTGAGAGTTGATAAATATGGATAGCCTGAAGTACTCATTCAGGAGGATTATCCTCCAAGGAGAGTTTAAGACTCGAAAGGTCCAACTAGAGAGCTTATAGTCGATATGAATTAAAAAATCCTTACAATGTGATACTTTCAAGGAGTTTGAAACCAAAGGGACTCCAAGATACGTGCTTGGAAGAGATCCACTTCTGAAACCAAGAGTTTTGGCCAGGTGACTTTGCACATGGGGGCGAGTGTTGAAAAAGAAAATATAATATTTGTCACCATTTATCAGTGTTTGAGATGCCTTTTGGAAGTTCTCTAGAATGGACCCAAATTTTCTAGCCTCTTTTAGGGTTGGATTATCGAACAACATACTCTCATCAAAAAATTGTTGGTGGGTGATGAGTGGGGCTGCCCGGGAGAGTTTTAGACCCTGAAGGGATTGGGAATCAACTGCTTCCTTGATAATTTTACTCAATCCTTCAACAACGATGATGAAAATGAAGGGGGAGATAGGGTCCCCCTATCTCAGACCACAAGATCCCTTAAAGGTGTGGGAAGGAGCCCTATTCCTGATGGTGGAATAGAAAGGGGTTTCAATCATGGATTTGACCCAATTGATCCATGAGGAGGAGAAACCGAAAGCTTCAAGGAAGGAAAAAATATAGTTCCAGTTTAAGTAGTCATAATATTTTGAAAGAACTAATTTAATCAACATACTTAGGGATTTTGATGTGGATAAGGAGTGGATGGATTTGTGAGCCACCAGGATACCATCCATTATCTGCCGACCCTCCACAAAACCTAACTGCTCTGGCCTGATGATCTCTTTGAAAAGAGGCTTAAGCCACCTGTTACACAACATTTTGTCACTGTCCCTGCAATCCCCATCTTGCCCATTGGAGAGTAATTTCTGTGATAAATAAGAAGTGTCATGCCTTGAAAATACCATCATTGCATCTGTTTCCATGAGGACAACATTCCTTCTATTGACCATTTCCTGAGCAGACCACTAAAAACACCTGTTTTTTCCTTGGCGCGAGTAGCTAGTTACATGCCCGTGCAGAGCTGGAAAATTAACACTGAGCCCGCGCCAGTTGGCACTCTGTCCCAGTTAAGTACCCATGCCAAGCTGTTTATGGATTGTTTTAAAAAAATAGAGGCGGAGGTTCTATTCCAACCACCTCGAGGATGAGTCATTGGGAGCGGTTGAACTGAAACAACCACAGACTCCCTCCTTTAGTTAGTAGTTTCCACCTCCCTTGGAACTCTCCTAAAGGATAAGACTCTCTCCCACCTTTGTAGGGATCCCAACCTCCTCCTCTCATCTATAAATATAGCCATCTTCCATCGATGTGCTATTTGAACAGATAGCTGAAAAGTTAACATAGAAAGAATAAGCAATCATAGCTTCGAGAGAATAATGCAGAGTGTGATTGTTTGTGTGTGTTGAGAACATAGTGAAATCTTGGACCTTTTTTCATGAGGGTGTTGCAAACATGCTTGGATACAGACCTGCCGAAGGAGTGCCTCAACATCAAGGCTTGGTTGTAAACTCCCCTTGTCTTTATCATAATAAAATGCATCTGATGTTTATCTTCCACTCTTGTTTACAATTATAATGAGATTTATAGCATTCCTTGATCAGTTAGATAGGTTGTAATTTTTTTTTATGTTTGTCATGGTTTTATGCTTGTCGTGTTGTCTTGATTGTCTATACAGGTAATCGAACGTTGGCAACAGCGTGTATCGAGCTTGGGAAGGGCAACAGATCAAGAAGCTTCGACGAAAGATGACAACGTAGCATCAGAACAGGGTAGGCCATCCTCTTTGTTCTGAATTTCATTTACAATCTAGGAAGGTAGATGTTAGTATTTTCCCATAGTTTCTAGACCCACCCTAGGGCTAGAGGGATCTCCTTTTTCCGCAGACGGGATTTACCTGGACAACAAATTTTCAACTCCACTGGGGAGTTTCCTTTGAGTTTTTCACTCTTTGAGGTCTTAGTCATTCGATGGATTTAGTCAAATGACCTTTTCCCTGTTTGTTCCTATGTTTTTCATCAATTACCATATTTTAGTTTTTGCTTGAAGTGGTGAGTATGGTCTTGGTTGGGAGAAATTATTTGTTTTTTCTTGTTCAGGCATTGGTGCTTTTATTTTTCTGACAGTAGCGCCGATTGACGCTAGTTGTCAGTTATAAACCCGCGCCAATTGGCCATTGGTGCTAGTTTTCAGTAAGCAAGTCGTGCCAGTTGGGGCTAGTTTCACCCACAAAAGTCGTGCCAATTTCAGGGTGTGTGAAAAATTGAGGGTTTTCCCTAATTCCTCCACCAGTGTGTCTTTCCCTTCCGGTCTTTTTCTCTGTATGATTTATATGTTCTCCCCTTCACTCAAGTGGGTTTGATTGGCTTGTTGGTTTTTTTTTGGTTGTTTTTCCTGTTTGGACGTGAATCCTTACATCCTAGTTTTTCTAGGACTGTGCATCAATTGCCTGGTTGCATGCTTCGTGGGACATCACCCTGCTGATTGAGTCAGTCTCCTTTCTTCGTGAGACATATCTAGTTGTTTGCCTTTTGATTTTAGGTTGATTGAGTGTTCAAGTCTCAAGTGTCTTTCAAGTTCATTTGGTCCACTTGTTCGCTTATGAGCATATATTACATTGCTCATTGTTCAGCTGAAAAGTCTTCTTTCTATGATTGCTTGACGTAAAAGGGAATGAATGCCTTGTTTTGAGCTCATGATTTGGAAGTCCTTTTTGTGCTTGACCTCATATGTCTTGTAGCCTTTTGAGAAATTTCATTACAAAATGTTTAAAACAATGATTGCAATCTTAGTGTTGGTTTGCATCCCTTTTGCATTCATTCTTCCATTAAGAAAATTTGCGTTCATTTAGTTTTTGTCTCAGAGTTTGCTTTTCATTAAAATGCATTAGATCACATTGCATTGAAAAGTATTTTTTGAGATTTATCTTTGAACTTAGATTACATTGTTTAATGATTGAAAGCTAAAAATCGAATTGAGTGCCTTCTCTTTCATTAAAAGCATGCATTAAGTAGATTCTCATTTCATCGAAAAATGCATTGAGTGCATTCTTATTCTTTCAAAAGAAAAAATAAATTGTGCATACATTACAATTGCATAGTTTTCAAAAAAGAGGATTTTGCATAGATTACATTGCATTATTCACATTGTTGAATGTTTTAGATTAATTTTGGATAGTGAAAGTCATCTAGTTTGGAAAAAGTTTCATTTGCAGTATTACTGTATGTTGCATCATTGTTTGAGACTCTTCCCTTAACTAGATAGAATTCATCGAATTGAAAGATTTATTTTATCATATAGCTGCATATAGGAGATTCAGATGACAACGGTAGGGCCTTGAAACGAAGATATAATTCAAGATAAACTTTAAAACTTATTTAATTAACCTAAGGAAGCATTTAAACCTAACGAAACATTTTTAGTGGTCTAGGCTAGAGACGTGTTCCGACGTCTTAAAACCTAGTAGCTGTCGTTCACCATCTGGCTTTAGACAACGCTAGTACGAAATTGTGCTCCCCATACTGTCGAGTATATAAAGGGAGATCCCTCTAGGTTGCAATCCTTTTATCCATAGGAAGTCGAGTCTTTCGCCCTATAACCGTGATACATCAAACACAACATTCGGGGAGACTACCTACACGTATGTCAAGTCCTTGGTCATTTATGTTTCATTTGATCACCAAGGTGTATATGGAAGTTCACAGAAACTTGGTATACCCTCTTGCTTAGATTACCTGAGCAGTCATTTTGGTCTTTTCGTGACTCTCTAAAAGTGAAAAGATCATCGAGCGCTTGTCCTTTCACGTTCGTTTCAACTTGAAAGTTATAGAGTCACCTTTTTCCTGTTTCTCGACTCTTAAAATATGAAACGACAGAGTTTTATTTCAATGTTTTAAAATATTAACTGCCCACAAAATATTCCTGGTTAAATTTATATTCTTTAGCATTTTGTTTTACGGTTGTTTCCAATGGAAACTTTTCCAGAGTTTTCCAACCAAGGAATACCCTCCAAAGGGAATCCTGGTACTTTTCCTACTTTTGGAAATGTTGGTGCTCCTTATATGGAAACATTATCCCTTCCTGGGTTAGCCGTTGGTTTACCTGTTTGGTTCTTCTCGACATCTGTGGTCTCAAGTATTCCACCCTCTGTACAACCATATCCTCCACCTTAACAACATCATGTTTATTCTAAGGTGGACCTCTCCCCTTCTTCGCTTATTTCTTCGTCTTCCTCTTCTACTTTGCCTGGTGAAAGTATGGATTCTAGTAACCAGGTGGCTAAGAAGAAGAAGAAGAAGACAAAGAAGGGGAAGTCAGATAAGTGAGAGGCTAATGCTACAGCTATTGCATCTCAGACACCTTCCATTGATAAACCATCCAACCTTCCATGGAAAGTAAAATTCCCTTGTATGTTGTGCAAAGGAGACCATCTTCTTCGAGACTACCCTGGAATTCCCTAGGTACTTGAAGCATGGTCTGATGGCTGTCCGCTGTTGCCTTTGGCTTCTGTAAGTCACATTAGTGACACATCTTCGACTAGTACTGATAAGATCTGTAAGAAATAGGGTAAGGTTACCAATCCTTGTAGGTTGTGTGAAGGGAATCATCCCATTCACCTTTGTCCGTACATGGATGAAGCCAAGAGAGTGTTGGAAAACCCTATTGTTTCTGCACCCTGCCTTCCGTCTGGTTACCAGAATATTTCTTCGAGTCCTCCACTAGTTGATTCAACGATCAGTCAAGAGTCATCCTTGGTTGATCCCGTTCCCTCGGAAATTAAAATTCATGAATCCATTCCCAACCAACCATTGGTCGAGGAATCGGTCGATCTGACCTTGCTTATGGTTCATCAGGTCTTTTGCGTCGAGAGAGGATCTCATCCCCCTCACGTTCCTCTTGTTTCTTCAGATTCCTCAGACTTGGAGAAAAATTTTCCTGTCCCTGTAGTTCAAGACGCTGCTCCTCCTGATCCCATGATGGAGGTCTCGGAGGATGCTCCTCTTGCTCCCGTAACACTAGGGGATGACCATCTCAGTTCGATGGTACCCCCTCCAAGTAGTTTGGTCGCTTTCTTCGACTGGAGTATATTTTTAGGATATCGCCTTCCTTCTTATGTGCCTTTTGAGATCATGGTACATGCCTCCCATGTGGTCGTTCGAAACACCATTATAGATGAAGGCGTGTCTGTTAGTGTTTTGTCTTCAACTACTTGGCAAGATTTTGGTTCTCCATTGCTTGTGCCTGTTACCCAGAATCTGTTGGCTTTTAAAAGAGGAACCAGTCAACCGTTAGGGATCCTTCCGAAGTTCCCTATTACTTTGGGAGGGAAAAATGTCTATATAGACGTGATGGTTGTTCCAGGCTCCTTGGATTGTAATTTACTCTTGGGAAGTGACTATGCTTATGCCATGGCCGCGGTTGTATCTTCCCTCTTTCGTGTGATTTGTTTTCCACACAAAGGTTGGATCGTGACCATTGATCAGCTTTCATTCTTTGGTCTCGATGTGACATCTAGTCCACCATCATCCTTTCCGGGTCTTTATCCACCGGTTGTATCTTCCCAGCCGCAGGTTAATTATGTGGCTACCTATCCCGTGCCCGCATTAAGTGATAGTTCCATTGTGCATCGTGTGTTGGGGGCATTGGGTCCTGATTTTCGAGATGTTGTTCTCCCATCCGGTGTGGAACTCTTGGAAGCACATGATGAGGTCGTTGGAGCATAGTTCGTTTTCTTGTGTCAAGCTCCTTTAAAAATGAAACAAGATCATCCAAGGATAGTTCTTCTTCTATGTCAACCTCGTTAAAAAATGAATTAGGTCTTGAGGATAGTTCTTTTAATGTGTCAACCTCGTTAAAACAATGAAACACGTTCCCGTTCAATTCGAGTCTTTGATAAGATCTCGTAAAATCCCAGTCGAGTATTTCTCTTGATCTCGTAATTTGAACTTTCACTCCATCTGCCTTTCATATGGTCTGAAGCTTGGGGGGCATGTACCTCGAATTGGGTCACCATGCTGGTGGCATGATTACTTTTTTCAAGCACAATTTGTTTCTGTTTCAAGCTTGTGTAAAAATGAAACCGGTTTCAAGCATAGGTTATATTTGTTTCAAGCTTGTGTAAAAATGAAACCAACTTCAAGCAGAGTTTCCTAATTTCAAGCTTGTGTAAAAATGAAACCATTCCCATTTTACCTCTCATGATTTCCATTTTATCAGCCTGTTTTTCCAGATGAGCCTTGGTTTTTCACTCCATCATCACTATCTGATTAGCCGATCATATGCCTTCACTTGGTTGTTTCACCCATTCCTAAGGAATCGTTGCAATGAGTGTTCTTGTTAGCCAACCTCTTGACCTTTACTTGTTCTGAGTAGTTTCGCCATTACCAGAACCAGTTGCTACCCTTTATACCACTCGTTCCTCTAGGAGGAGTCAACTTTCAGCTCTTTTCTGACTCTCTAAAATTTAAAAGATTGCTGAGATTCTTGTCATTTTGAACTCGTTAAATGGCTGTGAAACGATATCTACCCAGTATACATTTAACCCTTTTTCAGGCCGGGATCGATTATTTACGAAAAAGGAATACCTTAGCCTATCGTGACTAAGAGATTCTCTCAGACACAATTTTCTACCCTTTCGGATCTGTGAGACTACCTACGAAAAGGGACTGCTGGAGTTTTCTTTTCTGCCTTCTTTTCAAACTCTCTAAACATGAAAATATGCCGATTTCTTCCTTTTTCAAACTCGTTAAACCTTGATGACATCAGACTTCGTCACCATGACGTTATTCGAATTCCTCCTTCCTAGGGCTCGTAAAATGTACTAGGTTGGATTTGTATGAAGGACAAACTTATATGACAAGAATATGCTATCCTCTTCAATCTTGTGTAAAAATAAAGAGGTACTCGCCAAAAATGGTGGGGGAAAATGGAAGTTATTCGTCAGTTGTGTCGGCAGTATGTCACTCTTGAACATGACACTTGTCTGCAGTTCGTGTCGGGTTGGGATATCTTCACTCTGTCACTTTTCCTCCATGGGTTTGGGAAATTTGTTTGCCTCTCATTCGATTACAAATCTTGTCAACATGACCTCTTATCCTATTTGAGTCAAATGTTGCCAAATTACAGAGTCGTGTCGCCGATATGTTCAAGAGAAAATCCTTTTGCAGTTTGTACATTCCTTGATCCTCTGTTTCAGTCTTGATTCACACTCATATTACCTTCTATGTTTCGTGTTGATGATGTGGGATTCATTATGATCCTCCTTTGACGGATCACTTCATGTCGACTTCAGCTCATTATCCGGGAAGTTGATCTAGAGAGTCCTTTCTGGTACCTTAGAGCTTGCATGCCCTAATGGCAAGTTATTCGCATTCAATGACAAGTTCATGTCATTGGCCTTCGATCGGGTGATTTCATGGGTGTTCGAATTCAAATAACTATTCACATTCCGTGGATTGTACTAGTAGTACCTTGAGAGTCATTGATATTATGGGTGGTTTCTCTCGCACTTGTTAACGGTTCACATCATTGACCGGTAATAAAGTGATTTTCTAGCATGTTCGACTTCAACACGTCTATTCACATGTTGGAATTTGTACTTTTATCGGGTGGTGTTGGAGCGCAATAATTTGGGCTTCGATCACAAAATTCCAGGTTGCGAGGAGTGATGAGTCATTCATGATTGTATACATGATTCTTTAGATGGATGGCTGCGACCATACCGTGGGTTCTCTTGTTTTGATCCTCTCTATATGGATGGATGTGCCCATACCGTGGATCTATTTCATATTATCCATTCATTCGGATGGCTGCGTCCATGCCGAGGATCCATTCACATAATCCTCTTCTTGATGGATAGCTGCGCCTATACCATGGATCCATGTATTTTCATAAGAGATTTTAGTTATGTATATGTATCTATGCTTGATTTGTAGGTCTCCTGACAGTAACATCTGGTTCCTTGCACGTATTTGTAAATTATTTCACCCCTCACTCATGTTCAGACTTCATATTTTAGGGGGCATCTGTTACACAACATTTTTGCACTGTCCCTGCAATCCCCATCTCGCCCATTGGAGGGTCATTTTTGTGATCAATAAGCAGTGTCATGCCTTGAAAATACCATCATTGCATCCCTTTCCATGAGGACAGCATTCCTTCTGTTGACCATTTCCTGAGCAGACCACTAAAAACACCTATTTTTGCCTTGGCACGAGTAGCCAGTTACACGCTCGCGCTGAGATGGAAAATTAACACTGAGCCCGCGCCAATTGGTGCTCTGTCCCAGTTAAGCACCTGCGCCAAGCTATTTATGGGTTTTAAAAAAAAAATAGAGGTGGAGGTTCTATTCCAACCAGCTCGAGGATGAGTCATTGGGAGTGGTTGAACTGAAATAACCATGGACTCCCTCCTTTAGTTAGTAGTTTCCACCTCCCTTGGAACTCTCCTAAAGGATATGACTCTCTCCCACCTTTTTAGGGATCCCAACCTCCTCCTCTCCTCTATAAATATAGCCAACGTCCATTGATGTGC
Source organism: Pinus albicaulis (assembly GCA_034641835.2). Lineage (NCBI taxonomy): Eukaryota > Viridiplantae > Streptophyta > Pinopsida > Pinales > Pinaceae > Pinus > Pinus albicaulis. The sequence goes on from CM076570.1 coordinate 57,157,777, forward strand.
TAGTTGAATAGATAGATGAAAAGTTAGCATAGAAAGAAGAAGCAATCATAGCTTCGGGAGAATAGTGCAAAGTGTGATTGTTTGTGTGTTTTAAGAACATAGTGAAATCTTGGACCTTTTTTCATGAGGGTGTTGCAAACTTGCTTGGATACAGACCTGCCGAAAGAGAGCCTCAACATCAAGGCTTGGTTGTAAACTCCCCTTGTCTTTATCATAATAAAATGCATCTGATGTTTATCTTCCACTCTTGTTTACAATTATAATTATATTTCTAGCATTCCTTAATCAATTAGATAGGTTGTAATTGTTTTATGTTTGTCATGGTTTTACGCTTGTCGTGTTGTCTTGACTATCTATACAGGTAATCGAATGTTGGCAGCAGCGTGTATTGAGCTTGGGAAGGGCAATGGATCAAGAAAATTTGACAAAAGATGAAAACGTAGCATCAGAATAGGGTAGGCCATCTTCTTTGTTCTAAATTTCATTTACAATCTAGGAAGGTAGATGTTAGTATGTTCCCATAGTTGCTAGACCCACCCTAGGGCTAGAGGGATCGCCTCTGTCCGCAGAGGGGATTTACCTGGACAACACCACCAGACCAAAATCCTTGAGATAATTTTGTATATCACGTTGTAGAGGGTGATAGGGCAGAAATCGCAGGGGTTTTGAGTCACACCTTTCTTTGGTTGATGCATGAGAAATGTTGCATTTAGCCTCGACAAGATATTTTGCGAGCGACTCGAATTTTCTACCAAATCATGAATTTCTAGACCAAGGAAGTGCCATCATGCTTTGAATAATTTTTATGTGAATCCATCTGAGCCTGGAGCTTTGTTCACGGGGAGATCCCAAACTAATTTCTCCACTTCTGCATAGGAGAGCTATAAAATTAGGGCCTCATTATGATATTCTGATATTAATTTCGGCATGCACTTCTTAATGCGAGCAATGGAATCACTTCTGTCTTCTGTGGGATCCATGAACATGGTTTGGAAATACCTGATCAACTCATTCGATATCTCCTCATGCTGCACAAGTCTCTGTCCATTTGATCCATTGAAGGAGAAGATCTAGTTAAAATGTCTGTGATTTAACATGATTCTATGAATTTTTTTTATTTATTGTGCTCCCCGCCTTTAGCCATTGAAATTTGGATTTTTTCCTCCATAGGTTCTCCTCCTGTTTTATTCATTGTCCTAGGTCATTTAGAACCATCCCCTCTTGAGTAGCTAGGTCCTCTGAGCGCCCTTCCAAAATTATTTTATGTTGGATTAACTGCATGGTGTCTTCCAACCTTAATTTATCCTGATGTATATTTCCAAAATCCAAGGGATTCCATTCCTTGATTTTCCCTTTTAGTTCCTTCAGTTTGAGATGGAAGGTTTCCATTGAGTTCCTTCACTTGACTCTGATCTCTTTCCACCATCCTTCAAGCTTAGCCATGAAGTTTGAATTATCCAACCAGAAGGACTCAAATCAGAATGGACGATTTTGAGGGACCATTTGTAAGTTAATATCCAAATAAATGGGAAAATGATCCAATCCGAGACAAGGGAGGATCGAGGCTTGGAAAAATAGATCCTTTTGAATAACATCATCAAAAATGAGAAAATGATCCAGTCGTTAAGCGATCTAATGCTTACCTCCCCACCGATTGTTCCATGTGTAGGTTCAATTTAAAAAGTCTGCATCTTCGACGCCCATATCTTGGATTCCCTCTTGGAATGATAAGGAGATCACGTCCAACCCTCTAACTCCACCATTCTTCTCCCCTAGGTTCCTGATCAAGTTGAAGTCCCCTGCCAAAATCCCATTGGTTCTACCTATCAGATCCTTTAGGTACCACAGATTTCTTAAGAATTCCATATTTTCCCCAGGCAACGTCGGGCCGTAGACACGAGTGAGAATTTTTTTTTGGGCAGAGTGTATGCATTCAAACTGGCCCGAAAGGGCGTTGGGGGAGGTCTTCCAGTTTTTAAAGGAAATAGATTTGTAATCCCAGAGGATTCCAAACCCACCGACACAACCCTTGCATCCAAAGCCATACATTCCACTAAGGGCCAACTTTTTCTTGTGATTTCGCTAAGTTTTTCCCACGTTACTTTAGTTTCCCATAGTATAATGATATCTAATTTTTCTTTCTGGATCCGATCTTTCAAGTACCTGAAATTACCCTTTGAGTTTAGGCCTCTTATATTCCAATATACCAGCTTCATTGAGGAAGGGATGGGGTAGAATGCTGGTATTACTCTGTTAGAACATTGGCTTGTCTCGAGTTAACTAAGATGGCCCCTACTTCTCATATCACCTCACTGGTAGGTCACCTACCTTTCTTCCTAGAGTTCGAGCCAAATACCACTCTCCTGATAGGCGAGTCTCCTTCCCTGATGGAGAGAGTCGTATGAGGGGGTGGAGGGGTTTCAATTGATCTTGGTGTTGTTCCTAATCCTTGTAGATCTGATGGAATTGATATAGCTGGTTTTATGGGATTTCTGCCAATCCATCCTTGACCTATCTGCGAAGTTAGGCAACCATTACTTGTTCATAAGAGTTGAGTTAGTCCAATTTCACATCATGCTCCAAGGCATGATGAACTTGGGCAAGGAATTGTATTTATTTACCTATTGGTTGCACATATGGGGACTTACATTGCTTGGATGATTCTACTTAGGGTTTTCTGGGATGACCTCGACCTTCATTGCTGCTTAGGGTGGAGGTGCTTCAACATGTGCCTCTAACTATTCTTTCTCGCTCGTAGGCGCTAGGATGGCACAACAGTTTCTAGGGGGGGGACTTAGAGTCAATGCAGAAGGGCTCGATGTGCTCTGAGCTGGGCTTGGCGATGCTTGGGGAGGAGGGGATTTTTTGGGAGGAGGGTGCCACCTTGGGAGCTCCTAGAAACCATTTGGAGAGGGGGGTTGGGGGGGGAGCAATGACCTGTTGGGGGAAATATCGGAACATGTGACCATAATCATGACAGAGTCTGCACTTGAAGGGAACATACTCATAATCCAGTGGTTGAGACCAAATCTCATCCTAGTACTCTATTTCTATAGATTCCCGCAGGGGTTGGGATATGTTCATGTACACATAGATGCATGCATACGAGGAGAACCTTCGTCGCCGTGTGATCAATGAGACTTGGACAAAGTCGCCGATTGAGTTACTGATTGATTCCAAAATTTCCATTTCCCAGAGGACCTCTGGTAGAGAATACAATCTCACCCAAATGGGGGCTATGAGGAGTTTTTCTTTATCTGGGTTGTAGCAGGGTTCCCAATGGCGCATAAATAGGCTAGCATTATTCATAAAATAGGGCCCATTGTCAAAGGTGCACTTAAGATCCTCCAGATCTTGAAAGATGACTGTGAAGAAACCCTTGGCTCAGAGACAAAGGTCAATTGGGGCTTTCAGATGCCGTTTGAGTTGGATCCAAAAGAGTATGTCTGCTTCTCGGGGCCAAATTCCCATGAATTTGCAAATGATAGCGTGATATTACATGAATTGCCTATATTTATTCAGTCAATGATTAGGGATTACCACTTTGGGATTCTTTGTGGCCTTGTGCAGGCGTCATCCTTTTAGGTGCGTTTTCCACTGGGCTCCAAGTGACGGATATTCAGGTTTTTTGCCTTTAGATTTGTCTGCAGTTGAGCAATGTGCGCCGATCAAGACCGATTTGAAGGAGGGGGATGATGCCCCTCCCCGGAAGGGTGTTGGAGCGAGGTCCCTTAGGACGACAATTTTGGATAAAAATATATTATTTTTTGTAAGTTAAGTCGTGCACACTAAGCAAGGCACATTTCAAGGGGATTTGGGGTGGGTCAAGGCCCCTCATGAGTTGTAATGGAAAAAGGGTAGAACTAGGGGTCACAAACCACAATTTGTGGACCTGAGATGAGCGCAGGCTAAAGATATAAATAGGAGTTTAGGTCAAATCGAATAAATAAGTTTTGAAGTTGAAGTAAGTTTTGGTATGATGTTCTGAGCTGAAAAGCGAACTTGTTTGGGTTTAGAAGGCTCCTGCTAACTGTGTGCGCGGAGACCTTAATCTTGTTGTGTACGAAACCCGCTGGATGTGTGCGTGGGTGGAACTGAAGTACTGTAAAGGGATTATGAACTGTGAATGAATAAATAAGTGTTTGGATAATTCTAAGTATTAAATGCATCAATACTTTTCTTTATGATATGTTTCCGTGTATTGTTTTAGTTTACTGCATTATCTGTGTTTGGATCAGATGCGTAGCTACTTATATGTCTTATATGAATGTTGAATGCATAGATCTGTTACTATAAGAACGAAATATATTCTTGCTAAGTCTGTTAATGATATTACGAGATGTTTATCTGTGTGCATCCAAGATAGCCTGCGTAAGTTGACCTAGATCTGCCTGGTTAGGATTCCTGTTGTGAAGGTCAAACCATTATTATTATAGATTTGAATACACCCACATAATTTATTTCTCTCTCAGGGTGTGGAAACCTGGTTCCAACACCCATCCATAATGCTTCGGGTGAAACTTTGACCTGCGCAAGTAGGTCACTACTGAAAGCGCCAGTAGTAAGAGGGTTTTGTTGGTTAAACTTAACTTTGAACCTAGTTCAGGACCCCTCAAGCCAACAAAAGGTTCTGTTGACCGGGATCATTTTGAGAGAGGTTGGGTGATGTGGCGACCATCAAATCTTGAGTTAGAAGACTGGTTTGAGAAGAAAATTCAATAATTTTCCCTTAAGGAAAACATATGTAAGAAACGGTCTGCTGAAGATTGGAAATAGAAGTATATTTCCACAGAGGTTCACGAGAAATTCTTTGTGACCTTTACGCAAGAATTACAGGAGTGGTTGTCAAGGTTAGCGGAGTTACAAACTCATTGGAAGGACAATAATATCACTCCGTGGACACCTGAGTTGATCCAACGGTTAGAGCATACAAGTAATTCCATCACCCAGACCATAGATCATTGGGTTGACAACATCTTGGGTGGGTTTGTGACAGAATTTGCAGTAGATCAGTTTGTGTCGTATTCTGAAGCTGAAAGGATGTTCTTCAAGGGTCTGAGAGATAAATTCATACACTCTCTAACTTTGCTGATTAAGATGCTATTATGTGAAAAGGGTGTTTTGTGCAGCCACATTGAGTGAATGACCCTAGATAAGTTAGAAATCACTACACGCAGCGAAAATTATTATCAGGTTAATCAGAAAGGAGGTAGATCTGTATACAATCCTTTGAGAAACTTTCCTGACAGTGATATAGAGAGAGGTGAGGCTACGCGCGCCAGAGGTAGTCCTCCTGCTACTCCACAGTCAAACTCGTGCAGGGGTAAGACATATCCTACCCCACTACCACCGCCACTAGAAGGAGATATAGTTGCGCATATGAAGCTACCCATATTCAAAGGTGTGGAAGATGAGGACATGGATAGGTTTTGGTTTGTTTCCAATGTAATATGGATTGCGCAAAATGTTAACACTGATGCTATTAAAAGAGCACAACTAGCTATGGCGTTTGAAGGTCGTGAGTAATATTGGTTTATGGGATATCTGACTCAGCACATTGATCCCACTGTTGCCCAGATTAAGGATGATTTGAAACAAAAATTCAGGAAACCGAAGTCCTACTCACAGTGCGCGATAGAATTGAAAGATATCAAGAAAGAACCAAATGAATCTGTTTGGGAGGTGGATGAGCGGTTGAAGCACACTATCAGCGAGGGAGGATTTATATATGACGATAAGAAGCATAAGGAATGGTTTATTTCCATGCTATTGCCACATATGCGTGGGCCTATGAATTAGTAGAAGATTGATTCTCAGACCGAGGCTCTGGAAGTTACCATGAAACTGGAAGTTGCGCCTAGAGTAGATGATTAATTTGGAACTGTGAAAATCCAAAATCAGTTGGAGGCAACATACTTGGAGATTCAGAACCTATGCAGAGACATGGGAAGTGAAGTTGGTGCATATGTATGGTGTATACATTGTAAGGGTTCCGACCACACCAAATATCAATGCACTTTGTTCTTAGATTACATGCAAGCAGGAGGGCCAAATCCATTGCGCCCCAGGGATGCTGCAAGGCCAAGTGGTACTCCCACACTATGGTATGCTAATTGTAGAGTAGATGGATGGAATGATACATACCATTGTCCTCGATTATGAAGTTATGTGCCAGAGATGAAGCAACAATGGTACAGGTTTTTCTCTTCAGTTGGTCACGATGAGCACCACTGCCACACATTCGACTTGATGATAGATAGTGCCAACCTCTATAAAGTGAAAGTTGACCCATCTTCACCAACATATCCCTATGGGCGTGGAGGATCCCCAACAAGAGGAAGGGGAGGAGGGAGAGGTGGAGGTGCAGGTCATGGAAGAGGACAATTAATCTGCTATAACTGTGGAGACGATGGACACTATGTGTGCGACTGCTCGAACCCTGCACAATATTCTTGCAGATACTATAGAAAATATGAACATGTAATTGAATATTGTCCTATTTTAATTGCTAGAATGCATGAAAAGAAACAACATAAACCTACACAGAACATACAAATGGTTAAAGATGAGTCGCGCGATGACGATCCAAATATAAACATAATCACATGCAATGGTGTTGCCACTAGAGGAGATGAGGGAAAGAAGGATGATACAAAGCCATTGATAAAAAATGCCTCTAACAAGAAGGATTGACTCCACCTGCAGAAGGAAAAGGAGAATTTTATTGAAGCCAGGAAGGATTTTGTTGCTGCAGGTGTGTCCACATCCAAGTTTATCATGGAAGCAAAGATTGATGATGAATTCAAAACTTTCCTACAAGCCTGTATTAAGTTATTGTGTAATAAAAAAGAAATAGAAAATCTTCAGGCCTTGATAGACAGCTGCACGGACAAAGAATTTCCTCGAAATGAGACTAAGGACGTGAACAATATCTATAAGAACAAAAAGAGAATTTTTTGGGAGATGCACATGACTGTGAAAATTGGAGAGTATGAGATGGATCGGGTCATCTTGGACTTAGGGTCTGATGCAAATGTTCTACCTAAGCAGAAGAAGATGGGAGAACCAAAGATGGAATGGTCCACCATTCAGCTACGCATGGCCAATCAGCAGAAGATCATTCCACTTTCAAGACTCCCACAGGTTCTGGTAGACATCGCTGGAGTAAAGGTACGCACGAACTTTGAAGTGATACAAATTATGGATGATGAAAATCCCTACCTTGTGTTGCTAGGGTTGGACTGGGCCATCGATACGGGAGGCATCATCAATTTGAAGAGTAGGAGCATGATATTTTAAAATGATGGTACGCGGGTAATAGTACCTCTGGATCTGGCAGAAGGAGAAAGATATACAAAACCAGTGCTTTAAGGAGATGATGTCGACCATATCTACAAGCTGACTGCGTGGGATGAGAAATGACAAAAGAGCTTTGAGCTGCTGAAGGAAAATATGGTTACTACACCTATTCTAATATTCCAAGACTGGTCCAAGGTCTTCCATGTACATGTGGATGCATCCGGTATAGCACTTGGAGCTGTTTTAGCGCAACCAGGAGAAGGAGACATTAATCACCCCGTTGCTTTTTCCAGTAGGAATCTCTCCAATGCAGAGTGAAACTACTCAACCACAGAAAGGGAATGATTGGCCGTGGTCTGTGCTCTGAAAAAATATAGGCACTCTCTGATAGGAGGGCACTTCAAAATGTTCACTGACCATTTTGCTTTTAAATACCTGGTCAATAAGCCTATGTTTGGGGGGGGGGGGGATATCTGTACATGGTTGCTGCTATTTCAGGAATATGATTTTGAAATCATTGTGAAGCCCGATAAATTGAATGTTGGACCTGATCATCTGTCACGCATCAAAAATGGGGAGGAACCAACCAGTCTGGAGGAGGGATTACCTGATGAGAAACTATTTGCTATCAAGGTATTTGATGAACACTTTTTTGATATTATTCACTTTCTGACCACTTGAAGGGTACCTGCTGAATATTTAGTGCAACAAAAGAAGGAACTGGTTTCATGCACTGCTGATTTTACCCTGATTACTGGTCAATTGTACAAGATGGGAGCAACCATTCACTCACGGCCCAGACTATCCCCAGTAGCGTACGAGAATTATAGCGGTATTGTAGATTTTCAGGTAACCATGCACCATGTGCAGAACTGGGCGTGCAACGACCCTGTCTGGTACAAATTTCCATTTATGGTGATAAAGGCAGAGATCGAATAGGTAATTGTGACTTGGTCAACAACATGGAAGGTTGGGATCGACTCCACCCAATCCATCATAGCTTCAACATCTGGAAAAGAGACAATACCGGGGGAAAAATAAAAATAAGTAGAGCAGCGCACCGAAAAAGATGCAAAAAGGGGCACAGAAAAGGACGCTGAAAAAGATACCGAGCATGAAGCAGAGAAAGACATTGAGCAAGAGCCTAAAGGAGAGGCAGAGTTGGATCTGGGAGGCCTAGATGGCTTGGATGGCACTGGAGTTGAGTCTCCTAGAGGCACTAAACGTGGTGCCGAGACCCCCAAGGGTGCGCACAAGAAGAGGAAAGGCTCGATGGTCAGAGGCACCGAGGATGTTACCTTGACAAAGGATGACCTGGAAAAGATAGCAGATGCAGTCACATCCACCTCTAAAGATAGATGGAAAACAATGGAAGAGAAGTACAAGGTTGTTGTAGAAGTATTACAGTCAGGGTTGTCGGTTTTATAGCTGAAGAGCGACAACATCCATGCGAGCGTGAATCAAGCGAGGCCGATTCAAGCGAGCCAACCTATAACCATGATCATCAGTATGACATACAATAGGATCTACCCCTTCCTGGGCACAAAAGTCATTATTGAGTAACCGAAATTGTGCACACAGGTGCAAACCTGCCCAAAGATTGGGATAGACTTGTCAATGCTTCCCAGCGGTAAGCTGCATGCAATCCAGACTATTATTACAGACAAATTGCAATGCAGAGAGGCGTGCGTGCACCAATAGCTAAGCGAAGTAGAGTAGAAGGTTGCGGAAAAAACTGAAGAATCCCTCCGAGCTCAGACAACATAGTAGGCTGCAGTAGCACAATAAGAAGAATTGGAACACTTGATTGATATGATGTGTGGTGACTTACCAGAGGTGGCCATCCCTGCTTCCGCCGCGCCGCAGGTTAAAATCAAAAGTTTGGTAGCAACGTTGAAGGCCTCTAGATCATAAGTTCAGACATTGAAGGAAGATTTCGAGAAGTAGATCACAGTTTTGCAAGCCAAGCTGCAGCCAAAAACTCCCCTATAGGTGCGCACGTAGCAGGTGACCTTGGTCTAGGAAGCTTCAGAGAGTATTGCCACCACAATGGACAAGGGCACTGCACTACTAGAAATAGCCATAGGGCTGTGAACATCTGTGCAGATGGATCCACTATTCCAGAAGATTTCAAAGGAATTACACGCTAAGGAGAAAGCATTCGACGACCTTCAGGAGGCCCTACCTACTTTCATCCCTACTCAACACATGACCCGATTATAGACAAGGTAGATATTACGCGACAAAGTGGAGGAGCTGCAAAGAAAGAAGCATATTGTGACAGATCACATGAAGCCATGGGCTGATGAGGCCATGAAGCTATCACAGGATCTGGATGCCGCTATAAATAATCTGAGCCAGACCTATCAGAGCATAGATCTTGCCGTAGAAGGGCTGACATCACAAAAACTAGTGGACAAAGCACAAAGTGAGTTGATCAGAGTGTGGGCATCCTGGCGCCCTTCGTTACCACCATTGAGGAGCTGCAGAACAAGGTGAAGACCCCAGCACCGCTATGACTCGAGACGAGTCATAAGATTGTTTTGGGGGCCTATTGGAGCAGGGTCCCTTAGGACTGCAATTTTGGATAAAAATATAGTATTTTTTGTAAGTTAAGTCGTGCGCACTAAGCAAAGCACATGTCAAGGGGCTTTGGGGTGGGTCAAAGCCCCTCATGAGTTGTTGTGGGAAAAAGGGTAGAACTAGGGCTCAAAAACCACAGTTTGCAGACCTGAGATGAGTGCAGGCTAAAGATATAAATAGGAGTCTAGGTTGAGTCGAATAGATAAGTTTTGAAGTTGAAGTAAGTTTTGGTATGATGTTTTGAGCTAAAAAGAAAACTTGTTTGGGTTTAGAAGGCTCATGCTGGTTGTGTGTGCGAAGACCTTAGTCCTATTGTGTGCAGACCCTGCTGGATGTGTGTGCAGGTGGAACTGAAGTATTGTAAAGGGATTATGAACTGTGAATGAATAAATAAGTGCTTGGATAATTCCGAGTATCAAATGCATCAATATTTCGCTTTATGATATGTTTATGTGTATTGTTTATGTTTATTTCATTATCTGTGTTTGGATCGAATGCGTAGCTACTTATCTGTCTTATATGAGTGTTGAATGCATAGATATGTTACTATATTAATGGAATATATTCTTGCTAAGTCTGTTAATGAGATTGCGAGACCTTTATTTGTGCACCCGCAGGATAGCCTGCGTAAGTTGACCTAGATTTGCTTGGTTAGGGTTTTTGGTTAGGATTCCTATTGCGAAGTTCAGACCATTATTTTTATAGATATGAAGACACCCACATCATTTATTTCTCTCCTAGGGTGTGGAAACTTGGTTCCAACACCCCCACATACTGCTTCAGGTGAGACTTTAACCTGCACAAGTAGGTCACTGCCGAAAGGGCCAGTAGTAAGAGGGTTTTGTTGGTTAAAATTAACTTTGAACCTGTATCAGGACCCCTCAAGCCAAGAGAGGGTCAGACATGGGGCAAGCTAGTCAGAATGAGGCATCAGGGACCCCAGTAGAGGCGTGGATGAGTAGGATACTGGTCACTACAGCGCATGAACAATAGATCAAAACCCTAGAGCAACGAAACCCTAACAAAGTGAGGACCCATTATGATCCAAGGCTATGTATAATCCCAAATACTCACAACATTTAAGATCATAATGTATGGAATTATTATCCACTGACATGAGGGAGGTTATGAAGGCATTAAGGTCACAATGACCAGAATTTTTTGATTGTACTAAGTGCAGCACAATACCTAGGTGTTAGGGTTTTCATTGCGCACCTTACTCTTAACACTTTTCAAGCTGGTTTTCCCATAATATCTTCTTTCTTTGAAGAGATGGAAGCGAAATGCATAAGAAAAAATGTAAGTATAACAACAAATGCATCATTATAAAACCAAAATTTTATAGGAGGAAAAATTAAACACTCTGACATAAAATGATGTTACTAATGTTTTTGAACTATATGGCTAAAATCTCTTTACTGCACCCACCTTGGAAAAATTGCGCAACATCACAAATATCTCACAAGAAGAGATCCCTAAAACAACCACATATGGTTTACAAGCTACCTTTGTTGCACTTTTGTCAAAAAGATTTACATGTGCTTCCACACTTCCAAGGCAACAAACCTCTAATTGCAGATCATGAGGAAAAATGAACGATGTATGTGGTATGACACTTGATAGTAACGCTGGTAGTTTTACAAAGTCTCGCACACATGACATAATTAAAGATTATAATTCTCATGCTCACACGATTTATATATTTCTTGCATGTAGAAGACTCCAAAATTTCTTTATGCTCAAATTTTCTATTGAAATTTGCCGAACACTCCATGGATCTAATTCATGATACAAAGAGATATGCTTGCTATTATATTTTTATGTTTTATTATGTTGGAATACTTTATGTAGTTCCATAATTATGAGTTCTTTCTTGCAGGAATGAAGATGGTTGGAAGCCTACTGCCTCACATGAATTCACTCACTATGGCATTAAATTTATTATGTCTTGTTTGCTATATTATAAATATTATTGTTTTTTAATTATAAAGGAGAAAAATGTATGAAATCATGTAATTACCGATTTATACATAAGAATGTCATTAACCCTAAATATTATAGTCATATGAATGTGTGAAGTAGTAATGCATAGGTTTTAGAAATAAAAAATTCCTCTAAAAATTGCAAAGGATAATGAGGCACATGCGGGAAACTGTGCCTTAGCTTACCGTAACTATCATCCTCTATTATTCTTCTTTTCATGATTTCAATGACTAGGGTTTATCCATTTATGCGGGAACATTATAGGGTATTTAAATGCAAACTCATGAATTATTAAGATGAATTTGGTTTTAAATAGAGAAATTAACAAGTTCTTTTAATGGTTACACAGGAATATTGCAAGACTCTATGCATATGGCTCAAGAGCTCAGTAGTGCTATAAACCTTCCATGAGTTGAAGCTAATTCCCTTCAAAGATCGAAATTGTTGGAACAATTACTCAAAAAATAAAACCTCATGCTATGGCATCAAAGGGTGTTAATTCTCTTTGGCACATAAGGTAGTTAATTCTCTTTGGAACATTAGAAATGTTATTTAATGTAAATATCAAATGATAAAAGTAGTCCAAGGGTAATTTAGAATTGAAAAGTTTTTAAAGTTGAATGAGCAATGAAGAAATTTAAAATGTCATGGTAGAGGTGAAAAATCACCAACCTACTTACATAAAATAACCCTCACGCCTCATTCTAGGGGGCTTTTGGCACTTGAATACTTTAGCGTAACTGTAACATTATAGCCTTTGAGTGCTTATACTCTTGGTAGTCAATAGGATGAATGATTGTGAGGATAGGGTTTGTACTTTAGAGATGATATGAATGGATCTCATTCCACTTTTGGATTTTGAGAGGCTTTCAATGCATGTGCTTGGATTTATCAATAGTATTAATGAGAAGATTTTCACTTCATGCATTCATCCTGTGCATATTAATGGAATTTGTAATGGATATCCTATGCTTTTTTTGTTTATGCATGTGCATTTACATATTGGTTACATGTTAATGAACTAATTTGTTGCTTGCAACTTGTATGTTTTCTTTGAATCTCTATTCTTCATTCCATGCAATGTTAGTAATTAATTGTGAACTAATTTTCAGTTGGTTTCTAGCAGTTTCTAGTAGTTTCTTGCTTGTGTATGTATTTGTTAGTCTTAGCTATATAATTCTTCATTAAGACATGCTTTGTATCATTATTTCTTCCTCATTATTTTGGAATCTTACACTTGGCCTCGCATTTATTTATTTACATTTGAAGTCAAAGAGTAACACACACACACACACACACACATGGTGGCAGCCGAGCCCAAAAACCTGATGGGGTTCCTATCCCAAATGATGTGAGGTATAATTGGGACTTCACATCGTGGAAACCCCCTATTGTTGGTGGAAAATTCTAGACCATCAATATATTTGGCTGACCCTGTGGAGTTTGGGTTTATGTCTTTGATCTTGAAATGGATCTTTCCCAAATCCTTATTCTGAGTTTTTTTTTTTCTAAAAGTAAAAGCATTTGATTCCCCATCAATATAATCAAACTCTTTTCAAAAAGTAAATTTGATGGCGAGGGTAAAGTCTCAACATCTAAGCATGTCCTCCAATCTATTCAAAGTTTCATCTCTAGGAGTTTGTGTCATGATAGTGTCATATGTGGAATTTTCACTTTTACTTTCCAAGGTTGCGCCAAATCATTTTGTAAGATCTTACCACCTGCATCTATCCATTCTTTTAAATAATTCATTGATTGCTTTATGTTTTCTTTTCAAGGGTCCAGTTGTGAAAAATTATGCAAAGAAATTGATGAACTCAGAATGAGACCCGATGAATCAATTGATGGTTTTTCCAAGATATTTCTCAACATTTGCAATAAAATTCTTGAGAAATATAAATATTGGTATCATATAATAAGATATTTTTCACATCTAGTTGGCCTTTCTAAGAGGGAATCTAAATCTGAATTGAATATTGAGAATCAAATATCAGGATATTTTAGTAATCTGTTCCCTAATTTAATTATGCATACTTTCTCTTTAGGCGCCATTCAAAGAAAACTTCAGATTTTGGAGGAAGAAATGGTTTCCCTTGATTTCCCTTGTCCTCCTTCATCTTCATTGTCAAATGAAATTGATTCTTGTACTAATATGAAAATATCTATTGTTAATGAAGCAGGTAATGAAGAAACATTACATGAATAAGGGCACAATTGTCTTGATTTATAATCTACGATAAACCAAGGTGACATGGAGCAAGCTCAGTCTGATATCACATTGGTAAACCATCCTTTGATAGTAATGTAGATGAATCTCAAACTACTTATAATTGTCTTTCATCTTTCCATGATATGCTATTGATTTCGCCTCTCTGCCATGACCAATGCCTTGTCTTGAGTGACAATGGATGTTCAAATGACCCTAAAGATCATAACAAGTGTGCATATTTGTTTTTTCCTCGAGTTGATACTAATGTGCAAAGTTTAAATTTTGAATCAGATTTAGTTGGAATTGACGTTTCTTCACATGAGTCATTTCATCTTCCTTCATACTTAACACACACATTGTACAATGACCAGTTTGATGAGTCTCCTACGTCAGTGATTTCTCTAAATACTTTAGATCTTTATTTTGGTGGTCTTAATTGCAATAAGGTACAAGATGGTGTTGTCTCACAAATAGAAGGTGAAAGGAATGAATTTTCTGCTCATGATCTGTTTAATTTCCAATATTTAACAGGTGAAGAGGAAGGTTCTACAACATCAAATGTTTAAGAAATCCCTCTGGTTGATTCATCCTCATCCTTAATTGATGAATAATATTGTGTGTTAAATGATGAATCTAATCAAATCAACGACTTTAGCAATTGTCATCCTATTAATCATATCTTCACTAACACATCTGATGATAGTTGTTCATATTCACTTGTTAATTTTTCCAAGCCACCGAAATTTGATGATCCATCATTTGAGAGTTTAGATATTTGTCAGGAAGTTGAGGCACTTCATATTTTGTTGATGGTTATGTTAGGTCCTCACAATCTTGACAAGATCCTTGAATAAGATCAAATGGGAGTTTCTTCACGAGATTCTTTTACTTGCACTTTTTCATCTAATTAATGCTCATATTTGCATATTTTTTTCAGGATTTTCAAGATAGTGATTTTGAATATCATGTCAGCATCATTAATTGGTTGGAGGAGCCTTATCTAGCAAGCTCTACTCCTAATTAGAAGTTTTGTTTTTATGTTACACTTGGTATGAATGAAAATGAAAATGAATGCACATTTGTAAGGAGTTTTTAGAGTGTTATGCTTATCATTTTGTTTATCAAAATTGAATTGCAGCCAGGTCAAAACATTCTTTTTTGGTTAATTTTTTTTCTTGCAAACATGATCTTCTTTCTCTTGTGCAAGCCGCTACAGGCAAATATTTTTGTTTTTGCACATTGTTTCATGCTGGACTAACTGTTGATACCTTTGTGTTTATAGGCTGGGAACAAATCTTGTGGCTACAATGGAAGTAACATAGTTACCAATCAAACGAGAACTATTACCTCAAAACGAAACTCTTTTTTTATTTATTATTATTTTTTTTCGGGGTAAATTTTCAACATTTTTAAAAATGGAAGTAAAAGCCATTTTTTTTTGTGTGCAAAAAACACCCCGAAAACAAAAAGTGTTGAAACAAAAATTTTAGAATAATAAAAAATTATATTAAAAAAAAATGAAGAAAACATTTTAAAATAATTGAAAAAAAAAATTAAAATTTTCTTAAAATTTTGAAAGTTAAAAAAAAAAAAAAATTTAAGAAAAAAATAATAAAACAAAAAATAAAAAATAAAAAAACATTTTTAAAATTAAAATTTAAAAATATATTTAAAAAAAAATATAAAAAAAATATAAAAAAAACATATAATTTTTTTTTTTAAAATATACAAATTACATTTAAAAAGGAAATTTTTTATTAAATTAAAAACAAAAAAAATTTAAATTTTAAAATAAAAATTTAAATTTAAAAAATATATATTAAATTTTAATAAATAAAAAAAATAAAAATAAAAATAAAAATAAAAAATAAAATAAAAAATAAAACATATTATTTAAATTAAAATTAAAAAAATGAAAAATTAATTAACCATGAAAAATGAAAAAATTAAATAAAAATATTAAATTAAAAAAAATTATAAAATTTTTTCGGTAATAATCATATTAGGAATTTGGCTTCTGTGATCCATAAAATGTGTATAAGAAATTTTCGGTGAAAATTACATATAAGAAATTTTTGTGGACGCGTTTCGAACCAGCCAGTGTGGTTCATCATCAGGACTAGGTGAGAGATCAGATATGGACGATGAGTTTAAATAGAGGTAGAAATGGCTAAACTAGCCGTTAGGATAACAACTAGTTTGACTTTGAAAATTAAAATCAATTAATAACAACTAGTTATATTTAATTACTAAATTAGTTAATTATTCAATTATTTTATATATATATATATATATATATATATATATATATATATATATATATATATATATATTTAATTAATTAATTAATTTTATTTTTATTTACTTATTTGCTTATATAATAATAATAATAATAATAATTTAATTCTTTATTTAATTAAATATATAATAATAATAAAATAAGTAATTATATAAATAATTAAATTAATAATAATAATAATATATACATTTATAAATAAATAAGTAAATAAAAATAAAATAAATGAATTAATTAATTAAATAAAATAAATAATATATATATATATATATATATATATATATATATATATATAATAATTGTAACATTAATTAAATAAAATTAGTCGTTATTAATTGATTTTAATTTTCAAAGTCAAACTAGTCGTTATTCTAATAGCTAGTTTAGTCATTTCTTCATCTATTTAAACTCAGCGTTTGGATCTGATCTCTCACCTAGTCTTGATGATGAACCACACTGGTTAGTTTGAAATGCGTCAACAATATTCATTTGAATGTAATTATTACCAAAATAATTCTATAATTTTTACGATGGATCACAGAAACCAAAATTTTATAGTATTTTAATTAAAAAAACAAATAAATTTTAAATACAAAAATTAAATTAAAAATATATATATTAAATTTTATTAAATTAAAAAAATTAAATATTAAGATATTTTTTTTAATTAAAAAAAAAATAGAAACAAATAAATAAATTAAAAATATTAAATTAAAAAAAAATCATTTAAAATATACAAATTAAATTTAAATAAAAAATAAAAAATTTTAAATTTTGTTTAATTAAAAAAAATTAAATTAATTAAATATATATATATATATATATATATATATATTTAAAAAAATTAAAAAAATAAATAAAATAAATTATAAAATTTTATTAAATAAAACTAATTTAATTTAAAAAAAATGAAATTTCATCGCCTAGGTGGTGGCAGGGGTTGACCGTTGGGTCGGCGGGGTCTGCGTGCAGCCTCCCCGCTCACCCAGTGGCCGACCCCAACCGCCACCTGGGTGGGCGGGGTCTGCGTGCAACCTCCTCGCCTGCCCATCGGCCGGCCCCTGCCGCCACCTGGGCGGGAGGCGATTCTGACCCCGCCACCACCTCGACGAGCCAATTTAACTTTTTTTTTTTTAAATTATTAAATTTAATATTTGTTTTTTTGTTTTTTAAAATTTAATTTCAATTTAATTATTATTTTAATTTTAATTTTAATTTTAAATTAATAGTTGGGTCTGCGGTTAAAATTTTCTCGATTAATACTTGGGTCTGCGGTGAATTTTCTCGATTAATACTTGGGTCTGCGGTGAATTTTCTCGATTAATACTTGGGTTTGCGATGAATTTTCTCGATTAGTAGTTGGATCTGCGGTGACAATTTTGCGGTAAATTTTCTCGATTAATACTTGGGTCTGTGGTGATTTTTTCTCGATAAATTTTCGGACCTGGGCACTTGAGGTCCGCTGTCCGATTTGCTGATATTCAGGTGCACACATTCCTTATATTTTTCTAATACATATCTGCTCATATATTCTCAAGTATGAATAATTCACCACAACTACCAAAGATTACCAAAGGTAGACCTAACACAGTTACTCTACAGAGCCTTTATGAGTATGTAGAGTCTTTAGAGAAATGTAGAGAAGAAAGAGAAGTCAAGCTACAAACCCAGTTAGAAGCCATCCTGGAAAAAAAATTCACATCTCTTGAAGACAAGATCAAAAAACAAATAGAAAATAAAATAGAACTATTGAAGAATAAAATGGAGGCAATGGAGACTAGGTTGCAGGTCATAGAAAAAAAAAACCAAGATACGAACCAAACATCCCAGCAAGGAGATGCTAATAATATAGGGAGCCTTAAAATGAAGGACATGATTAAAGAACTAGAAAGAAAGTTAACAAGAGTCTCACCCTAAATTGTGGGGAAGGTAAATTAGATATCAAACCAATTAAAGATGAAATGAAAAAATTGATCGAATTAGACCATGAGCGTAACAAAAGGGCCTTGAACCTTATAATCTTCGGTTTGAAAGAGGATGTAGACGAGGATACTTTAGCTATAGCCCAGACAGAATTACATAATAGATTACTAATTGAAACCATGTGTCTCACGGAAGCAACAAGGTTAGGGAAATTAACTGAGAATAAAGGAAGTTTGATCCGAATAAAGGTGAGCTCTACTAACCATAAGTATGACGTACTTAGTAAAAACTCAAGTCTAAAAGGAACGAGAATATTTATAAATGAAGATCTCATTCCAAAAGATTAAGAAGAATTAAGAAAGGAGGTTCAAAAGGTAAAAGAAGCTAGGAAGGAAGGAAAATGGGCAATAATCAGAAATAGAAAAGCCATTATTCGAGATAGAAACAAAAAAGAGAGTAATAAATATCAATTCAACATGCTCCAAATTATTTCTTGGAACTGTTGGGGCTTTCCATGGAACAAAGGCCCCAAGCTAAGTTGGATCTTAAATGATGTTGATATTATATTTCTTGTTGAAACTTGGGAGCACAAAGAATTTAAGGTCCCTAACATAGATGGCTTTGCACTATGGTCTACCTGGAACAAGCGATCCTCCCGTAGAGGCATTGGGGGCATAACTTGCTACATTAAGAAGAACATCTTCCCCCATGCTAGGATTTATAAAAACAACCCTTACAACAAATATAGTTGGATTGAGATTACTGACATTAATGATAAAAAGACCTACATAGCAATCTGTTATTCCCCCCCATTAATTCTAACTTCTATAAGAAAAAGAATCTAGATAAAAATAGTCCTTACAATGGTTTAGAGAATGATATTTCTAGCCTAAGGAATGAAGGAAATATACTTTTAATGGGTGACTTTAATGCTCGAACTTCAAGCAACCAAGCTATTATTCTAAGCAATCATTCCAACCCCATTCCTTTTTGGTTAGATGAAGACCTTACTCTGGCTAGCTGGTACAAAAGGAGCTCTGAAGACCTCGGGGATAATTTGTTTGGGTCGTAGCTAGTAAAGCTCTGTAGTGCTCAAGATCTCATAATTTGCAACGGTCTAAAGAAGTGGCCCAATTATAGCCAGATGACCTGCATCCACGGGTGTGGCAGCAACGTGGTAGACTATGTTATTTTTGATCTCCCTTTATACAACGAAATAATAAATTTTGACATCTTAGACGACCACGAGCCTGACTCTGATCATAGGCCTTTACTCATAAATCTCAATTTTGTCATGCATAGAGATCCCATAGAAGATAATCCTTATAGTCAAAAGAACTTAATCTTTGATAGAAATAAAAATGATGTCTTTCTAAGTGAATTAAAAAATAATTTGCTTCCTTTATCTAGTATAGACAACATAGATGACGTCTATCATAATTTTACTACAACTCTCTCATATTCTATTAACATGTTCTCAATTGAAGAATCAAGTAATAAAAGAAATAGCAAAACCAACCCATGGTATAACAAAGATTGTAAAAGTGGGATGAGAGAAATTAAGGAAGCTGTTGATAAATCTCTCAAAATTGATAAGATAAAAATCTACAAAGCCCTAACTAAAAGGAAAAAAAAGGCAATATATTCATAAAAGACAAGAGAATCTTTTACACCTCTCTAAGGTGGCTCTTAAGAAATTCTAGAGGTAGATTCTAACTAGGAAAACTAAAGATAATAATAAAATTGCTTTACACGACTGGAATTCCTATCTTAAAAAGCTTTATGAATCTCCAAATGCCAGGGATAACTTTGAAACCCTGCTCACAACGAAAGAAGTTTTCTCATTAGAAGACATTGATTTTGGGGTTAAACGCTTGGAAAATGGGAAAGCTAAAGACATTAAAGGTTACCAGGTGGAAATCTTAAAAATTGGAGGTCCTGTCCTCACCCCCCACATCCACAAGCTTTTCAACCAATCAGTCAAGCAAGGGTTCCCTAAAACTTGGACTCAAAGCCTCATTATCCCTATTTTTAAAAGTGGGGATACAAATAAACCCTCTAATTATCGGACAATTATGATCAACCCTATCTTAGCCAAGCTATATGGTATTATTTTGGAAAATAAGTTGAGCATTTGGCTTAAAAGTGAAGGTAAGCGGGCTAAAGGCCAAGCGGGTTTTAGAAGGCAACACTCAACAACGGCCCACCTCGTTACTCTTAGAATCATTGTGGAGGAATGCCACAATGATAAATCCAATCTCTTCTGTTTCTTTGTGGAATTTAGAAAGGCTTTCGATATGGTTCCTAGAAAAAACCTATGGAATAGATTAGAAGAGCTAAATGTTCCTTTCGAGCTAAGAGTAGCCGCTATAAGGTTATACGAGAATGTAATTTCCAAGTTAAAGAGAAATGAGGGGTTGTTGAAAGATATTAAGTGTAATATCGGAGTTAAACAAGGTTTCCCCCTCTCCCCTACCCTATTTGGAATTTACATCGACAAGCTAGAAGGTTGTTTAGAGGAAGCAGGATGTGCTGGCACGATCTTAGTTGGGATAGTCATCATCCTTCTTCTCTATGCTGACGATATTGTTCTTCTCGCAAGATGCCCATCTGATCTTGATAAGTAACTTAGACTTCTTAAGGATTTCTGCTCTACCATGGGTATGTCTGGTAACACTGAAAACAAAAGTTATGATTATCAAATCCAAGAAGGACACTTACGCTAATTTTATGTATGAAAATAGTAACTTGGAGGAAGTGTCTTCTTACAAGTACCTAGGAATCGATATTCATCACAAGCTCAACTGGAACTATAGCATTCAGAAAAGGATTAATGGGGGGTGGAAAGCTTATTTTGGTCTTGAAAATAATTGTAAAACGACAAACCTCGTAATGTGGGATAGAAAGAAGTTTTTCTTTGAAACTTTAGTCACTCCTGTTATCTTATATGGATGTGAGGTTTGGGGTTGCAGCATCTCTAGATAATCCTGGAGAAATTTTGAGCAAATCCAGAAGCATTTTATAACGTATAACCTTAAAATTAAAAGAAATACACCCTATCTTATTATCCTTATAGAATTGGGTCTTTCCCCTATCAAGAGCCTAGCTATGACTAGGCTTCTGTTGTATAAGCACAAGCTCAATAGTATAGGAGACCATAGACTTCCTAAGCTAGATTTAAATTCCAGTCAAAACCACCTAAGGCTTAAACGAGGTTGGTATAAAGAGACCAGGGCCTGGTAAAACCATTGGGAGATCGACGAGAATGTTGCATTTCAAAACATTAATAATATTAAAAAAATTGTTACTTCTAAGTTCAATGAAAAAATGTTGTGTGAGAAAGATCTAGCAGCTAAAAGAAAATTAAGATATTATAAGAAGGTCATCAACCCCACCCTAGAAGATCAAATGTATCTCTCTGTTTTAACTAGCTCAAAGAAGAAAATTAATATAGCCAAGATTAGAACGAACCCTCATGAGCTCCATAGTGAAACAGGTCGTTAGATAGTTCCTAAAACACCACGGATGGAAAGGATCTGCCATCTCTGTAAGAATAGGAACATCGAGGATGAAAATCACTTCCTCTTAGAGTGCCTCGTATACAACCACATTAGAGCTCAATTTCATAATCTTTGTTGCAATACTGACCTTCCTAGCCTTTTAAGATGTCAAAATTATAGTGAGCTCGGGAGGATTCTCTCCAAGCTTTTTGAGCATAGGAATAAAATCTTAAATCAAACTAAATAACTCTTTTCTTTAGGTTCGATAGACCAAATATTGGTCTAAGTGGACGTTAACCATCATCATCATCATCATCATCATATATATATATTTTAAATTTTATTTTATTTTATTTTCTAGTGGTTCGCACATGAACCCAGTTACATCCATGGTCTGAAAATCTTGATAGACCCTCCCAAGGGGATCTATCGTCAGCCTTACACGCGAGGCCTAATCCTGTGGGCATCAAGGAGATTCGATCCCATGACTTCCCAACCGGCAAAGTACTTAACAACACAGACTCAACCAATTGAGCTAACCCTTGGGGCTATATATATATATAAATTTATTTTTTTATTTTTTATATTTAATTTATTTAAATTTTTTATTTAAATTTTATTTTATTTTTTTGTTAAATTTAATATTTTTAGATTTATTTATTTATTTATTGATTTATTGATTTATTTTTAATTCATTTTTAAATTTAAATTTTATTTTATTTTTTATTTATTTAATTTTAAAATTGGTTGAATGTTGGGTCTGGATGATTAGTATTTTCGATCGTGAACAAGCTCTGCCAAAAACCATAGCGGATGACCTAAGCTCCCTGTCCCTCTGCGGCCCCTGCCTCTGGCTGCTGTAGGCTCTTCCATTGCAGACCTGCCATAGCAGACCGTCCAGATCTCTTCGAATTCTCCCTTCATGGAGCAGGATGAAGGCCCGAAGGCTCCATCCTTCCGAGATTAGGTTGCCGGGACCTCCCATTCGCTAGGTATTTCATTCTTCACTCGCCTCACTAACCGTCCGCCTCCCCTCACACCAACCTAGAGTTGCGTGCCAAATCCATTTAGCAAGAACCCGCTCAGGAAACCCCAACTACTCAGCAGAATAACATTGTTGCAGCCTCCACGATGGCCTACAAGGACTCTAAGAACGAGAATCAAAATCCCATCCCCTCTGGAGGGATAGAGGCAAAATCGTCTTCGACTGCTCAAGATGAAGCCAAAAATCCGAATGCATGCAACCCAAAGGAAACAAATATCCTCGAAATATTCATTTAGGAACTAGAAATCGTAGTCTACAGAGAATATATGCAATAACATGCGATAATCTGCAAGTTCATGGGCATCTAGCCTACGGAGAGAGCTCGCAAAGGAAACTGATTCATTTTATCTCTAGAGGAATCAAGCTAATGAATTTACAAATACTAAACTAATTCTCATCATAATTACATTCATATTTACCAATTACATCAATGAAAAACCCAACTAGTCAGATAAAACACAAAAATTCCGTGAAAAACAGGGAAACTTTGTCCTATGCGCAACGCCAAGAGGAAAAAATAGGTCTTCTTGTAGGTCACTTTTGACTAACTTCCCGATGTCCAAATTGAGCTCATGATAGCTCATTGGAAATCCTGTCATGTCTACTTTCCATATTTTCTTTCGGTTTCATATTTGGAGTTGAGTTGACCCCTCAAAACTGCATTCTCCTAAAAATTCCTCTAAGCGCAATGCCATCCTGAAAAAGAGGTAGAAACATGATGTTTTGGGTGTTTTTGGCCCCTTTGCCTGACCAATTTTGCTCCAAATTATTAGAAAAAGTACATGGGGTATTTCCTCATCATTATTAACCCAATTATGTATTCCTTTTTCTCATTAGACACCCCAAGAAAAAGCGCAGCACCAAGGCACTGCGCATAGGGCATAAGTTCCTGTGTTTTTCCAAAATTGCCAAAAAACTCAAAAATCTTCAAAATTTTCAAAACTCCTCAAAATTTTTCGGATGGGCCCACAACCACATGCAATTTTTAAGCTAAGGAGGCTTCAACAAGCATCTTGAGTTTATCCCATCCTTTCTTTCCCTTTCGGATCTTCCTCAATTTATCCTTCATCTGTTTGACCTTGATATTGCAAATTTTGTTCCGGGTATGATAGTGATGGGCCATGTGCCTGAGCATCTGATTGTATTTGATGACTTTCACTAGAAGCTTCTCCAAGTGAATGTTGACTCTCTCAATCCACACTTCTCTTTTGTCTTTAATTTCATTTGCCAACTGCTGTTCAATAGTTAAATTTTGAGTTTATTACTCTTCTTTCTCTAAGGCTCTTTTGAGGCCTCTTGTCTTTGTCCTTTTTCGGATGTTTTCAGCCTCCTCAAGATCTTCTATGGAAGCTTGGTTGATCATGTTTTTCCTCCTCTCCTGTAGCAACTTTATCTCCAAAAGAGTTTGTTTTTCTGTTAACTATTTGTTCTCTTTCTCTAGGGAAGAGATGATGAATTTTTCCCTCTCAAGATTGTTTTGCAACTCTCTGATGTGTGCCTCATTTTATTTGATGCCAATGTTTGATGTATTAGTATCATCAAACTCTTCAAGGTATACTAGCTCAAAATCTGTTTCTTCCTCATGGGCATCTTCATGCTCTTGATCTGTTTCTTCATGACTATTACACATCATTTTCTCACCGTCCCTGCAATCCCTCGTCCCGTACATTGGAGGACTATTCCCGTGACCTGTGAAAAGTAAAATGTCCTGAAAAAACCTTCATGACATCCTCTTGCATAAGGAAAAAAATTATCCTGAAGAAAATTTCCTCTGAAAAACCCTAAAAACAGATGTTTTAGCCTTGGTGTGACTAGCCAGTTCATCCCTCGCACCAATGGGGGAAATCCACACTAGGGGGCACGCCAACTGGTGCTTTGTCCCTGTGTTTCACTCACGCCAAGCTTATTAAGGGATGTTTTTTAAAAATAAATGGCGGGAGTTTGATTCTAACAAACTCCAGAATGAATCATCAAAAGGAGTTGAGTGGTTTGGCTCTGGATCTCCATGTATAGGAAGTGGTTTTCCACCTATCATGGAACCTTCCTAAGAGATAGGGCCTATCCCATGATTATAGGGATCCCAACTTCCTTTCCTCCATCTATAAAAGCTTTCCCTCTCCATTAGCAATCTAGCTGAACTTGTAGGAAGGAAACTATAGCTGGGAAACTATTGAGAGCTAAGCCGAAGAGAATCCCGTAAGAGAGAGAGCTTTGTCCAGATTCCCGATAGGCTTTGTTGAGACACGCTCCGCTGCAAGCCCTGCTGAAGGAAGATCATAGCGTCAGAGCAATTGGTTGTGTGCGTTTGTATTGAGTGAACTTGTTCGTTTCACCTCTCTCACTGTCATTTCTTGAATTGGTGTTTTCATTAGTTTTTCATTCATTTAGTGCATTTTCTCTAAAAATATTGAAAAATAAAAAAACAAAATCTTTGGCATTTTTGATTGGCATAGTGAAAATTGAAAGCTCTTTCGCATTACTAGTGTTAGATAACTCTAGAGAGAAGGTTTCTAGTTTCATTAGCTTGCATTTGAAATAGTAGTGGATGTTTTTGTGTCATTTTGTTGTCATTTGAAAATCTCTCAACTCTCCCGTAGATATCTCTTCATTGAAAAAAATGAGATTTTGTGGCATGTAGTTTGCATTTAGAGGTTTTATGAGATCCAACACTTGATAGGGCCTGGAAATTGAAACGTAAATTGAAGATAAACTTTAAAATTTACTGAATTAACCTAAGGCAGCATTGAAACATTAACGAAACATCTAGTAGTCTAAGGTAGAGATGTGTTCCGACGTCTTTAAGCCTAGCAGTTGTCACTCACTATCTGGCTACAGACAGCGCTAGTATGGACTTGTGCTCCCTGTACCATTGAGTATATAAAGGGAGACCCCATTAGGTTGCAATCCTTTATCTGTAGGAAGCTGAGTCTGCCGCCTTTTACTTGTGATACACCGAACATAGCATTTGGGGAGATTACCTGCACGTACGTCAAGTCCTTGGTTGATTTCTCTTTCATTTTTACCAAGGTGTATATGGTAGTTCATGGATATTGGGTACACCCATTTGCCTAGATTACCAGAGCAATCATTTTGATCTTTACTGACTCACTAAGTTTGAAAATATCATCAAGCGCTTGTCCTTTCACGCTTGTTTCCAAACTGAAAGTGATAGAGTAATATTTTACTCATTTCTAGACTCTTAAAACATGAAACAGTAAAGTTTCCAGTTTTAATGTGGTAAAATTAATCACCTGCGATCACACGCCCATTTAGAGATTGATTTTTTCGGCGTATTGTTGTTTGCCTTGGTTTTTGCCCATGTGTCTTTTCTTTGATCTCTTCCTCTTTTCATTACAGTAACAGTGGTGGAACCCTTAGCTTCATCTACTGGTAATCCTTACATAGATGATTCATCAGAGGTCTCTTAGTCCTCTGCTAAGTATCAATAGCCCATTGTATCCGAATTTCCCGACGGGGGACCGGTTACATCTGAACTTCCCTTTGGATGACCAATTGACTTCAATTAGCCCTTGTCCAATGCTTGGTTTGGATTTGGAGTAGGGGAACGCTTCCCTCCTCTTACATCGGGATCGCCTTTTTTGGCTGCCATTATACCTCCTAGTCCCCATCGTCTTTTAGAAGATCTTGCGGAAGGGTCAGATATGGACTCATCCAGTCCTTCTCCTAGTGAGGGAATTCCTACTTCTGGTGAAGATTACCAGCTTTTTCCTGAAGACATCCCCGAACCTTCTGTTATGTCTTCTCCTGGTCTTTCGCTCCCAGCTGGATATAGGTCTTTAAGTTAGGTCATGGCTGCTATTTCCTCTATCGGAGTATCGACTCCATCCACGAGGCCGACCATTCCCACGTTGGGAATGTCACCGTCGACGCCTCTCACGACATCTCCTTTTGTTACATCGGCACTTGTTAGACCTATTGTCTGTGTGGCTGTGTCTACGCTTGCTGTCACTACTTAGTCAGCTAGGACCTCGTTAGTTCTTGAAGACGTCTATATAGCTTTTGCTATTCCAGAGAATATTTCTCCCGAGGAGTATCGACTGTCTTTACAACTGTCAAACTCCGAGGTTGGTCAGTTATCTCAAGATCTTAACTGTCCTTAATTTTCCCATTATGGACTAGACGGTTCCCCGATCTACGTATTTCCATATCAATATGATGAGCACGGCAACCCCCTTCGTTTTCCTGCTCCTGAGGCTTA
The DNA here is from genome assembly GCA_034641835.2 of Pinus albicaulis. Taxonomy (NCBI): domain Eukaryota; kingdom Viridiplantae; phylum Streptophyta; class Pinopsida; order Pinales; family Pinaceae; genus Pinus; species Pinus albicaulis. Next base: position 57,184,834 of record CM076570.1, read on the forward strand.
TCAGTATTTTAACGGTTTTCTGTCTACCCAACCTGGGCAACCTTCTAATCAACAGGGGAAAAACCTTCAGGGAAAACCTTTATTTTAACAAGGATATTCTCCTAGACCACAAGGACAACTCTTCCAGGGACAACCTTTAGCCCAGCCAAGTTATGCATACGACCCGCAAGGACAACCCTTACAGGGGCAACCTTCAGTCCAACAGGGATTGTTGTACGGTTCGCAAGGGTAGTCTTACAATCCTCTAGGTCAACCTCTGCAGCCTCACCCTGTGGTCCAACCAGGGCAACCTCAAGGACTGGCAGGGCAACCGAGGTATCAACCTGGACCGTTGTACAGTCCTGGGGGGAAAAACCATCCTTCTTAACTGTTGGTGCAACCTCAACAACCTCATTTTCCAATTGGTCAAAATGTTGCACAGCCAGGGCCATCTTATGGTCCTGTCACAGGTCAACCTGGTTATCAAGCACAACCTAGCCCTCTCCCACCATTGGGCCAACCTGCTCAGCCGGGGCAGCCTGGTGTCCTTCATAAACTGAGTCAACTTGTTCAACTAGAATAACTTGTTTAGACAGGCCAACCTGTTCAACTAGGGCAACCTGCACAGCCAGGTCAACCTGTTCAACCAGGACACCCTGCACAACCTGTTAACCCTGCTCAGCAGCCGATCTATTCTATGCCATAGCCAAATCCACCTGTGCGGCTGACTTATCAGACTCAGCAGGGTCCCACTTACCAGCAACCCGTCGACCCCAAGGCGGCTATTACCTTCAAGGTCAGTCTCAACCGATTTACAACCCACCCCAAGGTTCTGGTTATTACCTTCAACAACCAGGCTACACTTATACTCTGCAGTAAAATCCATACACTGCTCAAACAAGGCCCACATATAATCAGAATTAGTACCCTGGTTATCAACGCCCGTATCCTAGTTTTCAGCCACCATATCAACCCAATTATACGGCTTATACCCCCTATGGCAAAAATCCTCCGGGACAGAACCAATGGGGGTAGAGTTATGCTCAACCAGGTTGGAGTACAGGTACAGGTCCTTGTCAAGGACCTGGCATGCCTTTTAACCCTCAATTTCCTTTTCCCGCCACATGGGAATTACCGAACGTGTCCAGATTGACTAATGATCCGATTCTTCATAATCCATATTGGCCTCTGGTTCCTACGAAGGTGCCTGGTGATTGTCCTAAATTCGAAGGTAAATCTGGAGAAGACCCCCAAGCACATGTCATCACATACCGTTTGTGGTGTTCTTCGAACTCTTGGATAGATGACTTGATCCGTCTACGTCTTTTCCAGCGCACTCTCACCGGCGCTGCTGCTAAATGGTACATAGAACTACCCCTTGGTATTTTTCAAGATTTTAATACTCTAGATATGGCATTCCTGACGCATTTCCAGTTACCGGTTCGTTATGAAGTTGGGACGCATATCTTCACATCTCTGAAACAGGACAATGCCACTCATATTTTAGATCATATTCATGAGTGGATACGTCGTCGTCATCTGATCAAGTTTGATATTCCTGATCAGCTTCTAACCCACTGGTTCACTACCTCCTTTGTCAACAAGATTGCATAAGACATTGTTATGGGGGCATGTGTAACCGAGGAACAAGCCATTGCTCGTGCCTAATAACTCGATTTAGTGTACTTCCATTCCGGCACGTTGTATGATATCTTGACTGATGCCCCGCGACCAGGGGCCTCTAAAGCACTAGCTACCCCATCAGTTGACGATGTTATTGGTTTCGTCTCTCAGAATTCTCGCAAGTCTTCTAATGGGAAGCAGAAATCAAATTCTTCCAACAATTCTGCTCCTCCAGCTACTCCAGATTCTGGTAAGACCATGAAGGTCAATGCCGTTCAGGCCAATCCTGCGGACAAGACTTCCAAAGGGAAGAAGAAGGGAAAAGGCAAAGCCAAATCTGATGCCCTGGAACCAGAATTCTCCAAACCACGTGCTGATGATGGTTCGCAACGAAAACCGAAGTACCCTTGCCTGATCTGTGAGGAAGACCACTACACCAAAGATTGTCCCCGACGATCCGAGGTTAGTCAAATTCTTAAGGGCTCTAAGGGAACTTTGACAGTTCTTAAGGAACCTTTTCCATCTCAGCAGACCTAGATGGTCGAGCAGCCTTCACCATCTACACTGTTTGGGTCTCAAGTTTTCATGATGAATGGTGCTGCACCTGTTTCTATTGCCACTTGGTCGAAGGATTATGCCGGATCACGCTAGGTAGCTAGGAAGGAATTCGTTGATGGCCCACCTCCCCCACCTGCCTCCAGTCTTATTGAGATTGAGAAGCCCAGTGCTGAACCCGTTGTATGGCCGCCTTCCTAAGGTGTTCTCCGAAAGTCTTCCTATAATCCAAACGCCCATGTTGCTCAGCATTACAGCATTGTTGAGGATTTGGCACAGGCGCCTTCTGCAATGTCTGCATTGAAATTTCTTCAAAGTTGCCCATCTCAATGGAAAGCTCTGTTATTTGCAATCGATGGCATTGATCCCACCAATTCTAGCCTTCTCACCTTCGATCTAGAGAATTTCATCCCTCGACTTCCACACCAGATTTCCATTGTTATACAAGTTGATATCAATGGCCTCAATATTCACAGAGCCTTTGTGGACGAAGGTTCCTCTACCTGCGTTATTTCATCTACTTGCTGGAAGGCCATCGACTCTCTAGCCCTCACTTCATCTCCCAATGCCCTCGAGGCATTTGATGGAAGGGAATCAAAACCCTTGGGTGTTCTCGCGAGTCTACTGATCAAATTGCAAGGTAAGACAATCAACGTCGAAGTGGAAGTTGTTGATGCCAAACTCAAATACAATCTTATACTTAGTCACAGTTGGACCCACGCCATGTTGTGCGTTCCGTCCACCCTCTTTCGACTTTTGAAGTTTCCACATGAGGGCAAGATTATTACTGTTGATCAGTTGTCTTTATTTACCTAATCATCTGAGAACAACATGCCATACGTGGATCAAATTCCTAATCCCCCTGAAATTATAGGACCTGGTCTTTTCAAGGACCCCGTTCTCATGGGTATTTTTCCCATTCCACCACCGAACACAATTCAAGTCAACATGATCTCTAGGTCGGATGACCCGTGGATCATCCCTTCTCTTGAACAAGTTGCCTCTTTTGGAGAATCGATGCCTATAACCCCAGTTGAAATCAATTATTGTGAGATCGTTTCCACATCAGATCCTCCTCCTGCTAGTAATGCCTCTTTGAGCATGGCTCTTGATGTTTATTCTCAATCCCCTTGGATCAGCGATGTAGATTCGCCCAATACTTTGAGAGGAGTTTTTTCGTCTAATGAAGCTATCGTGGAGACTATGTCTCTTGAAGATATGCCATGGAGCAATGGACATCATCGTTCCTCGTTCATGCCCGGCCTGGGGGCAATGTCTAATTGTCTCGAGCATTTTGCATCTCAGGTTCCCTCTCCGCCTCTCCAAACGCCAATATTGACTCATGAAGTACTTTCGGAAGGAAATCTGAGTAATATTACCCAAACAATGCCTATCGACATCTCCGTTAAATCGGGGGTCGTCGAGAACATCCATGTGGGAGTCACTTGTTCTCCCGATGAGATTCAAGTGTACACTAGCCTTTTTGATGAATTCCAAGATGTTTTCACATGGTCTTATGAAGAGATTCCTGGGATCGATCCCAGTATCGTCGTGCACGAAATTCCCACCTATCCTGGTGCGAAGCCTGTGCGCCAACGTCTACGCGTAGTGCATCCTCGAAAAGCCGTTGCTATAAAAGCAGAAGTTGAGAAACTTCTTAAAGTGGGCTTCATATATCCAATCCCTCTGACAGAGTGGGTTTCCAATATTGTCCCTGTGGATAAGAAGCACGACACAAATCGAGTCTGTGTTGAATACCACGATATCAATTGGGCTTGCCCTAAGGACAAATATCCCACCCGCTTTATAGATCAGATCATCGATGATTGTGCGGGGAGTGAGATATTTTGCCTTATGGATGGCTTCTCAGGTTATAATCAAATCAATATCCTTCCATCTGATCGACATAAGACTGCCTTCATCTATCCGTGGGGAAAATTCTCCTACATGAAGCTCCCTTTTGGCTTAAAAAATGCTGGGGCTATCTTCCAGCGTGCCATGTCCTACGCCTTTCACGACATACGTAACATTGTTCAGCCATACCTGGATGACCTTTCGGCTCATTCATCTCTACGCGAGGACCATCCAGAACATCTCCCCCATATTTTTCTCCACTACAGACGTTACAACATTAGGCTTAATTCTCACAAGTGCGTCTTCTGCGTTGACTATGGTCAGCTTTTAGGATTCATTGTCTCTAAAGATAGAATTCACCTTGACCCTCTCAAGGTCGAGGCTATTGTTAATCTCCCCTCCCCATCCTCGTTGCATCAACTTCAGAGTCCTCAGGGGAAAGCAAATTTCTTACGTTGCTTTATCCCGAACTATGGAGAGGTGGCCAAAGGGCTTACGCGACTTCTAAAACAGGACGTTCCCTTCCATTGGGACAAGATTGCTCTGCAATCCTTCGATAACCTTAAGACGTTGCTCATCAACGCTCCATTAATACGTCCTCCCAACTATCATCGTGACTTTAACCTCTATCTGGCCACAGAATTCAGCTTAATTGCCATGGTTCTGGTACAGGATGACGATGACGGTAGCGAATACATGGTTTATTATCTGTCTCGGAATCTCCTCGACACTGAAACGTGTTATGTCCACGTTGAGAAGTTGGCGCTTGCCATGGTCTAGGCCGTTCAACGGTTTCGCCATTACATCCTGTTGCGCACGGTAACTGTGATTTCTGACTGCAACCCCATGACTTACATTTTGTCTCGACAATTGCTGGGGCACAAGTACTCCAAATGGATTGTGATCCTTCAAGAGTTCGATTTGGAGTTCACTACTTCCAAATCGAAGAATTCACTGGTTTTTGCTGATCTCATTTGCTCTCTCCCTACCGACTCTGTTCCCTCTCAATCCGAGGATCATATCCTAGATGAAACTCTCTTCTTAATCAACACTCTCAATCCATGGTATGACGATATCATCGTGTACCTCCAGACATCTACCTTCCGGTCCGAGTTAACGAAGGATGCTTGACGCTGTGTTCGACACCAGTCGCAACCATATCGCATTGTCGAATATACCCTATATCAGGTCGGAGTAGATTCAATACTCCGCCAATGTTTGACCTTAGAAGAGGCTGAGAAAGTTCTGAACGACTGTCACAGTGGCGCCTGTGGCGCTCACATGTCCGGTTATGCTACCGCCCAGAAGATTTTGCGTGCAGGCTATTTCTGGCCATCTATATTTAAAGGCTGTATTTTTGATGTACGAAAGTGTCATGCGTGCCATATCTTCCAATGCAAGATGCGTGCGCCACCTCTCCCATTACATCTTGTCATTACCGTGGGCCCTTTTTCCAAATGGGGCATTGATTTTATGACATGTAACCCTCACTCGGCTGAGGGGCATGCTTATATCATCGTTTTCGTACATTACTTCACAAAGTGGGCCGAAGCGATGCCTACATTGGCCTTAGACGGTAAGACAACTGCTCAATTCATTTTCAACCATGTGATCACGCGTTTCGGCGTTCTTCAAGCCATCATCACTGATCATGGCTCTCATTTTTTGGACTACATGATGGTAGAGCTGACATCAAAGTTGAGCTTGCGTCATGATATCTCGACGCCATATTACCCCTAGGAAAATGGCCAGGTTGAAGCCGTGAACAAGGTTCTTGTCACGATGCTTCAACAAACAATTGGTATACACAAATCGAATTGGCATCTCCAATTGTTCTCAACTCTCTGGGCATACCCAACGTCAGTGAAGAGCGCGACCGGATTCACACCTTTCCAGTTGGTGTATGGTCTGGAAGCTACTCTTCCGGTTGAATGTGAGATCCATTCACTAAAATTGGCTGTGGAATTACTTCCCGGCACTTCCTCGGAGGAAGAACGTCTCCTATATCTCAAAATATTGGACGAAACTCGCTGCTTGCCTGCTTTGGTTATCGAGGCACAGAAAAAGCGGGTTAAAGCTCATTTCAATCAAATGGTTTCTCCACACTCTTTTATCGAAGGAGACCTTGTCCTCTTATATGATCAAGCCCATGAAAAGCTTGGGGCAGGAAAATTCCAACCTATGTGGCATGGGCCCTACATCGTTAAATGCGTATTGAAAAATGGGGCTTATGAGCTGATCGATTATGAAGGTATTCCTTTGGTGCAGCCTAGAAATGGGCTGTACCTGAGGAAATATTATGCTTGAATTATTCTTGCGTAGTATATGTACATAGGTGATTTCTTCATTTTTGTGCATGTGTGGTGTGGTGTGCTTTGTAAGCAATTTTTTACTGATTGGGTCTTCCTAATTATGTAGATGTCTATTACTCCCTATGTCGGTTTCACGAATGGTGCCTCCTGCAGTGCCAGGAATCTGTCTTCGGCAGCCTGGGTAATTTACAATCCTGCTGGTGAGTTAGTTAATTTACAAGGTGTTTGTCTAGGGCCTGCTACAAATAATGTCACGGAATATAGTGCCATTCTGGAGTTATTGAACGAGGCCGTTAACCTCGATATTCATTCATTACTTGTATATTTGGACTCACATCTCGTAGTGTTACAACTCAATGGTCATTATTCAGTTAGGAACCCATGCATTTTAAGACTGTATCTACGTATTCGTTTACTGGAAAGAAATTTTGATTACATCACATATCAGCATATACCTAGAAGGATGAACACATTAAAAAATGCAGTAGCCAACATGGTATTAGATAGACATTTACGCAATTTGTAAGACCATAATCATATGTAAGACAAAACCATGTATATATATATATATGTCGAATGTTTTCAGCGTGTGCATCATATAAAATCCAAAAAATATACATGTTTTTTTTAATTACATCCGGAGACAACATGTATCTCGAAAATATGAAAATAAAAGCCTAGGTGACTAATCAGCGTGGTGCTCATGGTAGCACATCACTACTCGCACCAATCGCCTCAGTAAGTGATGGAGGTGACTCGGCACCCCTACGGTGTGCCTCTGGTAAACCATAGGGACATCTGCTAGGCAAGCATAGTCCGGAACCCCACGAGCAATCCCCTTGAGGTTCTGTACCAGTGCATCCCCCTCGCCCCCCTCACCTTGAGGGTCGTAAGCGAGCAGAGTCCTCCTCCCTATCGGTGACATTCCAGCGGGCCTCTCTGGGCCAACATCTGCATACATATAGGACCGATTGTTAGAACATGCATGTATACTAAAAATCATAAAACTCATAAAAATTAAAAAGAGTCTTACCCAGCTCCTCGTCCTAGTCCTCTCCTTCCGGGAGCGGAAGGTCTGGGTCTCCTGTGAAATCAGTGCCCGCATAGGGCTAGTCCTCTACGACGATTAGTTGTTGTCACAGCCATCCAAAGAACTCAGGCCACCATGACATTTGCTAGCTGCCCCTTGCTCTGGGCATTAATGCTGCCATCAAGCCATCCGTGGCTCTCTCAATGGTGGATCTGGGACTATTGCCCCCTAGCCCTAGAAGATAGGTAGCCGTTCTAGGAAGAACGATACCAAGATTGACCCATACCCAAACTACTTCAGTTTGGCCCTTTTGCATTTGGTCAATTGCCGTTTGATGTTCATCGTTATGGCTGTGGCCCAATAAAATACTGTTGGGTTCATGCACTCTGACGCCAGGAGGAGCTGTATTTTGGTAGCCTCGTGCGGTGCCTGTGACCCCGCAACCCGCGTAATGGTATGTAGCACCACTCTGAGTGCTAGGTCAGGAAAATTATGGATGTTGACTTTTCCACTACCTGATCTGGTTTGTTACCTCGGGCACACCCTCTACATGACCATTGCCATTTTTTCACCAGAGGCCCTGGTACTTGTCATAAGCGGAATTGGACCTCTGTGGGACAGTCCAGTGATGAAATAGACATCAGGCACTTCAAGTTCAAGTACTTGATCTCGAAGTTTAAATTTTTCTTCGTCCTCATCCCAGATACTTATAAGATATTGTAGTAATTCAGCCTGAGCCCTAAGACATGGTGTTGAGAATAATTTCTTTAACCCGTAATTCCGAAGAGCACTCATGCATTGCTCATTCTCCATTGCCAACTCATCTTCTTCACTGTGCTCCCTTTATTTCCATTCAATCACCATTTTCATTGAGTACCTGCACCAAATCAAACATAGGAGTGTTAGAAACCTCCTGAAGTATTCAAATTTGCTTTTCATTGGTTCATTTTTGAGAATTTTTGGCTGGAATTTGCATTGCGCCGTTGGCACAACCTCTATGTAAAACATAGCGGATTTGCGCGGGTTCGTGCCTGGTACCCGCACCAACAACAGAGCCCTAGATTTTTCAATTCCTCCCCTTAGGGAGGCCAAATGACAATGAAAAAATATGAAATATAGCTTAAAAAATGGATAATGGAAATGGCTCTTACCTGGAAAAGACAGAATCCAGGATGCTGCACTGGATCATCCACAGTCGCCACCTCAATATCGCAGGAAAATAAATCACTATCGCTTTGCAGAAGAGGTAAAAAGTAAAAAGTAAATATGTTTTTACTATTGGTCAAATTTATAACTTTTCGAAATCAAAATTATGTTTTGGAGCTTATTGTTTTGATATTTTATCATATTTTTGTCGAAAAATGGGTTTTACACTTGCTTTTTGTGTAGCGAAAGGTTTTCACGCGACTAGGACGATGACACGAGTTGTATTTTATACTTTTTCGGACTCAGTAAAAACACAAAAAAGTTACTACTAGAGTCATCTTTCAGCTCTTTTTTGACTCTCTAAAACTGAAAAGATTGTTGAGTCGCTTGTCATTTTGAGCTCATTAAATTGGCTGCGAAAGAACATCTACCCATTATACGTTTACCTCTTTTTCGGGCTAGGATAGATTATTTACGAAAAAGGAATACCCTAGCCTATCGCTACTAGGAGGTTCTCTCACACATAGTTTTCTACCTTTTCGGATCTGAGGGACTATCTATGAAAAGGGAACATTGGAGTTTTCTTTTCTGCTTTCTTTTCAAACTCTCTAAATATGAAAAGACACTGAGTTCTTCCTTTGTCAGACTTGCTAAAAACTGATGACATCGAGCTCCGTCGTAATGACGTTACTCGAGTTCCTCCTTCTTGGGGCTCGTTAAATGTACTAGTTTGGATTTGTCCGAAGGAAAAAATTATATCGCAAGCATATGATATCCCCTTCAAGCTTGTTTCCAAAAATAATTGAGGTACTCGCCAGAAATGGTGGGGGAAAATGGAACCAGTATCACCGTCGTGTCGGCAGTATGTCGCTCTTGAACATGGCACTTCTCTACAGTCGTGTCGGGTTGGGGCCATCTCATCTCATTATCTGCTTACCTCTGTGGGTTTGGGTAATCTCTTTTGACCGTTCATCTGCTCTTTTCCACGTCATCATGACCTTAGATCCTTTGATGTCAAATATTGCCAAATCCAGTGTCGTGCCGCCGATATGTTCAAGAGAAGTTGACCTCTGCAGTTTTCAACCTCCCTTTGATTCTCTACTAATCTTGATTCACAAACATCATGTTCCTCTGTCTCGTGTCGTTGATGTGGGAAACACTATGGCCCACCTTCGATCAAGATCACTTCCTGTCGACTTCAGCTCATTATCCAGGAAGCTGATCTAGAGACTCCCTTCAGGTACCTTGGAGCTTGCATGCCTCAATGGCAGGTTCTTCGCATTCGATGCAAGGTTTTCATTATTGGCCTTCGATTGAATGATTCTGTGGGTGTTCGACGCTAGCTCACTGTTCACATTTTGTGGATTGTACCTCTTGTACCTTGAGAGCCATCGTCATTATTGGTGGTTCCTCTCGCGTCTGTTAACAACTTTCATTGTTGGCTGGTAATCAGATGACGTTCTTTCATGTTCGACTTCAACTCACTTATTCACATGCTCGAAATTGTACTCTGTTCGGGTCGAGATGGAGCGTAAGACCTTGGATCTTGTCTGATAAAATCTAGGCTATGGATTCTTTGTGGATTATCATAATTAGTTACATGACTCATTTGATTGGATGGCTGCGACCATACCTGAGTATACTTGTTGATCCTTCTTTGCTGGATGTCTGTGTCCATACCTTGGATCCTGGTTATTATACACTCTATTATTGTCACTGTCCTTGCAATCCCTCGTCCCGTAAATTGGAGGGCTATTTCCATGACCTATGAACAGTAAAATGTCCTAAAAACACCTTCATGGCATCCTCTTGCATAAGGACAAACATTATCCTGAAGAACATTTCCTCTGAAAAACCCTAAAAACACATGTTTTAGCCTTGGCACGACTAGCCAGTTCATCCCTCGCGGCAATGGGGGAAATCCACACTAGGGGGTGCACCAACTGGTGATCTATCCCTGTGTTTCACTCATGCCAAGATTATTAAGGGATGTTTTTTAAAAATAAATGGCGGAAGTTTGATTCTAACAAACTCCAGAATGAATCATCAAAAGGAGTTGAGTGGTTTGGCTCCGGATCTCCATGTATAGGAAATGGTTTTCCACCTATCATGGAACCTTCCTAAGAGATAGGGCCTATCCCATGATTATAGGGATCCCAACTCCCTTTCCTCCATCTATAAAATATTTCCCTCTCCATTAGCAAGCTAGCTGAACTTGTAGGAAGGAAACTATAGCTAGGCAACTATTGAGAGTTAAGCCAAAGAGAATCCCGTAAGAGAGAGAGCTTCGTCCAGATTCCCGACAGGCTTTGTTGAGACACGCTCTGCTGCAAGCCCCGCCGAAGGAAGATCATAGCATCAGAGCATTTGGTTGTAATCTCCCTTTTTGTCATTTATAATATAAACGACTCTGATTTTGGTTCCATTCATGTGTTCATTTATATATGTAATGCAATGAATTATATCCTCTCTGACTAATATATAGTTACATGCTTTAGATGTTACGTTGTATGTTGTCATTTCCATACATGTGTACAGGTGCCCGAATGTGTCAAATGGAAGGATTGTGATCTGCCAAGCGAGGGACGGGAAGCATCATATTTTCTCCGACGACAACCGCATGGGATTTGAGGTAGGCTACTCATCGCGATCTTTGTATTTTTGTAACTAGGAACCAACGTCATTGCGTGACTTGATTGTTGCTAGACCCAATCTGGGCTAGTGGGATTGCCTCTGTCCATAGAGGGGATTTACCTCCTCAATAATGACTAACCTCTATGATTTTCTTCTTTCCTTTATGTGCCTGCTATACCTTCTTTGTTGATGAAGAAGGCAAAGCCCCTTCCACACCATGTGGAGAAAACATTTGCCTTCATGCTGATGAAGAAGGTAAGGCCCCTTCCACACCATGTGGAGAAAACACTTGCTTCTCTGCTGCAAATAGTTTTCTAAGTCCTCTCTGATATGTTAGACTGCATTCTTTGACTGGCCCTGGTGATTTGACTTGATGCTTCCTTGTTTTTAAAACTGCAGGGCTAGTAGATGTTTCTCTTCTCTCTTGGGGCACTAGTGGAGGAATTTGGGGATTTGTGGATATGTCATTTGAAATAAAGGTATCCCAAGAGATGTTTAGTAGATCTAGATGATGAAGCACAATGATTTTGATGAGGGAGTGATGATAGAGGCTGTTCATTTGCTGATGATATTCTTTCTTTGATACCAAGTATGCCATTTTTTCAATGTCCTGGAACAAGAAATATGGATTATTCAACATCCTCACTCTCATGAAATGCATGAGTAGCCTGATATGGTATGTGTACAATTTGGAAAATATGCCCTGACAAGTAAAATATCTCATGATAATCTTCATCACTGGCACATACTTGCTGAGGAGGAAACTGAAGGGGAAAAATTTTCTTCCTTCATTCTTGTACTTGGTCTTGAGATAAGGTTCAAAATAATGATCATCCAGGTCTTGTGATTTGTACCATCTCTCCCCTACATTTGGAATCCCTGTAGCATCAATAATGATGGTAGTGGACAAGGAAAAATTTACACTTGCAAGAGTTACCCTGTTATCATGTGATGCAGGAGCATTAGCTCCGAAAAAAACCTTGTGTTTTATTTAAGCTAGGGGTTTCATGTTTTGAAGAAATATTAAATTTCATGTAAATATTAATATAATTTTGAGTGATTAATTATATTTATATTAATTATTTGTGAGAGTTTGTAAATGTTTCCATACAACTGGAAACATGAGAGAAATTGGTTTCAAGGTAATTTAGAATTAATGATGGAACCTAAGTTGGAATTAGTTTCTAAGTTTTAGGGATAAAAATCTACCTTTTAGGGATGTTGAGAGATTTAGGGATTTGTTGAGATTTTAAAGGGATAGAGCTCAATTTAGTGCATTTTTAATTTGTATAAATTAGAAGGCCTCAAAGGCAATTGGGCAGGTAGGGTAGAATAGAAAGGAGAAGTAAAGCTTGGGCAGCCAAGGCTTGTAAGCCTCCAGCAATTGTAAGGCCATTACTGTTGAAAATCCGGCAAAGACAAAGTCTGTAAGTGCTTTCATTGTTAATGAAAAAATGTTTTCAAGATTGTGTGGTTCGATTTCTGGAGTGGAGTAATTTTTCTGCAATTGGGTTCTAAATGGAGAATGCACATTTTATATAATCTGGTGGTGAAATCATTGTTAATACCATTAAATGAGTCAAATTTTGCAATGTAATGGGAAATCGATCTGAATAATCGATGTTGTAATTGGTTTGTATTGTGAGTCTGCACCGGATTGAAGGAATTGGTATTGTAAATATCAATATTGTAGTGTTGATGGAATGCGGTGATGGAAAATGATTGGGTTTTATGAATTTTTGTTTTAATACAAGAATTTAAATCTATTTCTGAGAATCGACTTACAGTTCACACCACAGCCAGCGTTTCCAATCTAGGTAAACAAACGAGTTCTGGGTAACAACGTTTCAGATAAATAATGAGTTCTGGGTGATCCATAGATCTGTGTTGTAAGTCCACAGGTATAGATCCAATTGAATTGACTTTCATTTTGAATTTATGGGTTGAGCGCTGACTAAATGGAGATTTGATATGCTGGATCGAAGATGATTGCAGAATGCTGGGATCGCTTTACCTCTTGAGTTGTGCGATGTAATCAAATCGATGGAGATCGATTCCAGTCTTAATTACAGTAAATAAATCGAGTTAAAACGCAGACAGTGTTATGTTAAAGTTGTGGGTTGATTTTCGTTTTGTAATGCAAGTGAAAAATGATTTGATTTTTATAAGCGCTGGAGAAATTGTGTTTAGTGAAAAACAATTACAGAGGTGCAGGCACTGAGAATCATGTGATCAAGAAGTACAATTGCAGAAGTAAAATTGCGCTGAGATGTGGAACAGCTTTTGAAAAGTCGATGACTACAAGTAAGTGAAGGCATCTTATGGGTTGCGTTCATGGGAGGTAAGAAATTGCGGGCAGATTTCAATTATGTCAGACTTTCATTTTTAAACAAGGTGAAATATGGTTGCGAACGCCAGATTTTTTTTAAAGCACATATCATCTCATTGGTATTGAATCAAATTAGCTTGATATATATTTGAATTGGAACATTTCCATAAGCGTGGTACTTGATTGTATGATGTTAATGTTGGTTTGGTGCTATATGAAGTGCGTAGTATGAGTTTGCCAGGGCGCACACTTTTTTTTATCAGAATTGGTATTTTAAAATTCCAGAAATAAAAGCATATGAGAATGAGATATTGAAATGGATATGAAGACGAAGGAGTATTATTTCATTTGGGACTTAAGGGTGGAAAATTGAATTGAATAAACAGTAAAGACTTGCGCTATTGGAGGTAAGTTACTTTGTTAATTTGAATTCTGGTCAATATAAATTGGGAGCACGATTATCAAAACAAGCAAGTTGAGTCTTGTTTACATTGTGAAGCAGTGATATTAAACACATTGGGGCATTTGTTTTGTGAGTTTTAATGGTGAAATGAAATCTGATATTAAAAGCCCTATGTAATGGAAATAAGTAATGATGTTTATTGGATGAAAGCTTGAGAGTATGTAATGGAAGTTATGATTGAGAGTTTGGGATGATGTGTATTGAGTTTAATAATCATGGTTTTATAACCATTGTTGTTTTGTAACAAAGAAGCTTCCAAAAAGAGTTGAATTTTCCAGAAAGGGGATTTTATCAACAAGAATCAAGAGTTGCGTTTTGATATGCATAGTTAGTGTGATTCTGGGGATTTGTAGGGTAACCTGCATCATCATGGAGGTTCAGTATGAAGAGCCTAGTCAACTCAGGATGATGCTGAACTCTTTCCACCTTTTCACAAATCTCATAACACCCAACATATCTGAAACAAGACACAACTAAAGGTGAAGCCTCTTACTCTCTAAGGTTTGATGGCTCTATTCTGATGATTTTTCCTCCTTTATGTGGCCTTCTCTGCTACACAACCTCATCTCTCTCAAACTCATCATCACTATTTTCCTCCTCCATGTAATCTCTATATTATATCTCCATGCTTTTTTCTTTGGCACTTTTAAAACCCTAGGGAAAAGTAAAGAAAAGGGAGAGTGAGTGAGGGAGTGAAGGGAATGGGAACAGGGAAAGAAATGATGAAATGAGGGCTTTAGGGAATAGGGATAGAGCCACAAAAATTAAGGGAGATGGGGAAAAGGGTTACGAAACTTTGTGAGGTGATGGGAAGTGAAAATATGAAGAGGGATGAAAATGAAAATTTTATTACAGGTCAAGGGTATGGGGAAATCTAGGCAAAAGAGTGAAAATCCTAGAATTTGGGGTTTTAATGGAAATGGGTAAAGGGACTTAGGGATGGGTATTTTTAGTGTTTTTGGGAGTATGGGTTGAAGTAGTAGGGTCTAGGGATGATAATTTTGGGGCAAGGGGGCTTTGGGAAATTTTTTCATGGGGATGAGGGTTTTAAAAAAACTAGGGTTTACTTGTGATTTCTTGCCAGTATGAAACTTTACCCATAAGCATAAAATGAAGGAAAAGGGATGAAAGAGGGCTTACTTACTTGATTTATGGAAAAAGACACAAATTTGAAAAGTTGGGAAGCTTTTGAGAAATTTCTGGCCAATGCGTAGCGCCTAACCTAGGAGCACAACGCCCTTCTCCTAAGCGCAACACTATTGAATTTAACTATGCCTGAACTGTCATAAGTGTAACACCTTTGGCCTATGTGCAACATCTTACCCAGGAGCACAATGCCAAGCAATTTCTCCAATTTTTCTCCTTGCTCAAACTTTCTTTCTCCAAAATGCGTTTTTTCTCTTGGCAATGAACAAATGAGGTTTTTCTTTGGGCAAATGGGATTTTATACCTTGCATGAATTTGAATTTTGAATGATTGGGACCCACATTTTTATTTTTCCCATTAACATTCCACAACACTTTTTGGTGCTTTTGGTGCTTTGGATACTTTTACATGATCTTTGTATCTTTTCATGAAATTGTCTTTACTAGGAATAAGCAGCCTTTTTTAAAATTTTATTACATATAGTTAATTTAAAATTAAATAGAATTAGAACATAAAAAACATCTACATTTTTATCTCAAAAATTTCATTTTTGAGTCAAAAATTTCATTTTTGAGATGAAAACTTACAAAAATGAAATGTAACTTTACATGGCAAACCTGACTGAAGCAAATCATGAGTTTATTCTGGATCACCTTCACACCTTCTGCTGCCCTTTATTGCAAATGAGACAATGCAATGAGATGACGTAATGAAACCCTAGTGACCTAATGGAAAAAAAACTGTCTCAATGAGTGATTTTGACTAAAAGTGAAATAAGAGCAGATTTATTTTTAGTATGATGAACATGGAAAATTTTAAGAACCCCCCTAAATTTATATGTATAATAAATGGGTGAATCCCCATGGCACATAGGAAAAATGGAAGGAAATTTTATAAATAATATAATATGTATATATAATTTTTTTGGTGAATCTCTCACAAGATTATATTATCCTGTAAAATCATGGCGAATCACCTGTACAAATGGCGAATCACTAGTACAAAATGGTGAATCATTGTCCAGTGGAGTTCGGGGTCTTGGTTCTAATGAAGATATGGTAGTTGAAAAAGGAGTTGAAGGAAGCGAACCACCGAGACCAAGCATGGCACATGGTGACTCGTGAGGGAAGTAGTTCTCGTGCAGTTTGGAAAACACATTCTTCTAGTTCTGCTAAGTGTAGTGTTGTTGCTCATGCTACTACGAGCATTGATATTGAGGTTGGAGAGGAGTTTGAGGAGTCCTTGGACTCTGAGCCAAATGATGTTTATGTAGCTCCTGGTGATGATCCCATGTGTAGTAGTGGTGATGAGTTTGATTAGTGATAATGAAGGTAGCAGAATATTCAAATTTAAATAGACCCATTACACAAAATCCATGAAGAGAAAACTCTAGCAAAAATATTGTCGTGAAAATCTAGATTCTACAACATTATTAGAACCCCCTTCTACTCTGAAAATAGATTCATGAGATGAAGAATATGGTAAAAAAAATGGGGACCGATATGTTTTATGGGAAGGAAAACTATTCCTGTTCAAATTATTTCAAATGCAGAGACTTGATAGTTTTCAGTGAAGGAAATCTTTCTGAGCTTAGGGATTTCTCAGAACCTCTTTTTAGAGAGAGAACCACAATGTATGAAGTTATATTAGAATTTTATAGGTTATACACATTGTAGATGTCAATGTTAGAAGTGGAAGAAAACACTCCAAATATTAGTAAAAGATATCACTACAAATTTTTGCACTGTACAAAGGTTTTATCTAATATGCAGGCAACAAAGGCTTCCTTATATGAATTCAACAATAGTATCACTTGCAACAATATATTTTCTCTTATGTTGAATAAAGAAGCTTTGATGATGTAAATTCATCCTGTCAGGGCACAATTCGACTTGTCAGATTTTCCACCCACAACAGACTCAAATGGAGGAGCCTTAGAATAACTCCCATCAATCCACACAACATGATGATCACCTCCCTCCTTTGTAGAGCTCACACATAGAAGCAATAAGTTACAGGAAGAGAGCAGCACCACCTCAATATGAAAATTCATGAGATCTCGAGGAGACCCCTTACCTCCACCCATGAGACCCTTGCAATAGTGTCTCTGTCCAGGCCCTTTTGACAATCACATAAGACACCCTCTTTCCCACTGATCTAAGTATCTGCAAAGAGCATCCTATATGCATAAGATCGGATCTTACAATTTATCCAAATCTATCCATCAGGGGATTATTCACTTTAAATTCAGATGGTAGGAGATATTCACCCACTGGTAATATAGTTTTAGAGGCCAGTAGTTTCTCCTAGTCCTCCCTAATTAGTAGGTGATAGCTCCTCCAAACATTGATTGCTTTCTTTAGGAAACCTTCAATCAAGATATTTCTCCTGATTCTCAAGTTCTTGAGAGGGACCCTTTCTTCTCTGGTACTCTCAACTTTGTAACATTTTATATCTTAGATGAATAATATGACCCTTTAGGTATTTGAACTCAGAAGTTAGATATGCATTTTATAGGAGCTGCACTCATGCTCCCACTAAATATAGTTTATGATGTACCTTGCAGTCCATTGGACCTATTTGTGGTGATTTTATTTTTGAAGCTCTATATTGCATCCCTCCACTTGCAACTCTCTAGGGAGCTTGGGCAGAGGCAACATAGAGCTCAAGGAAAGGCTAGATTCCAACTTGAGCACTAGACTATTAATCACATCTTTACACTCTAGACCACAATTGAGGAAGCCCAACATTGCTCCTGGAAAGTTTACTGTTGTTTCATAGACTTTCAAAAATGATTGACTCTATCCCCATAGATCCTTTATTCTACATACTCAAAGACATTTGCATACTCATAGATATTGGCTTCAGTCTCACTGTTCTTCTTGTTTATAGTTTTAGTGAATTATTGTATTAAAAATATATTTTGTTATAATTTAATTAGTCTCCAACATGTGGATGACAAGTAAAATATTATTTGAGAGAGAGCTTGAACTAGATATACCTATTATCTAGTTGTTACAAAGTAAATTATAAAAGGCTAGCCTCTCCTCTCTTTCATGTTGTTGTTGAATTGTGAGATCACTCTACGCCATACTAGAACATTTATTTTGCAAACATGTTAAATACATTTTGTGGCTTGGCATTTTCTATTTTATCCTTTCTTGGTTTATGTTGTAAAGGGTTTTAATAAGATAATACACATAAACCCCCTTTACCAAAGGTTCAATTCTAGAATAACTTATTGTTTTGGAAAATATATTAAAATTTCACTCATTTGGGCTAATTATAAGTATACTATTCAGTGAATTACAACCTCAATTATAGCTTTTGGAGTTAGATTATGTGACCCTAACAACCAATGGGGACTAATTAATAACCCATTAATGGTGTATAATAAATGACATTAATGACCACTAAGGGAGCACTAAGTCAAAAGTAACCACCATAAATCTAACCTAGGGAAACATTACAAGAAAGAATATGTTTCTAAAATAGAAGATAACACAAAACTATTACGAGTTAGATTAAGGTTTTGTTATCACCCAAAATTTTGAGGCCTCAAACGTAATGTTTCGAAAGTATGTGGGTGCTTAATCCTTCTTTCTCTTGCTTTTGCTTGATTCATGCCCACTTGAGGAAGGGGTGGAGGGGATGCTTGGGCTCAGATTCAGGATGCTTGGGAAAAATTTTTCAAGCTCAGAAGAGGTTTTTATGTGCTGTTTGATACTGCAATGAAAAAAATGTAGGGAAGTGAGACCTTTTGCTCTGTAATAACAGATTTTGACTTTTAGGATCTTTTGAATAAATTTAAAACTTAGAACAGAGATTGTACAATCAAATCTAGTGCCTCGTGAGGGGGTAAGGAATTGAATAAAGAAGAAAACCAGTTAGAGGAATGTATTGAAACTAAATAGCTAAGTTGACAACCAGATTTCAATTAGAAAACAAGAAAATCAATAGAGAAAATTGAGCCTTCACACACACACATGAACATGAATCCACCACCAAAAGAGTTCAAGTCTTTCAATTGATGAAAAGAATTGTAGGAGCAGTGTCTAGTCAATATAACTTATACAATTATATTATAACAAAGCTTGAAATCAGTTTTCTATATCAAAGTGAGCTATAAGCATAGCCACAATATTCAGATGCACCTACAGTGTGGGATCAATATCATGCAACAATAAACATAAAAACAGAATGCCAAAAACAAAATTATGAGAAAATATAGGAAGAAGTATAAAAAATGCTAAAGCTCCTTCCAATGATCAAACCTGTTATATTCTTTACAAGCACATTTTTCATTGAGATTTGGGATCAACACCATTCTGAAGCTTAGAAGAGTATGAGTAACTCCCTGGAGTTAGCCCCACATGCTGCCATAACAACATCCTGCGATTAATGATTGTAAATCCTTATTGATAACCTTTGTTACATAATAACTTATGCATGTGCCATCCTTGGGATAAAAAATAACCTTACAAACAAATGCACCTCCCTTAGAATAGTTGGTGCAACTTCTAGTTTAACGCTGCTTAGGAATCTCTTTAGACTTGTTTTCTGTAACTCCCACTTAAGCACCCTCACGCAAGTATTAAGTGCTTGATGTGACTGCCACTCAACATGATATAAATACACCCTCACTCCACTGGATATAGCTCCTTTATTTCCATCAAAACAGGTCTGTAGATGGCAGCGCTCTTCTCTGCTGTCATAGCAGTAATTGCAATCCCCAAAACAACTTTCGTAAATCCTAATTACTATGCTCGTCTTCACCATGAATAGGATGTGTAATCACCGTCACATTTAATATCAATCTGGAGATTCCCTACAGGTGTCAACCTCATGTGTAAAACATAGCCTTCAACAGTCATAAAAGTCTCCTAAACAGAGCTTGCTATGCCTACTTCACTTCCTCAAAAGTGTGCATTTTCTAGTTAAATGAATAGCACAGTTGCACATCTCAGGTCTGGACATGAACTAATCACAAGGAAAACCAGGCATAAATAGTTGGATGAATGGTAGTGTTATCACTGTCTATACCCTCCATTGTCTATCCAATATCGAGTTATCATTACAAGTGTAGGAAACATCATTTTATGCTATGTACCGTAACTCCATCTTCGGGGATTGCATATATATATGTACATATGAATATGACTTGAATAGAAGCTTTAATGACATTTCCTATCATGCCATCACTGTTGGGATTTTTCAATATTTTTCTCTTATTTATTTATCGTGTGGCACATATTGTTTATTTGTTGACTCTAACTTGCTTTCATTTCCAAGCTCGTAACTTTCAATGTATTCATACTAAACATTTGGTATAATCACGAGTCTAAAATTATATAAGGAAGACTCCTACTGTGGTTGATGATGGAAAAACCCAATCTAGTTAGTGATGGAAATTGAGGAGAGACAAAATAAATGGGGAAGTGAAGGCATGATGAATATGTGTGTTTGATGGATTTTGGACCTGACGAGATGAGTCACTTCCAAAGATAAGTAATACAGTTACCTAAACCAATATTGAGTGCATGTGATGTATAGGTTATTAGGGGACACAAAACATGGTTGCAAAGCATAGTGATCATTCAAGTTTATTAAAATGATGGTTTTAACTTTTAATGGTCATGTTTATTTGCTGATTGTATTTATAGATATGATTAATATGCCAAGGAAGAAGTCTCAATGAGACAAGAAGTCGAGCAGTGTATTATTAACACTAGACTACAAAAACAAGCACAAAGAAATGAAACAAAGTAGTGCTTGAATTCATAGGATGAAAAATTTTTCCCCATTGGATGCATAAAAATATATACTAAGCCTAGTGACAAACCAATGGCCTTCCAACTACTCGAATCCTTGATATTTCCTCAACTAACTCTCTATTGGTATGGGTATTTAGTCATCTGAAACAATTTTTTATAGACTATAAAACATGTATGCATGAGAGGTATGCATGTTTAGATATTTTTTTCATAAATTAAGTAAAATTCAACCTCATATAAATTGTCCTGAGTCCTGAAAATTGGTCAGTCTACATTCAACATTAGGCCAATAGGACGAGACTTGAACAATTATCCCATAACAAACTTGTTAGTTTTGCTACTTGCCCCATTTACTAGACAGGACCCTTAAAGAGGCTAGAAATCTTGTTGATTTGTATCAATCTTAAAATTTCTTCACAAAGATATCATTGCCACAGGTTTTAAACTGGTTAAAATGCTCACCAGTCATTACATATTCTGGAGCAGCATAACCATATGTTCCCATAACTCGAGTTGAAACATGGGTGTTGTCTCCCTCATGTCCATCTTTTGCTAGTCCAAAATCAGACAGCTTCGCATTGTATTCCTGTACCAAGTACATATCTCTCCATAAATACTTAAGAGAATCAAAAGTGTAGCACTGAGCCATCTCATAATTTTGAAGTTGTAGGTACAAACCGAATCCAAAAGAATATTGGATGTTTTAAAATCCTGATAAATCACTGGTCTTTCAGCCTCTCCATGAAGAAATGCTAGATCTTTTGCTGCGCCCAATGCAATTTTCATCCTGATAGACCAGGGGAGTGGCAGGGACCCTTCTGAATGCATAAGGGAAGTACCATTGGAAATCAAAGATCTAAATATATTTTTCAAAATACAAATTTACAAATTGGGATTAATACTCTTTGGAGGGAATTACAAATTGGGATTAAAACATTCCAAAGAGTTATGTTTTGAAGGGATTAAGGATAATCAAAAGATATGTAAGGTGTGATATCAGTAAATTAAGGTGTGTCAAAGAAAGCTCATTTTAGCCAGCAAGAAGGTCTATTCAAGATCACAAACCTGAGCCTCAATCATTTAGTACCAAAGCATAGACCTTGCATGACCTTTGCATATTTGTCTCGAGCGTTGGATTGGACATTATTTGCAGTAATTTTCAGGAGAATCCTCATGTGATCAGGTTCACCTTTGCATAGAGTAGTTGAAACTTGCTATGAATAGACATTCTTCAAGTCTACTGCTAATTTTTATATCTTTTTGTCTTCTAGATATGCAAGCATGTCGCATTTATCATTTTTTTAAGTGGCACCTTATGAACCATAAGTCACAGTATTTGTTATTGGGATAGTTCATGAAAAAGTTATTGTTCATGTATTTACTTTATTTAACCAGAATCCGTTGAATTCTGAAACTTGGATCTTGATATGGTCACTTAAAGTGGGAATTAGTCATTTCTTTCTCTTTGTGTGATCTATTTCTTTCTGTGTGCGAACCCATGCTAGTTGATTGCAAACTCGCTTTTAATCCTTAGTCGTTAAAGAGTCATTGATGGCACATTTTGTGGTGGTGGATGATTAGGATTTGGCATGATTTTGGAAGGAAAAATCGCAGTTTTTGCACCTGTGGGATTCATGAAAAGCTGAATTGTGTATACTATGTTCTATAGAAATATGTAAATTGTTGAACTACTTTATTTTCTAGGTTTAATCTCAATACCAACCGTTATTTTCATGAATCATTGCTTATTTCCTTGACATGTATAAGATTGACAATAATGATGGAAATGCAAGTTGTTCTTTGTCTGAATGATCATGAATAAATCATAGATAGGGTATGATCAGAGGGACAATGTGAACAAAGTTTCTTATTTGAGATTGTGCATGCAACTATGTTCAAAGACTTAAGCAAAAAGTAAAATAAATAGTGGGTTATTTTATTATAGGTGGTAGAGCTGTTGGACTTATACACCTTCAAGAAGGCATGAACCGTGATGAGTGATGGAAGCATGTGTTGTACTCAAAGAAGAGGTGGTTCCACCAGACTAGTAATTGACATTTTAGAAAATGACATGCTAAAGAGATTCTACATTGCATCAAATGCATGTTTTCTTGGTTAGTGAATGAGAAGGTGAAGTGTTACATGTGGGTCAAAGAAGTTACCCTGTACAGTAGGACAATCCTATTGTTTTGTTTTATTGATTAATAAATATCTCGTAAATGGAAAGTACAAGGAGAGATATTTTAACCTTACATCTCTCCAATGCAAGAGCAAAGACTTCCCCATTTATCATCAATTATCCCCACAGAACAATCCTCATATCTACCAATATGGTGGACAATATATAATTTTTTCTTTGGATGATCATTTAGAGTTACATGGCTTTTTTTTGGTGAATACAATGATTTGGAAGATTTGGGTCCCAAGTGCAGATATATGATTAGGTTATGGTAAGAAAAAAAAGTAAAGTAGTGGGTTTGACTAGAATATCAAAGAGAGCCTTTCTGATAAGGGTTATGGAAAATGGATCTTTTATAGGAGTGAGAAAATCTTAGAACTTAGTGGGTAGAGATTTGTTGAGCGAGATGAATTATTGATTATTGTTTTTTTCTCTATTTTTTATTTAGTTACAATTGACCTATTAAGAGCGAAATTGTTCATGGCTATATATAGAGGACTTTATAAATTATGATGACCTTCTAAATTATCATTTTGAGTCTTTAATAAGCCTGCAGTTGTATTTTAGCTTTAAGCTTTGTCATCTCAAAATGTCAAAATAAAAGAAGTTTAGTTTCTCTTCACTTCACTTCACACACTAATTTTCTTCTCTATCTGGTGACTAATAGATTATTGCAACAAAACACACCATGACTAATTAACCACTTCAACATCTCTAATAGAAGACAACACACCATGCCACAACAAACAAAACACTGTCAAACTTGCTAAACTAACATCCCAAAACGCAACACACCATGACTAATTAACAATTTCAACATCTCTAATAAAACACATCACAAAATGACTAATTAACCATTTAAACATCTCTAATAGAAGACAACACACCATTCCACAACAAACAAAACACTGCCAAACCTGCTAAACTAACATCCCAAAACACATTATTATATTTTATTTTTCAAAGAGAAAAAAATCTAGATTGAGTTCTTCTTGTTGCTGTTAGATCTGTAGGGTCTCATATAACTTTAGTAGGCATTTTGAACTTGGCATAGCAACACCACTGATATATGCACTAAGGAAAAGTGTGGTCGTTTACATCCCAAGTGGGGAAGATGTTCATTACTTCCTGTAATGTGTCTTAGTGTAATGCTCCCACCTACATTAAAAAGGCCAATCATATTTTATTTCTCTTAAATCTCAACATGATTCAAGAGCTATGCTATTTTCACTTTACTACTTAAAATCACCTTAATTTAGACAGTGAACCATAGAAAGAGGGTGATGAAATTCACATTTCACTTGCAATCAAATTCTATGGTGTCTTGGGAACATTTATATGACATGATGATAAGATAGATTGGCTTTTCATAGAAGGAAATAAGTAAAATATGTTAATTTTTAGATAGTGAACCATAGAAAGAGGGTGATGAAATTCACATTTCACTTGCAATCAAATTCTATGGTGTCTTGGGAACTTTTGTATGACATGATGATAAGATAGATTAGCTTTTCACATAAGGAAATAAGTAAAATATGTCAATTGGGTTTATTTTGGATGGTTGGGAAGGATGATTGCTATTTTTATGATTTACGTTTAATTCTTACAAGTAATATAATAAGTTTTGTTGGAATGGCTTCTAGTCTTGTTGTTGAATCTACATAGT
Organism: Pinus albicaulis; assembly: GCA_034641835.2. NCBI lineage: Eukaryota > Viridiplantae > Streptophyta > Pinopsida > Pinales > Pinaceae > Pinus > Pinus albicaulis. The sequence continues at coordinate 57,209,524 of CM076570.1, forward strand.
CTCTTAAAGACCAAAAAAATATATATTCCTCATCTAAAATATAAAGTTATTTTCCATATAATTAAAAAAAAAGTGGTTGAGGATGATGGAAAATGGAAAGGAATGGGACTTTATATCAGACTTGTATGATTAGAAAAAATTTGTAAGTAGTTAATGACCATTTCTTAATTTATAATGTATGATTATTAAATTTTGGTAATGGTTAATGTAGATTCCAATGTGCTTGGTCAATCAAAAGCTTTAAAGCCTCCAAAAGGTTTAAGCTAAACTAGGATCCGGGACCAACAAACCATTTCCAGAGATGAATCCTTAGATTCTAATTACATCGTCAGTCTATGGGAAGGCTAGGCAAACTCAACATGTCAGAATTAGGATGGAAACCTGTATCCCTAAGCTAATGTATAAATGATCTAAGTTGTAATAGTCTAGGGCCCACATGGGGAAGGTATGAGGACTAGTATGTTAAAAATTGAAATACAATTACACTCATTATACACACAATTGTATATGATTATTTGATATTGTTATATTTGGGGGTTGTCGGGAGAAATGCTTCTCCTCCTTAGGAGTTGTGCAAGTCATCTTCATCATTATACTTTGGAGTTATGCTTCTCATATAGATTTGGTGTATCTCTATCTATTTTGAGTAATTTGGATGAATAACAGTGAAGATGAGATAGCAGAATGAACCTTTTTACCAAAAGAAAAACATAACCCAAAAGAAAGCAACATGGGAGAGATAAACAAAAATGAAGAAATAACATGCAATTATTCTGTGGGAAGCCATGCCACATTACTCATTAAATTTGAGATTCAATTTTATATTCTACTTGAAAGGGTACTAAGAAGGGTGAGGGTGGTAATGCTATCGTTCACAATACTAATGAAGAGGGTGTTGTTGGTGACAAGTCTCATTGCAAATTTGATGATGCCTACTTATTTTAACTGATTGATAGGAAAGCCTCTTACCGGAGGGAGAAATGAAGGGGTTACTTGACGATGGATGCTTTTCTAAGGGACTTCTACATAATTCTGTTTTCAATATGAGTGATGGAGGGAGCAATGAAGGGGTTACTTGATGATGGATGCTTGTATAAGGGAATTCTGTATAATTGTATTTTCAATATGAGTGATGACTACCGAGAGTGAGTGGAAATGGCGAGTTTTAGATTCATAGAAGTGAAGAAATAAATCACTTTTTTTTTCACAATAAATGTTAAAAACATGACATGTATCCATTTGTCTTAGCTAGAGAACTAATGTGGATTTTGGCTAGTTACCCAAATATTTTAGTTATCTTTTAGTCGCAAATTTAGTGACCCAAATGTTTAATCGCTGTGAATAGTAGCAGCATAGTTATTGGTCATTTTAGATAGCAAAAAAAACCATCATTTTACCAGGGTCATGTTATTAGGTAGACAATTTTGAGTCGCTATTGAAAAATCTGGTTTTGTAGGTGAATCTAGCAGCAGTTAGTTGCATTTGACAGGGGTGATTTTTGGAGTGACAATGATAAAGTTGAATGGGTCATGGTCAAGGAAAAAGGTTCCAGATCTTAATCCCTATTAATGAGAAGCTTAAGAGAGTTGCTGCAAACCACTTATGGAATCAAAAACCACTTCCAGTAATGCATATCATTTGATTCTGATCCAGGAAGAATTTCATCATAAAAAAAAACTAAGAGAGACTAACAGTTACCTGAGCATTGTCCTTAGTCAGCCTTTCCTTTCTCAAATATTGATACATCTCCCTGTAACAAGAATTCTCTTGAAAATTATCATGTTCCATATGCAAAGTATTCATCCAGCGAATGCCATTCCAATCACCCTCCAACTTTCCAAGCCAGTAAATCTGGGGTGTATGCAACCCAAAAACCTCCATTTCCCTCATCATTGAATTAAATATGGGGTGTATGAAACCAAAAACCCTCCACTCCCCTCATCATCATTGCATTTATATGTCTTAAGTCCCCCCTGCTAAGTTTTTTCTTGTCTACCTCAGATACTTCCTGTCATGTTTTAGAGGAGTAACAGGCTACACAACAACGATATTAGTTCTGTCTTTACTTCATTTATGTGAATGTGAAATTAGTCATGAGGACTGAGCTAGCAGGTCTTCTCAAAATCCAGGTAGTTAAGGGAACAGATTCCAAACTCTTGGCATCAATTCATTATCATGGCCGAAGACAATTGAAAACTTGTCCTTCATGCAAATAAGCACTTGCCCAACTTTGTCTGTGGCCTTCTTCTCCACAACACTTATTCCATAATATTTAAGACTTTCAACCATCTCATTGGAAGTCTCATCATCAATCTCAAATCCAACAATTTCAGGTTTAAAATTTAATACTGCTATCTCTGTCTCATTTTTCAGAATTTTTCTTATGCTTGGCCAAGTGTCTGGAGATGCAGACTCAAGAAAAGATGCCACCGCTTCAGCGAGTGCATTAGTAAGTTGTGCCTCAAATTTACTTCTAATCTCAAACAATTGAGTAGCACATAGAGATGTCGCATAAGCATAAATCTCTTGCTTAATTTTCTCTCGAGATTTGGATGGGTCCCAAGATACTTGTTCAATTTTTGCATCTGAACAACCTTGATCAAATTCTTCAAAGCAACTCTCTGTATATTGCCTAAGAGAAAATGAAAACCCTTCTCTATTTTTAACAGCCTCTTCAAGTTCCTTCTTGAACCATTTTAGAGCTTCTGAGTGGAGATTCTCCACCATAGCTTTGTAAGCAGGATACACAAGATTTAATGATTCAGTGACCATCTGTTGGCGTTTTTTGGTCCTTACACTTTCCTCAAAATAAACCACTTCCATATCATAACTTGAAGATATAACCCGCTGAGATCACAAGAAGACCGACCCTTATGTTGTGGTCAAGCTTAGTAGCTTGGTAACCAGGTCAGTATCACAGCACAACATCAACGTAAATTGGGGGCGAATTCCCTTCCAAAACCCTACAACTTAGTAACATAAGGTCAAGCTTGGTAGCTTGGTAACCAGGTCAGTATCATATCACAACATCAACGTAAATTGGGGGCGAATGCCCTTCCAAAACCTTGCAACTTAGTAAATCGGGGGTGAATACAACCCAAAAATGTCCAGAAGGGTAAATCGACAGGCGAATCCAACATTTCATGTTTTATGCACCCTTATTTTTTTGGGCTAAAACATAATAATTAATTATTTTTAAAATGATTTTGGGGCTACTTATACAAAACTATACAAAAAGGTTTTATATAAAAAATTCGCCCCTCCAAAATCTAAAACCCCTTAAATTTCGCCCTTGGGTTAAAATTCGCCCCTAAAATTTTCCCTGATGATGAAGACATGGAAGAGGGTCAACATGCATATACTTGTGAAGGAAAATGAGACACTTGACAAGGAAAACCACCAGTGGAAAAATTTTATATCATGACCTAATGGAATGATCAAAATTTCTTTAGAATGGGACACCTAAGATGCACATGCAAAATGTGTTTTGATCCCTGGTGGAAGTACGAAAATACTGACACTAACATTGGCCTTATTAGAGATGGTAGCTCCTTGGAGGTGTGAAGAACACCATAGAACAAGTGCTTAAACTTTGGGCCAATATGGTCAAAAAATTTAAAGACTGTAGACTATTAAAACTGACTCAAAAACCAACCAAAAATACACACATACTGCAACCTATACACTATGAAATTGAAACTAATGCTGAAAACTGAAATGATGCCTTAGGAAACTTATTTATGTATAAATCTACCCTTATTTGCTACAAAATTTCTAGATCAAGTGATGATGTAATGCCAAATTAGCTAACCAATAAACTGTAACAATAATGATTCTTGGCAGTGCTTGAACCAAAACACAATTAGGCATTATGACATCCATACATTATACACACAATGTCTCTTGCTTTGTAAAAGACAATATGGTCATTCATTTAAATTGAAAAAATATTCCATATATGTTGCAACGAGATAATAGAAACCAGACTCTATCTGCTGCCCCAACTCCTCAATACATGTCTCCAGCTGCAAACTATCAATGCAAAAATCCAAGGGAAGCCTTACCTTTCTTTCCTTCTGCTGGAAAAGGTTCCCAAAGAATGGGATTTGATAGTCTAGATCCTAGGATTGTATTTGGGTCTCCAATTCAGCTAGATCTTTTTCGATTTTGATGGAAAAATCTTGTAAAAAATTGAGCTTAATTTCATGGCTACATCGAAAAGACTTCAAATAAGAACAAAAAGATGAAGAAAAGTTCTCATATACCTCATCATCTGTGCACATATCTTCCCATTTTGTAAATCCTTGAATAGAGGCCGCCTCTATTTCGAATTCTTCCTTCTCCATCCATGTTTCCATAAAGATATGCCATAACTCTGCAAATGACTTAATAGATCCGACAGAAAAATTTTCAATCCATTGTCTACATTTCCCTTGAAATGAATCATAGAACAATATGATGAAGACATCTTCTTGTTTGACTCTAAGAAGTTCAACAATTTTTTAAAAATTGTCTCCATGTCTAAGAGTTCAAGTCAGATATTCTCTGTTAAATATAGGGCCATTGCTAAAAAAATGTGCATCTTTGGTAATTGATTAAGAAAACCAGGAATATTAGAAAAGTCGATACATGAATACCTTTAACAAATAGAAACAACATCTGAGTACTTCATTTAGCCAGTGGAGCCACCATCAAGTTGGAGTCGCTAGGTGAAGAGTTCAACCTTCATATGCATGTGATTGCTGTCCACCATCAACAATCAGATCTACAACTTGAAAAATATTTCCCGGAGAAGATCTGTCACCTCGTTCCCCGGAAATGGTGTCTTCCCCAGTGTAGTCGCCAAAATTTTATCACTTGGATTGAACCTCAGGCTAAAGAAGGTAATTCCGAGGTAACCAAAAACTATGCTTAGACAAGTAGTTAGCCCTACTAGGCAAGGAGAGGGCTCTCTCCGCAAAAATCACAGAAAAGGTGACTTAGGAAAGAAGATATTAGGCTAGGTATAGTAGCTTAGGGTTTTTGATTTTGATTGTATAGGGTTGTGCTAGATCAGAAGGAGCAAAGCAGTCAGGGCAAGGGAAATTAGGTCAAAATTTGCAGGGTTTTTTATGGGGCAAGGTAGGCATAGTGATTTAACACTTCAGGATTTCAATGGGTGGGATGATCAAGACGGGTGAGGAGCTATAAAGAGCATGGTGAAATCATGGTTTCTTTCTAAACTGAAGAAATTACAGACCGTGAATATTTACCCAAAACAGAGCATAAAAATTATGGATTCTGTTCATCAAACATGAAAACAATCACTTAATAGAAATGAAATGATGGATGAAATAAAAAAAACATTCTAAAAACTGAGCACAAAAGGAGAAACTAAAACTAAACACCATACCACATGGATCCCATAAAAATAGCTGCAAATTTGATTAATATTCCTCCTCAGAACTGATACAAAATATGTCTCTTCAAAAATCCAAGCATCCAACTGAGTCCAACCCTTACAAATGAGAAAGAAGAAGAATATATAGACCTCAAAACAACTCCCCATAGCCTCAAGGAGTTGAATCCATGAGATGAGGATCAGTTTCCACCAAATGCTGAACAAGAATCTGAAGACTAGGAAGACCAAACAACTTGCCTCTAAAAGAGATAAAACTGATTCATTTGACCTCTAGAGGACTCAAGCTAATGAATTTACCCATAGTAAACTAATCCTCATCATAATTACATTCATATTTACCAATAAAATCAATGAAAAACCCAAATAGTGAGATAAAACTCAAAAATTCCGTGAAAAACAGAGAAAACTCTAAAACAGAGAAACTTTGTCCTATGCGCAACACCAAGGAGGAAAAAATAGGTCTTCTTGCAGGTTACTTTTGTCTGACTTCTAGATGTCCAAATTGAGCTCATGATAGCTCATTGGAAATATTGTCCTGTATAATTTCCATATATTCTTTTTGTTTCTGATTTGGAGTTGATTTGACCCCTCAAAAGTGCATTCTCCTAAAACTGCCTCTAAGCGCAGCGCCATCCTGAAAAAGATGCAGAAACATGATGTTTTTGGGAGTTTTTGGCCCTTTTTCCTAACCAGTTTTTCTCGAAATGCTTAGAAAAAGTAAAGGGGGTATGTCCTAATCATTATTAAGCCAATTATTTCTTCCTTTTTTTCATTATATTCCCCAAGAAAGAGCACAGCGCCAAGGCGCTACGCATAGGGCAAAATTTCCCGTGTTTTTTCAAAATTGCCAAAAAACTCAAAAATCTTCAAAATTTTCAAAAATTCTCAAAATTTTTGGGATGGGCCCATAACCACATGTCAATTTTGAGCTAATGAGGGTTCAACAAGAATCTTGAGTTTATCCCGTCCTTTCTTTCCCTTCCGGATCTTCCTCAATTTATCCTTCATCTGTTTGACCTTGATATTGCAAATTTTGTTCCGGGTTTGATTGTGATGGGCTATGTGCCTGAGCGTCTGATTATATTTGTTGGATTTAACTAGAAGCTTCTCCAAGTGAATGTTGAATCTCTCAAGCCACACTTCTCTGTTGTCTTCAAATTCCTTTGCCAACTACTGGTCAATAGTTAAATTTTGAGTTTCTTGCTCTTCTTGCTTTAAGGCTCTTTTGAGGCCTCTTGTATTTGGCCTTTTCCGGATGTTTTCAGCCTCCTTAAGATATTCTATGGTAGCTTGGTCGATCATGTTTTTCATCCTCTCCTATAGAAACTTCATCTCCAAAAGAGTTTGTTTGTCTGTCAACTATTTTTTCTCTTGCTCTAGGGAAGAGATGATGAATTTTTCCCCCTCAAGTTTGTTTTGCAACTCTCTGATGTGTGCCTCCTTTTATTTGATGCCAATTTTTGATGTAGTAGTATCATAAAACTTTTCAAGGTCTATTAGCTAAAAATAAGCTTCTTCCTTATGGGCATGTTCATGCTCTTGATCTGTTTCTTCATGATTAACCTCTATGATTTTCTCCTTTCCTTTTTGTGCCTACTGTACCTGCTTTGTTGATGAAGAAGGCAAAGCCCCTTCCACACCATGTGGAGCAAAATTTTTATTCTGTGCTGATGAAGAAGGCAAGGCCCCTTCTACACCATGTGGAGCAAACACTTGCCTCTCTGCCACAAACAGTTTTCTAAGCCCTCTCTGATATGTTAGACTACATTCTTTGACTGGCCTTGGTGATTTGACTTGATGCTTCCTTGTTTTTACAGCTGCAGGGCTAGTAGATGTCTCTCTTCTATATTGTGGTAATGGTGGAGGAATTTATGGATTTGTGAATACGTAATTTGAAATAAAGGTATCTCAAGAGATTTTCAATAGATCTAGATGATCAAGCACAACAAGTTTGATGAGGGAGTGATGATAGAGGCTATTCATTTGCTGATGATATTATTTCTTTGACACAAAGTATGCCATCTTTTCAATGTCTTGGAACAAGAAATATGGAATGTTCAACATCCTCACCCTAGTGAAATGCATGAGTAGCCTGATATGGTATGTGTACAATCTAGAAAATCTACCCTCACAAGTAAAATATCTCATGATAATATTCATCCTCAGTGCATACTTGCTGAGGAGGAAACTGAAGGGGAAAATTTTTCTTCCTTCATTCTTGTACCTGGTCTTGAGATAAGGCTCAAAATAATGATCATCTAGGTCCTGTTCTTTGTACCATCTCTCCCCTACATTTGGAATCCCTGTAGCATCAAAAATGATGGCAGTGGACAAGGCAAAAGTTACACCTGCAAGAGTTACCCTGTTATCATGGAGGTTCAGTATGAAGAGCCTAGTCAACTCAGGATGATGCTGAACTCTTTCAACCTTTTCAAAAAAATCATAACACCCAACATATCTAAAACAAGACACAACTAAAGGTGAAGCCTCTAGCTCTCTAAGGTTTGATGGCTATATTCTTATGTTTTTGCCTCCTTTGTGTGGCCTTCTTTGCTGCACAACCACATCATCACTATTTTCCTCCTCCATGTAATCTCTGTCTTCTCTCTCCATGATTTTTTCTTTGGAACTTTGAAAACCCTAGGGAAAAGGAAATAAAAGGGAGAGTGAGTGATGGAGTGAAGGGAATGGGAGCAGGGAAAGAATTGATGAAATGAGGGCTTTAGGGAATAGGTATAGAGCCACAAAAATTAAGGGAGATGGGGAAAATGGTTACGAAACTTTGTAAGGTGATGGGCAGTGAAAATATGAAGAGGGATGAAAATGAAAATTTTATTACAGGTCAAGGGTATGGGGAAATCTAGGCAAAAGAGTGAAAATCCTAGAATTTTGGGTTTTAATGGAAAAGGGTAAAGGGACTTAGGGATGGGTATTTTTAGTGTTTTTGGGAATATGGGATGAAGTAGTAGGGTCTAGGGATAAAAATTTTGGGACAAGGGGGTTTTGGGAAATTTTGTCATGGGGATTAGGGTTTTAGGAAAAATAGGGTTGTCTTGTGATTTCTTGCCAATATGAAACTTTACCCATAAGAATAAAATGAAGGAAAAGGGATGAAATAGGGTTTAATTACCCGATTTAGGGAAAAAGAGACAAATTTGAAAATTTGGGAAGATTTTGGGAGGTTTCTGGCCTATGCGCAACACCTAACCCAGAAGTGCAACACTCGTCTCCTAATAACAACACCGTTGAATTTAAATCTACCCAAACTGTCCTAAGCGCAGCACCTTTGGCCTATGCACAGTGCCTTTCCCAGGAGCACACCGCCAGACAATTTCTCCAATTTTTCTCCTGCTCAAACTTTCTTCCTCCAAAAAACATTTTTTCTCTTGGCAATGAATAAATGAGGTTTTCCTTTGGGAAAATGGGCTTTTATACCTTGGATGACTTTGAATTTTGAATGATTGGGACCCACATTTTTCTTTTTCCCATTAACCTTTCACAACACTTTTTGATGGTTTTGGTACTTTGGATACTTTAACATGATCTTTGTATCTTTTCATGAAATTGTCTTTAGCTAGGAATAAGCAACTTTTGAAAAAATAAATTATTACATAGAGTGAATTTAAAATTACATAGAATTAGAACATAAAAAACATCTCTGTTTTTATCTCAAAAATGTCATTTTTGAGATGAAAATTTACAAAAATGAAATGTAACTTTACATGGAAAACCTACCTGAAGCAAATCATGAGTTTATTCTAGATCACCTTCACACCTTCTGCTGCCCTTTTTTGCAAATGAGACAATGAAATGTGCTGACCTAATGTAACCATAGTGACCTAATGGAAAATAAAAAAAAACTGTCTCAATGAGTGATTTTGACTAAAAGTGAAATGAGAGAAGATTTATTTTCAATATGATGAAGACATGGAAGAGGGTCAGCAGGCATATACTTGTGAAGGAAAATGAGACACTTGACAAGGACAACCACTAGTGGAACAATTTTATATCATGACCTAATGGAATGATTGAAAATTTCTTTAGAATGGGACACCTAAGATGCACATGCAAAATGTATTTTGATACTTGGTGGAAGTATGAAAATACTAACATTAGCACACTCAAGAAGAACAATAATTTTTTTCATTAACTCAAACGGAGTTAGAATTTGAAGAGTCTGATGACTATAAATAGGGATTTGAGAACACTATCATGGAAGTTCAAAGACAATATAACCTTATAATAAAGAAAAAATTTGATAATTCCAATAAAAATAATTCTTAAAACTCTGCCAAAATGGTCTTTGAACCTGATCTCAACAAAACAATAGAAAATTCAAAGAAAAGTGTAAAAAGTTCAGAAAAGAAGAACACAAAAAGCGTTACTAGGAGAAGAGTTCACACCCCTGCTAAAACTTCCCAAACTGATATCCCTAGTACAAGTCAACAATCTGAACTTACCAAAAAAGTAATGGTTGAAAGAACTGATTTTTCAAATATTCTAAAAATTTAAACACCATTCAACATTGAGAACGAACTTGCTAAACTGAAAATTTCTATTCCTCTCACTGAATTGATAAAAAATAATGTGTATAGGTATCAGGTCCTAAAGGTACTAAACACAGGGGAAATTATTGATACTATTAATTTAAATGATGATCAACCCAGAATTTTGTTTGGGCCATAAGTTGATGGTAAACATTAAGAAGGAGGTGTCACTCCTTGTAATATCCCAAAATTGTGAGAGCAACAATATTGAACACAATAATGGAAAATAGCAATGAATAAAAATACATCAAGCATGAGCCAAACACAGATCCATGGTATTAATTATAACAACAACAAATAAATACAATATCTTGGAGAACAAGCACCTCAATTTAGGCAAGAGAAGCCTCCAATGTAGAAAAACATCAAAACATAAAATGCAATGCTACACAAAATGCCAAAGAACTAATACAATGCAGTCCCAGTGAATGTCACTGCAACTTAATAATATAAAAATATGGATATGATAATACAATTCTCAAATAATTCCGAAAGTGGAGATCTAAGCTCTACTACACCTTTCCAAGACAACCCAGAAAGGGTTTCCGGAAATACACAAAAATACAAATGGTGATCTACAACCCTAGGATTGAAGAATCACTACAACTGAAGCACATTGAAGGAGGTTCCTAAAATAATTAAGAACTGAGTGGAACTCCACCAATGGACTCTTCAAGTGAAAGGCTGATCCCCTCACTGAAAATCAAACACTCCAAATGATGCACTTGAACCCCCCTGCAACTGATCTATGAAATAACATAGTATATGAATGAAACTGCGCTATAGGGGATGATGATGACTTGGAATGGTGAAAAATGATGATATTATTCCCAAGGACATTCCGTGCTGGCCTCCTAATGGAAAGAATGCTTCCTCCACTGAAAACAAGCTCAGGAAATAGCCCTACAAACCCTCCACTGCTGCAACCCTGGAACACGACACAACTCTGGTAGAAAATGTGCTGTAGAAGAAAGCTGTAGATTGGACTGATGCCAGAATGTGGAAATGTAGCCCAATAACCTCTCCTAAGTGGGCACTCGAAGTCCCCTGAGGATGAGGGTGGGATTTCCACTCGGGAACACCCTTGTGCTAAACAGCACTGCAGTCTCCGATAAACAGCATTGCAGTCTTCGCTAAACAGTTGAAGAGATCCAAAAGTCATAACAGACCATAAATAAAATAATACTAAACATGCTTTCCATGGCTGCCATTCCCTTCCTTATATGCTTGGTGAGTTTCCTTACCTTGGGCCCCACTCATTAAAGTCACTACTTCCATGCAAAGACTCTCCCTCCAAACTAGCGTTGTTTATTTGGTCAAACTTGACTCTCTCATTGATTATCCACTCCCTCCATACCAGCATTGTTTATTTGGTCAAAATTGACCCCATACACATGCTTCCTCCCCTATTCACACATAAGGGTGCTTTATCCATCTACTTTGATTCTACTTATTCAAATTAGGAGTGATTTTATTCCTACTAAGGAGATTTATGGGTCTCCCTACCCTCTTATTCTTCTAACTAAGAAGAAAAAAAAAAATTTAATATTCCAAATATATGAAAGCTAATTGGGAATATTATAGTCCTCCCCTCCCAAATGTTGCTTGTACTCAAGCAACTGTAAAGGTGAGTGCTGCAAAACTTCTCCTCCTGGGCCTTGTGACACCTCCATGTGATAAGCTCTCCTCATGAACCAAGTGTCCCCCAATCAATACATCCTTGAAATGCTCCTCCCAAGTGCTCATGAGATGCATCTCCCAAGTGATCAAGTTAACCAAATAGCTAATCCCATAAGGAAACAATAGGTCTAATGTAGCAATCATGTATTGCCCAATGTTATCCCTGAATCATGAGGCAAAAGAAATGTGGAGAATATCATTCCCAATGGGCACATCCAATCCATGTTTCATCTCGCCAATCATGGCCATAACAATGATAAGAACATCATCAACATATGGGATCATAATCAAAATAATACTAGCTTCCATATGTAATACCGGAGGAGGATAATGGTCCCTCAAGTGGATCCAGTGCAGTTTTACTCCTAACTGCCTCATAATATGATATGATGAGTGATTTCCCAACCACTTTCTTACTACCCCAATCCTCTCACATGCTTGGAGAAGGTGAATGATGTGTGGTGGCAATTGAACACACCCTAAATAAGATATCATCTCCCCAAAATATCCTAGGGAGTGGCCATCCTCATCACTGCTTATAGCTCCAAGTAGATCATGCAGTCTAAAGAAAATAGTGCCCGCTTTTGGACCAATGTAATATACATGAATGGTAAAGGAATACATGAACTTATTTAGTGAATCATTATGCATAAAAACATAATCCTTACCATATAATTTGAGCAAGCTGGTGAAATGGCTCACAGATGGGCCTCCTCTCATTCCCAATGAGAAAGGAAGTGGCTGTGATAGCTCTGCAAAAGAGTTGTGTCTCTCCTCAATATCCAAACAACCCATGCATCTCCTAATATGATGGTGCATCTCCTGTTTGAGGCCTTCCCACGTGAATCCCTCCATGATAGTATGATATTCCCTCATGAAATTAGTGTGGCTGGAGAGAAAATCCTCACGTGCTACATGTAGTAGCTTCTCCTTGAGATTAGAAGCTCTAGTCAAGAAGATCTGACTCTGATAATAGATGACCGCATCTCTCACTATATACCTCCTATCTAACAACTGACCATCAAGTATCCTGCATGAGAAGATATCCTTGGAGTATTCCACCAACAGTTGGGACCTCCAATGAGGGTCAATACTCAATAATGACAACACTACAAATATGCAATGTAAAGCACCTGTCATGTTGTTGTCCTCTTCTTTGATATCTCCCATGCCAAAGTCATATTTCGGGATGCTGCTATCCTGTCTCTTCTGCTCCTCCTGTAGCTGCTCATGCTCAAGTAAAGGTTGAAGCTTTTGTAGGTTAGCCTTCCATAAGAAGCTATCACCCATCCAAAACCTTTTGATTTTGGCCAATGTATGCATGAGTGGCCACCATCCTCTACCATATGTGGAATATTCCTCCCTATGTGGAAGTATCTTCTGGTTCTCCAAAGCCATGGAGTGGTCTCCTTACACCATGATGGCACCATCCTCCATCCCTGAAACATCTTCTCTCAGCACAAGATGTTTGGTGAGAGTGGTTAATACTGATATTGGGAGAATGTATCCCTCCTCCTTGAGCCTACCCAAGACTCTCTGTGATGTACCAAGTCATCCGAAGGTCCTCACCCCTCCTAGATCTATGAGCGGTGCAACCTATTGTGAGACATCTCTCATCAACTCCTAGTCTGGTTGCCTCCCTAGTGGAATGCCTCTAAACAGTAATGTGTCATGGGCCAAAGTTAGCTGCATAACTGAATGGATTGTTAGGTCCTTGCTTCCACTGCAAAAATCCAACTTTGTTTTTTGTGTAGAATCTGTCTGAGAGGGACAAGTGCGCATGCCCCTAATCATCTAATGCTTACCACTCTTTTTATCTTTCCACTCCATCTATAAAGTCTCCCAATCTGTGGTGACCTTTCCAAAATTAATCAACCACTGCACACCCAATATCACATTGGTGTTAGGGATGTCAACCACAAATAAGTGACCAGTCAAGGTATATGTCCCCATGGTGACAGATAAGGATGGAACATAATGCATGCACTGCATGGTTCTAGCTCTTGGGACCAAAACTAAAAATCCCTCAAAATCATCAGTGGGTATTTCCCTCCTCTATACTAATTGGGCATCAATAAAATTGTGGGTAGACCCACTTTCAATCAACATTAATACCCTTTGATCCTGAATGGAACCTCGAACTCTCAAGGTAAATTACTTGGGTACTCCCCTCAATGATGTAAGGGCCCATCCAATTGGAGCAAATGCTCCATTCCCACCTCCTGGTGGTGGTGGATCCTCTCCTACTATCCCAGTGTTGTGACCTCCTTCTAGTTCCTGTTCTTCCTCCTCTTCATCATCAGAAAATACCTCTATATAGTATGCCTTCCCTGTTGCACATCTATGTCTAGGTGCCCATGATTCTTGGCATGTGAAGCAAAGCTTCCTTCTCCTCAAATCTCTTCAGACATCATCACTAAGAGGTACTTTGTTTTGGCTCTCCTTTGAAGGAGGAGCCTTCACATCTTTTCCCTTTGATGGAAAAGTGGGATTTCGTTGAAATGGTGCCTTTACCCTTGGCAAATCATCTTGTAGATCTCTAGCCCTTTCAACAACATCTTTAAGGGTAGTTGGTTTGGTTGAATTAACCAACCCATGTAGAGGTTCTGCTAGCCCATCAATAAACATATATACCCTCCTAGCTGTAGATAAATCAAGAACCATAAAAAAAAAGTATTAGAAATTTAGAAATGTGAGTTTCTGGATTACTTGACTGTTTGAGCTTAGCTACCTTAATGAAAGGTGCCTCTGGGTCTCTTCGATTAAACCTCTCCACCAACCTCCTGGTGAACTCTGAATATGAAGTCACATTGGCATGCCCCAATGTAGAAAGCCCATGAAACCACCAATCATGTGCCTCACCCTCAATGTGCAGTGATCCTATTTTGATGGCTTCCATCTCCGGTACTTGATTCAACTAGAAGTAGATGTCTAGCTTCTCTACCCTAGATTTGGCTGTGCATTTGGATGACCCATCAAAAGCGGGTAAGAATAATATACCCATATTCTGGTGAAGATCATTGTTTTGTATGAATCCTCCACTTTATTGTGATGCCAGGGTCTCCTATTGTCCTTGATCTGAAAAAAATTCTGAAATCTCAAATGATCCTTGAATCTCTGAGATTGAGACTCATACTCCAAAAAAAATAGTCTTCAAGAGTTTCTTGTTCCTGAAACCCTCCATTTCCCACTGTTAAGATTGTAGGCATAATGGAGCATTGGGAAATCTTCTTCTTCACTGGTTGATCATGCCAGTGATGTGAAATTTAGGTGCCTTCTCCATGTAGAAACCCTTTAGGAGATTCCTTGTGTCTATCCATCCTCATATCCTTGATTTCTTTTGCAATATCTTGCATGGTATGAAGAAGAAGCTTAGGGAACTCATTGTCATCCTCTTCTCTTGATATGGGAATTTTCCCCTTGTCTTCTCTATTATCTGTATATTAAAATCTTCGGTTTATTTTGATATACCCTTCTCTCTATCTATGAGAGGATCTCCTTCCTCTAATGACATATTGGCTGAAATGCACAGGCTGAGCCAAGATTATGCTATGCTACCACTGTAATATCCCAAAATTGGGAGAGCAACAATATTGAACACAATAATGGAAATTAGCAATGAATAGAAATAAATCAAGAATGAGCCAAACATATATCCCTGGTATTAAGTATAACAAAAAAAAAAAAAAAAAAATCTTGGAGAACAAGCCCCTCAATCTAGGCAAGAGAACCCACCAATGTAGAAAAGCATCAAAACATAGAATGAAACTGCTACACAAAATGCCAGAGAACTAATACAATGTAGTCCCAGTGAATGTAACTGTAGCTGAATAATATAAACATACGGATATGATGATAAAATTCTCAAATAATGTGGGAAGTGGAGATCTAGCCTCTGCTACACCTTTCCAAGACAACCCAGAAAGGGTTTCCAGAAATACACAAAAATACAAATGGTGATCTACAACCCTAGGACTGAAGAATCACTGCAACTTAAGAACATAGAAGGAGGTGGCTGAAATAATGAAGAACTAAGTGGAACTCCTCTAATGGACTCTTCAAGTGAAAGGCCGATCCCCTCACTAAAAAGAAAACACTCCAAATGATGCATTGGAACCCCCCCTGTAACTGATCTCTGAAATAACACAGTCTATGAATAAAAATATTTTGTAGGGGATGATGGTGACTTGGCCTGGTGCCAAATGATGATATGATGCCCAAGGACCTTCCTTGATGGCCTCCTAATGGAAAGAATGCTTCCTCCACTGAAAACAAGCTTAGGAAATATCCCTACAGACCCTCCACTGCTGTAACCCTGACAACACAACACAACCCTGCAGAAACTGTGTTGTAGAAGAAAAATGTAGCTTGGCTTGATGTCGGAATGTGGAAATGTAGCACAATAAACTCTCCTGACTGGGCACTCGAAGTCCCCCGAGGATGAGGGTGGGATTCCCGCTCGGGAACACCCTTGTGCTAAACATCACTGCAGTCTCCACTGAATAGCTGAAGAGAGCCAAAATTCATAATAGACCATAAATAAAATAATACTCAACATGCTTTCCATGGTTTCCATTCCCTTCCTTATATGCTTGGTGAGCTTCCTCACTTTAGACCCCAATCATTAAAGCCACTACTTCCATGAAAAGACTCTCCCTCCAAAACTGTGTTGTCTCTCATTGATAATCCACTCCCTCCATATCAACACTGTTGATTTGGTCAAACTTGACCCCATCCACATGCTTCCTCCCCTATTCACACATAAGGGTGCTTTATCCATCTATTTTGATGCTCCTTATTCACATTAGGATTGATTTTATTCCAACTAAGGAGATTTATGGGTCTCCCTACCCTCTTATTCTTCTAACTAAGAAGAAAAAACCAAAATTTAATATTCCAACTAGATGAAAGCTAATTGGTAATATTACACCGCTTTTTATGTCAGTATTGATGTTCATGACAAAATTCTCCATAATGCCATGTTGGATTCAGGTGCATCATATAATCTTATGCCAAATGCTGTCATGGAGAAACTTGGCCTTGAAATTACTAGACCTTACAAACATTTGTACTCATTTGATTATAGCAAAGTTATATGTCTAGGCCTTATCAAATATCTTTGTGTCACTTTAGCTCAGATACCAGCAAAAAGTCTAGTGATGGATATAGTAGTAGCTAACATCCCTCCTAAGTATGGCATGATTTTATCATGCTCATGGGGAGCAAAATTGCAAGGGACCCTTCAAATGGATATGAATTATGCCACAATACCAGTGTTTGGTCAACAAAGAAGATTGTATAGGGCAACTTTAATGAAGTACATGGTGAGTAGTCAAGAAAAACCACACAACTATCCTCTGTACTCTGTCCATACTAACCTTGAGTCCTTCATTCTTTATAATGATGGAGACATTGATATACAAATTACCCACATAGAAAATGATCTTAATAAAAAACATGACAACTAAATACAAATTGTACAATAAGAACCTTCAAATGAACCTCTTTGGAATATGAGTTTTATGGTTCATGTGGCAAAGCAGGCTCAAGAGCAGGTATTTGGGTATATAATGCAAGGAATAATCATGCAGAAGGTCACTCATATAAAATCAATTTCAATGCACAAACAATATATTAGAATATGAATCCCTACTCTTAGGATTACAATTGTTGAAAAATTAGGAGATAAGAGGATTTCTGTACATGTTGATTATGAAATAATCATAAAACAAATTAAAGGAGAATATTCTGCAAAACATCCTAGATTGAGAGCATAAAAAAATGTTGTGCTTGATTTTCTAAGAACATTTGAAGAATATGATCTGGCTGTTATTTTGAGAAATCAAAATGTCCTGGCAAATGATTTAGCCTTTTCAACAAGTACATGTCAATTTCCTCACCTAAACATACAATACACAGTAGAGGTTAGTCATCATCCATCTATGCCTGATAACATGAGATACTGGCAAGTATTCAGTAATGAAAAATAAATTGAGAGTTTCTTACAAGCAAAGGATGAATTTGAGGATAGAAACATAGACTTAGATTGTGAAGAAGACTGTCACATTGATGTACAAATTAGTGTAGATAAACAGTCTGTTGTTTCTAATGTAAATATTTCAGCAAATAAAACTGTACATAAAACAGAATTACATAAAGACCGAGAAAAAGAAGAATTTGAAGTACTTAAACTCAAGGATAATATCCTGCCTAGAGGGTTGTCCCTTTAGAAGAATTGTTTGAATTTAAGGACGTGGCCAGAAAACAAAAAATAGAACCAATAGGGACAAAAATTGAAGAGTGTAATATAGGCAGTGAACAAAGCCCCAAAATGATAAAATTGTCAAAATTGCTGCCTATTGTTACAAAACAAAGGTATATAGCTTTGTTTAAAGAATTAATAGATGTATTTTTTTGGAGCTATGATGACCTAAAAGCTTATGATATTAGCATTATACAACACAATATTCAAATCAAGGAAGATAAACATATTTTAAACAAAAACTGCGTAGGAGAAATCCTGTCTTAATGCCTTTGGTTGAGAAAGAAATCAAGAAAATGTATGAGGGCAAAATCATAGTTCCACTTAGATATTATAAATGGGTATCCAATATTGTGCCTATAAGAAAGAAAACAGGTGAAATCAGACTTTGCATTGACTTCAGGAATCTGAACAAAGTATCCCTTAAGGACAACTACCCCTTACCAAAAATGGACCACATATTGCAGAGGGTGGTAGGTTCCAGTAGGATCTCTTTGTTATATGGATTTTCAGGATTTAATCAAGTTTTAGTGCATCCTGATGATCAGGATAAAAAATCCTTTACAACTCCTTGGGGGACTTTCATGTATGTGAAAATTCCCTTTGGATTAATGAATGCTAGTGCTAATTTTCAAAGAGCCATGGGCATTGCTTTTGCAGATGAAATTGGCCATTTCATTGTGATATATCTTGGTGACATTACTGTGTATTCAAGAACTGCTGAAGAATAATTGGTACATATAAGAAGAGGTTTTGAGAAATGTAGAAGGTTTGGAATTTCCCTAAATCCCAAGAAAACGTTGTTTGGTCTTGAAGAAGGAAAGATTCTTGGTCACATTATTTCTGAATATGGAATTAGAATTGACCCTAGTTGGATTGAAGCCACACTCAAAATTAGTCATCCCAGGAATATCAAATAACTTCAATCCTTCATTGGTAAAATCAAATTTTGAGGAGATTCATACCCAATATTGCAGAACTTTTGAGAAATATAACCAACATGCTTAAAAAAGATTCAGAAATTAAGTGGAACATTGAAGCTAAACAATCTTTTTATCTAGTCAAGCAAGAATTAACAAAAGCTCCAGTTCTAATTAACCTAGATTTTACTAAAGACTTCATAATTTTTTCTTTTTCATTTTACCAATGACATGAACAACCAATAGCATTCTTTAGCAAAGCCTTGAGAGATGCATCTTTAAAGTACAACATCATGGAAAAACAAGCTTTTTCTTTGGTTAAAGCACTAAAGGATTTCAGAGTTTAAATTTTTCATTCACATATTATTTCTTATGTGCCTAATGCAGTAGTCAAATACATTTTAACGCAGAATGGTCCTGATGGAAAGAGAGGCAAATGTATTGCTGTTATTCTCGAATATGATTTGGAAATCAGGCCTACCAAACTGATCAAAGGACAAGGATTAGCCAAATTGATGGCTAAAATAAATTTTCATGCACTAGATATTAACATGGTCTATTCATTGAATGATCAAGAGGAACTGGCGACTCCACTAATTGATGAAGAATTCCTAAATTCTCCCTGGTATGCAGATATCTTATATGTTTTGTTTAATATGAATGCTCCTCTTGGTTTGTCCAAAACTAAAGCAATATTTATAAAGTTGAAAGCTTTCAAAATTTTCATTTTATAAAATGTTTTATACTGGAAAGATGTTGAGGTGTTTTACTCAAATGTTTGCTAAAAGATGATGCAGATGAAGTTATGAAGGAATTTCATGAAGGTGACTGTGGTGGCCATCTTTATTGGGGTGGCCATATTTATTGGGAAACCACTGCCAATAATATCCTTAGGGATGGTTTCTATTGGCCTTCCCTTTTTCATGACATCCACAAGATGGTAACTTCTTGCCAAAAATGCCAAATTTTTGAAAGAAAAAGAAATTTCTTGCCCTTGCCCTTAAAGCCCATTTCTGTTGAGAGCCCTTTCCAACAATGGGGTTTAGATTTCATTGGAGAAATTCATCCCCCATACTCTGCCCAGCATAAGTGGATTCTTAATGCCACAAACTACTTTACCAAATGGATAGAAGCCACTCCTTCCAGAAATGCCATTGATTCTGTCATTATTAAATTCCTTGAAGAAAATATCCTTTCTAGATTTGGTTTTCCTAGGAAACGGATAAATGATAATGCTGAAACCTTCAAGTCTAAGAAAATGGTTGATTTTTGTCATAAGTACCATATAACTTTGGGGCATTCAATATCCTATTACCCCTAGGGTAATGGATTCGTTGAATCTTCAAACAAAATTTTAGTGAATATCATAAAAAATCTCTTCGAAGACAACAAGAAAACATGGCATAACAAGTTGGTTAATGCACTTTGGGCTGATATAATTACTACCAAAACATCAATTGGCATGTCTCCATACCAATTGATCTATGCAATAGATGCAATTTTTCCTTCTTCTTTATGAGTTCCAGTCATGAATATCATTCAGGAAATACAAGCTAAACCAAATGATGTACAGAGAATAATCAATCAAACTATTCAGTTACAACACTCTAGAGAAGAAGTCTATAGCAGGACTCAAGTGATTCAAGAAAATATCAAGAAATTTTTTGATAAAAGAACAAAGGCTGATGATTTTAATCTTGGAGACAAAGTTTTGAAATGGGATTCCAGAAGAGAAGACAAAGGTAAACATGGAAAATTTTATAACCTTTGGCAAGGGCCATACATTATTGATGCTTTCAGAGGAAAAAATGCATATTTCCTTAAGGAGCTAGATGGAATAGAGATGTTGTGAGGTCTTGTCAATGGAAGGATGTTGAAGCATTACTTATCTTGAGAAAACAGTTTGATCTTTTCATCATTGTAAATACAATTTTTTTATAGTTTATGATTTGGATAATTCATTAACAAAGGTTGAAGCCCATGGAGAGGGCCCTAAGCCTGGTTTGATGAGTTGACATAAAACATAAAAAGAAATTAGATGAAGACTTTGCAGAAAATGGAGTATTCAAGGCTACCGATCTTATGTTCTTGACACTTCACTTGGAGAAGTGCCATCCCTAGCTGGAGCCACTGTTAGGGCCCTATAAATTATAGGATCTCAAGGTGATTGAGTATTTCATAGTTGAAATTTCATATTGTATATGCTTTTCAATATTCAAATGATTTCCAATTCATATAAAATAAAAAAGAAAAAGAAAAGAGGGTATCTTGAAAAAAATATATCAAGAAAAAAAAAGAGAAAAGAAAAGAAAGAAAACCCCAAAATAATAATACTGAAAGTGCTGCACATCAAAATGCCACTACTGATTAGATTAGTTTGTTCAATTCATACAATCTAAGCATGAATTGAACAATTTTAATATTTTGTTGGATAGGTTAGAAAATAAGGATTTTCCAAACAGATCAATCTTGGCAAATCAGTAGTTAGGAAGAAATAAAATTGACTCGATAGTTTAATTTGAGTCAATGGAAGGAATAAGGGAAAGAGTAGGTTATAATTTCAGAAAAAAAGAGATATGGGTTTGCAAGCCTAAATTCACCCTGCAAAAGAACGATGAAAAAGTGTTAGATTAGTGAAAAGGTAGGTAGAATGAAAGAAAATAAATGTGAAGAGACATCAAATTTATTCCAAATCATCATTCAAAAGATTTCATGTATTCTCATATTAAAGAGAAAAAAAAAAAAAAACAAACAAAGGAGTTTTATCCTAAGTTTCAGGGATTTATTCATTTTAACCGTTATTGGACATATTCTATATCATATCCTAAGTACCTATCTTTATACCCTGTTAAAAAATTTCACTTAATCTACCTGACCCCACCATCTGCTCACCCATCACATCATTTTTAAACTCCTACTGCCTTCCACTCCATCTCCGCTTCCACTATTACATCTAATGGCCCACATTCATCCCCCCCCCCCATCCTCCGAAAGTTAACATTGGGGGGGGGGGGTGGGGGGGGTGCATCCAAAATGGGTGGTTTCTGAAACCAACCCACCTGCTACGTCTCAACCACATATCAGTTCACACCCCCCCCATGCCATTCCACTTACCGTCCCTAACCCCCTTTGAAAAGTGGTTTCCACCATAATAAATCCATGTTGTTGACCATTAAAACTCCGCCATTCCCATTGCTCCATGAAGCCACTCTTGTCACGTCTACCCAATCACTCCCACTCCTGCCTAAAGACCCATTAAGAATTTAATTGTTTAAGCCGTTACCCAACAGGCCCGTGCCATGTCAACGGAAACCCCGCCACCCTACAAAACTACCTTTCCTCACCTATTTCAAAGTTTACAATGCTTCAATGTTTTATTGTAACATGTGATCATGTTAAAGGTTGTACACATCTAAAGAGAGTGTGGGAATTTTTTTAATTTTTTGCAGATCAGTAAGAATTCCATCTTCTTCAATCCCCTTTCCTTCCCATTCCCCTTATGATAAAGCAGAAATCCCTTCTATTTCTTACCCTCTCTGTTTAATCCCTTTCTAATATGTGCAATTGCAGATATAAAAAAACATAATCATTTCATTTTCAGAGATAATCATGCCTCCAAAGAAGAAGGATCAAGAGCCATTCAATCCAATGGTTCACACTCCTTGTTGCCCCCACAGGGGAGGTTCTATTCACCAGTAGTGCCCAGTCTATCAGAAAAATGATGCAGGTTCCTGTTATTGAAGAAACCACACCTTTTTCCCATGAAACCCTCATGGCATTGTACCAGAAGTTATATTTTTCCAGTAGAGCCAAAACCCTTGAATTATTCATGGCTACAGACACTCCTTTACCCAAGAAGAATCCTCCATACCCATATTCTACATTTTCTGATAGGACTAAACACATAATCACCGTTCTTTCTTACCTTCTAGGATACCATTCAGACCAATGGATAGATGAAGAAATGATAGGCTCCCTCTTAATACTTTCATCAGACTCTAAGACTTCCATTATGTTCAAGTTCAGTCAATTATTGGCAGATGCCATTCATGACCAATTTGTCAATTTCACACAGAGGAAGTGTTTAAATACACTTCATTCATTGTTTATATGTTTGTATATTTTCAGGAAAACATTTTTCAATTTACAATGAGAAAAGTGAATAAATATTCCTAACCTTAGTCTATCATCTTCTAGACAACAATGCTGATGAAAGATCAGAAAGATTACACTAAAAAATGATTCATTTAATTATTTTTGCATCCAACTATGAGCATCCTCAACAACACAGTGGAACCAAGGATTAGTGAAGAAATTAGAAATATCATGCAGCTTTCAAACCAAGCTAGAACTGGAGACTGGTACTTGTACCAGAACTATACAGAGCTAAGAAAATATGGGTGTAAGTTTCCCCCTTACAAGATGCCAAAGTTCATCCCCATGAGGATCTTTTCCCTGGAGTACATTAGGCAGATGATAAATGTAGATGAGGTACATTTTTTATCAACGAAAAAGAAGTCTCAGTTCAAGATCAAATCCCAAATTGGTCCTTTCATTTGCAACAATAGAGCAACATGAGAGGAGGTTGACAGGATGCTGAAATAAATGAAATTTACACACAGTTTCACTTGGTCTTATGACCCATTGGGAATTATATATAAGAAGAGGGTAGAAAACAAATAAACTCCCTACATTCACACCCACAGACCCAAAATTGAACAATTTATGAACCAGACAGAGTGGATAGCAAACACCTTGCAGGAGGCTGAAGAGCAGGTAATTTCATCTTCAAGTATACAAACCCATACTCCACAAGAAAATAATAGTACATAGGATAAGCAAGACAAAGGAAAAGAACAAGAGAAAGAGGTAGCAAGAAAAATACCAAGAGATGATCAGTCTCCTTTGGGGACTGATAAATCTAGTAGGGAGTTTAAAATGAAATATAGGAGGAGAGAAAGACTTCACATGGGTATAGATAAAGTCCAGGATTTAGGTCAACAGACAGTGATAAATATCAGAGACTCTCCTAGTTCTTCTCCAGCAAGTGGCCAACATGTATTTTCTCCTACAACTTCAGCTACAATTCTATTTCATAAACAAAGCCTTCAAACACCTACATCTATTGCTGTCACAGGGGAAAAGGAGGAAACAATATATGACACCTTCAGGGAGATCAAGAGAAAAAATGAGATATTGAAGACCAGCACCTACAATAAATTTTGGAACCAAACCACTAGTTCACAAAGTAGGCTTCTATCAAATTTTGATTCAGAGAAAGGAAAAATGCGTATGGATTTCTTAGAAGCCCAGATTTCACAGCCAAAATTACCTGCTGATTTTAAGCAAACATCTTTTAAGTTTAATTTCAAGGAAATCCACCCAATAGATCAAATGGAAATGCACAAGTAGACTTTAGAGATGATCTCATCTACCTTGACTAGTACTGCAATGAGTCTGTCTAAATTTTAGGTATCATTGGCCAAATTTTAGTCACAACTCAAGATGGAGAAGATTTCTTCTCTTGCAAAGGATACTAGAATTAAATCCTTGGAGGATTTCATTGTGAATATTGGGTATGATCCAACAAATTTAGAGGCAATAGTAGAGGTCATGAAGAAGAAAAATGCAGACATAACAGCCCTAATAAAGCAACTTAAAATGTCAGCTACTGAATACCCTCTAACCAAGGACATAGAGGAGAATGAAACACAAAAATCAAAGACGATGAAGCTGATAATGGAGCTGTCAGCACAGCTAAAGCAGATGGAGACAAAAATGGAAAAATTAGTAAAAGAAAAGGAAAAAGTAGCAGAGATGGCCATCATTCCCTTGGAGGTTGTTCTTATTGCAGTCATCCTTTTGAATACATAAGCAACTATAGGTACATATGGTGGTATAGAAAAACTGGCTAAAGACATGGAGAATATGTCTATCCAAACAGAGGAGATGAAAAGGCTGGAAGTACAAATAAATATCTTGAAGGATCAAAAGGTAAGATCTGATAATACACATGAGATAGAAGTGCAAAGAGCTCAAAAACATATTGAAATATTGAAAGAGGCAGAAAAGGAAGATTACAATGGTCACACCATTGTACAGGAAAAGGAGATCATATGGACAAGCATAATTGAATCTATGAATGAAATATGGCCTTCTATTCAAATCATATTTAAATAGAAGGAATTAATTGAAAAGGTTAATGATACAATATCTAGTGTCACCAAGGAGCTTGGGGACATGCCTGAGAAAGCTAATAACATTATAAGATTTCTAAATTCATAGAGAAGGTATGAATTAGATAAAATTGGAGTTTAAGACATAACAACAACAATTCTGGAGGTCAAGAAGGTGCTCACCAAGAAAAGTTTGGTCACACAGTTGGAGGAAAAGTGCTACAATTTAGAAATTGTTGTCAGTAGATTCTTTATTAGAATTGATCCATTGACCAAAAGAGGATTACCTTCACTGTTCATGATAAATGATAAGCTTATTTCCAGGGAGGAATATGTAAAGAAACTAGAAGACATTGCTAAGGATACAACCAAGTTTGCAGGTCTTATAGGAGAAATGACTAGAATATCTTTCCTTGAGGCCATGATCAACGATATATTTATTCAACATGAAATTAAACAAATTTTTGTGTTGAGGCCCACTTTCGTTAGATTCACAGAGGCATATGAAATATATCTAAAGTTGATTAGGATAAAGATTCCATATGAGAAATAGTGGGAAAAGTTACGTGAATATCAAGAAGGGTGAAGGCCAGCATATCAGCTAGATCAACATCTCACCAGATCATCCAAATTAGCCAGCACAACAACAAATCAAATCATGCAGCATCGAAATTCTAAAGAATAGGGCCAGATGTCAAATTTATTTCATCGTGTCTACTTCATGGTCACACTAGTCGAATTTTTTTTATTTTGTAATTAATAACAAATTTCTTAGTAGATACGCAAGCATTGTAGAATTCAGTTAAATACTTCATACATTCTGAGTATTAGGGGTTGGACCTTGGATTGTAAAATTTGTCTATTGGAGCATTGTAATTTTTTTGAAGCTGGAGCATCAATAACAAAAGACCTTTTACAGGATACTTGAGCTATGTTTATCTAGTGATGTTATTTCTTTTCTGTGTTAATGTTTTCCATTGTTTTTTTTGTCAGTGCATCATTTAAATTTGATTGTAAAATGGAAATATGAAGATTAATATTTGTTGTTATAGCACCTTATTTCTGGCTGTGTTTACAATTTAAATTTTTTTCCTCTAAAGTGTGGTTAAGAAATTCTTAATTTCTTTTTAACCATTACTAAATTCACTGTTTCTTACATCTCAACATTTATGTTATTTTTAAAATCCAATAAGTGTAGCTAGCTTGCCTTGTAAATGCTCTTGAAAATTTGATGCAACAACCCATCCTTTTATGACTCCATAGCCCGATGTAATTAGTTTAAGCATGTATACTAATCCAACCAAACAATTAATCAAAAAGCAATATTTACTACTATTATAACTAGCATGATATCAGATCCATAAAGCAAAGATAAATCTAAAAGAGAGATCCCTCTCTCAGTCTAGGAGGGCTAGATCCTAGACTCAAAAGTGGTTTGATGTTGTCCTACATAATTATTCTTGCCAATCTTAAAATTATAGAACGATAACAGGATCCATCTGAGAACCAAACAAACAAACCAAGATCTTTCTCATCCAGATGGCCTCACATGCACCTTGACTTGCTGCCATGTATTCTGCCTCCACTAAACTGAGTGCCACAGATCGTTGCTTCCTACCATACTAAGAAACTATTGTCGATCGTATGATGAAGATCCCTCCTTATGTGCTCTTTCTGTCTGATGGACTGCCTGCCCAATCTACATCCGTGAAGCCTTGAAGCTTCAATCCATCTATCTGTATATACCATAATCCATACTCTGTAGTGCCCATAAGATATATCAAGACATGCTTCCTCGCCTTCCAAAAGGGCTTGGTTGGCTTAACCATAGCTTGAATCAATTGGTTAACTGCGTAGCAAATGTCTAGTCTGGTGTTCACTAAGTACATCAGTGAACCTACTAGCTTCATGTAGGTAGTAGCATCCGCTACTTCTCCAGAAGTAGCATCCTCTTCCCTCCAATTTCCTGGAAGATGAGTGTCCATGGGTTCACAAATCTCTATGTGAAACTTACCTAGTATCTCTTTTGTATAGTTTCCTTGAGAAACAAAAAGTTCACCATCCCGCTGCCATATTTCTAAACCAAGGAAATAGTGAAGGAGTCCAATGTCCTTCATTTAAAACTCCCTTGCAAGATCCCCCTTGCATGAGTTTATCAGCTGCTCATCACCTGTCAAAATTAGATCATCAAGATAAAGTACGATAATCAAGAGCTTACCATCAACTACAATATGGTATAGGTTTGCATTCACTTCACTTTTGGTGAAGCCCAACCCGGTGAAATAGCTGTCAATATGAGTGTACCAAGCACGAGGTGCTTGCTTCAACCCATATAGTTCTCTCTTGAGTCAACACACATGTGATTCACTGTTAAAGATATTGAAACCTTCTGGTTGGTCTATGTACACTTCTTCCTCAATTAATCCATTGAGAAACACAATTTTCACATCCATCTGATGAATGCACCACCCCATCTACGTTGAGATTGCAAGGATAGATATATTTGAAGAGTACCTCATGATGGGTGCAAAAGTATCATCAGAGTCGATCCCCTCAATCTATGAGAATCCCCAGGCCACAAATTTTGCCTTGTACTTCTCCACACTCCCACCAATAGCTTGATTTACCTTGTAGATCCATCTAGATCCAACCACTGATTTTTCGACTGGTCATGGGACAATCTCCCATGCACTATTCTTGACGATGGATTCATACTCCTCTACCATAGCGTTGACCCAAATTGGTTTCTGCACTGTTTCCTGAAAGGAAGATGGTTATGTCACAATACACTTGCTATTAAGAGCCATGTATCTAGTAAACCTGTCTGGAGACTTTCTCTGTATACATAGTGAAGTAGGGGCTCCTACATTCTCTGCTGCATCAAGTCTCAATCTATCATATTCCGTGTTGCACCTTCTACCATTCCTAGTGGATGGATCTGCATGAGTGTTTTCTACCACTCCATGATCCTCCGCATGTGGCTGCTCCACATATTGAGGCTAATCCTTTGGAACCAAGAGTTCCTCCTCTGCATGCAAATCTAGCTCCCTCTCAAGGGATAATCACATGGCTTTCTCCTCATCAAATTTTATATCCCATCGTACAACAGTCATTCTTCTATTTGGAAAATACACCTGATAGTTGTGGGGAGTTTTAGTGTACCCCAAAAATATCCCAATCTCAGCTGTTGGTTCCAACTTTTTCTTGAAGTTTTTGGTGACATGAACATAAAAATATGAGCCAAAAATATTAAAATGTGAAACATCAGGTTTCTTACCAGTAAAATCCTCTTCTGGTGTACTCGTGCCAAGTATCCTATGAGGACAAGGGTTTTGAAAAAATATCTTTGTGTTACATGCCTCCGTCCACAGATGCAATGGTATGCCCTGATCATGCAACATCGTTTGTTCTACACCCACACTTGTTCTGTTATTTCTTTTTGTGATCCCATTCTATTGTGGGTTATGAGGTGTAATCAGTTCTCTCTGAATTCCTTCTTTGCTGAATAATTTCTTGAATTCAATGGAGATGTACTCACCACCATTTTTTCTCCTAAGAGCCTTCACATGCTTCCCCATGTCTTTCTCCATAAGTGATTTGAACTCAAGTAACTTTGAGAACGTATGATCTTTCTTCTGCATGAAGTAGATCCAACACTTTCGAGAAAAGTCATCAACAAATATCACATAGTACTTATGCTTTGCTATTGAAGAAGTAGAGAATGGTCCACACACGTCTGAGTGAACTCTCTCAAGGATTTCTGAGGCTTAGTTCTCCTTCTCATGAAAAGTGGCCTTTTCATACTTCCCCATAGTACATCCCTTTCGTGTGTTTGACTGCACAAGTTTACCCTTGGGAAGACCCATATAAATCTGCTGCATGACCTTCAAGGCTCCATGGTGAATATGGCCCAATCTCCTGTGCCATAACTCACCCTCATCCCGAATCACCACTTTTTCCACCTTACCCATCAATGTTGTGTAACCATCTACATCAATTTTATAGAGATTCTTAACTCGAATCCAAAACTTCTTGGCTTGTCATGTTTTTTTATGTCGTAGGCAAGATTTTCCTTCACTGAAAACAACATCATATCCTCTATCCTCCAACATTGCAACTGAGACTAAATTTTTCTTCAAGCATGGTACATGCATTACATATTTTAATTGAAAGAGTTTACCTGCCTGTCTCTGGAAGGTAATGGTACCAATCCCGATAGAACCGTACTACCCGTCATCACCCATTTCAATATGCATATGGAGGTCCTTCTCCTCCAAGCTACTGAAAAGTTATTTGTCTCCCGTCATGTGAAAGGATGCACCACTATCCAAATACCACACCGATCCTATTGCACTTGACACCATGCATGAAATGAGTGAGAAGTCAAGCTCAAATTCCAAGGCAAAAGCCTCACCAACTGCACATCCTGAAGCCTTCTTGTTATTCTTCTTTTGTGGACAGTTAGTGGCATAATGTTTGTGCTCGTGATAGTGAAACACTTCACTCTGGACAAGTCGCACTTCTTTCCATATTTACTAGACTCATATTTGGAATGGAATTTATTTCCTTTGCCCTTATTTTCCTTGGTATCCAAAGCACAATATTTGTCATATTCATTCTTATATGAAGATCCATCTTTGGTATTCCGTCTGCACTCTTCTTGCACCAAATCCGACCAAATTCGTTCCCAATCTGGCAGATTTTCCCTTCCATTGATAGAGTCCTGATAACTATGCCAACTCTTGGGAAGTCCTAGAAGAGATAGGCTCACCAAATCACCATCAACGATAGTAATGCCAATGCTCCCAAGCTCATCCTGACATTGGAAAAAATTTGTTAAATATTTTGGCATGGAGTCACCTTTCTCCATTTTGATCTTCCTGAGTTTATCCTTCAGTGCCAATTTTCTATGATCACTGTTGCTCTGAAATAGACTTATCAAATCTTTCCACATTTCATTTGGTATCACTTTTCCATGGATACTTGAGACAATGTGGTCTCGTAATCCCTCCAGTAAGATCCTCCTCGCCTTTGCAACCTTCTTTTGCGAGGCATCAATATTTTTAACATATGTCACAATGGGTTTGGGAACATCATTGTCAATGAGTTCTTTCAACCCATTGTCCTCTAGTACTGCCTCCATCCTGTCTTTCCAAGAAATATAGTTAGAGCTTCCCTCGAGTGCATAATCCAATCTTAAGCCATTTAAATCCCTTTCTATTATGAATCACCTATAGCACCAAGAAAGTCTTATGCAAATTCAAATTCTATTCACTCACAAACTCAGTCTCTCCTCCACTATAGTGGTTCCCTGTGCTCTGATACCATGTAGAAATTATACAAACAATATGTATATCATGAATTCAATCTGATCTAATAATGTACTAAAGCTAGATACTGAATTTATTTTACAAATCAATTGCGGAAATTAAACACAATCACCAATCACATAAAGCAAAGAAAGAATGAAATCAAACCACAACACAAATAATTTCTCGGGGAAAGCTTGCTACTCAAAACCCCACTATCTTCTATTGTATATTCAGCATGGAAACATGAAACAATTACAATGCAATCTTCTCACAAGAGTCTCCTGCACTCTGCTAACTGTCTCACACTATCCTGGACAAAACTGGCTAACACTTTGCCAATTCTCAACCTCTAAAAAACTTTCCTTTCTTGCACAATTCTTGATGAATTCAACCCCTATTCTTTAAGAATTTTGGCCTTCCTATAATGCGCAAGGATCATGGGAAATCCAATGTGTGTTTGGTTGCATGGGTGCAAACCAATAATCCTACAACTGATAGTTAACATCCCTTTCACCTTTGTCTCAACTAGGTCTCCACTGGAACTGACATGCATGCAACTAATAATAGTAAATCATCAGTTGCATGTTAGATCACTGATTGTGAATTAAATAATATTTAATTCACTTGATCTCTCACTAGTGCAACAAATAGTTACAACTAGCTCAACTGACTTTAACTCACCTAGATTGAGTTAATTGATTTCTCATGCATTAATTAATGCACCAACTGCACTTCGAACTTTGTTACAACTAGAATTACTATGCATGCCTCACCAACTACCCTCAACTTAAAATTCATGAGCTAACTGAGTTTATCACACTCAGTTAAATATTACAAGTGATTATGAGATAAGATTACATTTTATTTTCCATTTTAATTAAGGAAAAATTAAAATAGACATTGCAGCTAATTTAGCCCACACCAGTGTAGGTGCTGCTAAGACCTATTGGTCACACACTAGTGTGGGTGGTGCTAGGACATATTGGTCCCACACTAGTGTAGATGTTGCAATTTCTTGTTGGACTTAAACATGATCCAAATGAGTCCAAGAAAGTTATCTTTGATATGCAGAGTAGTGTGTGTGGAGGTCATCACTATTGGAGAACTACTGCATACAAAATATTGAGAGATGGCTATTTTTGGCTTAACGTTTTTTCTGATGTACGTGTTTAGGTGAGAGCATGTGAAAAATGTCAAAATTTCACTAGTAAGAAACATTTGAAGTCTTTTCCTCTCAAACCCATAGTTGTTTATTCACCTTTTTAGCAATGGGGCTTAGATTTAATTGGATAAATTCATCTACCATCAAGTGGAAAACATCGTTGGATTCTTGTTGCAACTGATTACTTCACCAAATGGATTGAAGAAATACCTACCAAGAATGCTACTCATAAAGTTATCATTAATTTTCTGGAGGGAATCATAACCAGATTTGGATGTCCATCAAGTTTAGTAGCAGATAATGCAGTTTCTTTTAAAGCCACTCCATTGGTAAAATTCTGTGAAGATTATGGCATTCATATCACTCATTCTACATATTTCTACCCCTAAGGGAATGGTTTAGCTGAATCATCAAACAAAATTTTGGTAAGGATCATCACCAAATTGTTGGAGCAAAACAAGAAAGCCAAGGATTCAAAAATGAAGTTTTCTTTATGGGCAGACAAGGTGACAATAAAAAAGTCTATCAATACATCACCTTTTCAAATGGTTTATGGAATTGATGCTATTTTTCAAGTCCAATTAGCCATTCTTGTAGCTAAATTTCTGCAAGATCAAGAAGCTGAACTAGATGATATGACCAGGAGAGTTTATCAAATCATAGAAGTGCAGCAAAAGCAGGAACAACAATCTGATTTGGTGAGAAAATATCAACAAGTTGTAAAGCAAGTCTTTGATAAAGGAACTAAAAAAGAAGATTTTCAGATTGGAGATATAGTGTTAAATTTGGATGCACAACATCAAGATCTAGATAAGCATTCCAAGTTTGATGCTTTGTGGCTTGGTCCTTTAATAATCTTAAACATTTTGCATAATAATACTTTTGAATTGCAACATCTTGATGGAGCACAACTGTTTGGAGGGCCATTCAATGGGCGCTTTCTCAAAAAATTATTTTACTAAGGTTGTTGGTAGCCTAAGTTCACTATAAATACTGGTGTGTTTCATAATAAGACTCCATATCCCAATGAAAAGGCACTGAAACTACAAAAATTTCTTAGAGCCTCACAGGGAGAGCTCTATCCCCCATGGAGCCAATTTTAGCACAGTTTCTTGCTAAGTCATGAGTCCATTCCATAGTTTTATATTAGGATTAAAATTCAAAAAATTTCAAAGTCTGAACTCTATTCTTTCAGTCACTTATCGCAGATTGCATTGCAGTCACTTATCACTGATTGCATCGCAGTCACTTATCGCAAATTGCAGCGCAGGCCCGCTATAAATAATTCTATGTTGCCTGCTCCATCCTGAGATTGTGATACCTCGATGCGATATATCACATTGCAATTCCACCACTTTGTTACCGCTTTATGTTGCCCGCTTCTAAAAATACCCCCAATGTGATTGGTAGGACCCGCCTACCACCACATCATATTACACTATCGTATTGCTTTGTGGAACCACCTTATTTTACAATTGCCATTCCGCAATTCCTTTGTTACCATCTGTTGCCGCTTCCAAAAAATCCTGATTGTGATAACACTAGGAGCCATTTCCCTACCACGTCACTTTTCTTATCGCATATCAAAAATCCTATTTCTAACCATCCATGTTGCCCCTTCCAATTGCAAAATGAGATAATCATTTGATCGCGAAATGTGATAATCCTTTGATCCCCTATTTGTGATAGCCCCTACATCTTGCGATTATATCACATTTCAATTCTGCCTCGATAATGTATTCACTACGCTCCACTCTGTGATTGCGATTGTGATATATTTTAATGCACTTACTCCTCCCTCTTGTTATTATTCCACTTAATAGCTTCTCCCGCTTATTGTTCCATTCCCACACCTTTCACTTACTTTCCATTCCCGCGCTTCACTTCACTCCCCTCCACTCTCATCCTAACATGTGGCCAGTATCAACACACTTTTTAAAGCATAGGCAGGATTTCAGAGGCAGTTACAGGTTTTTCAGAAATTTTGGGAGCACATGTTTTAACTGAATTTTGACACATGTCAACAAGTTTTTCTAAGACAGTTAAGGATGGATTAAAATCCATAACTAAATGGATAATACAAGTGATGGTGAGAGGTAGTTATGAGGTTGTTGTAGGTCTTATTAAATGAAGCTACATGGTTATTAAAGACCCAAGACACAAGGATAAAATTCAACATAAAAAGGGGTAGCATGGCAGTACACTCAGCATTCTAGCCCAGAATTCTTCTCTTCTTCTTTCTCCATATGTCCTTTTTGTTAGATTTCGAGGAGATAAGATGAAATGCCTTTTGACACATATGTTATGTTAGAATTAATGTTTCCTTATTTTTATAAGAGATGGATTTGGTTCCTCTCTTTCTATATATAACACTTGTAAATACTATTTCCAAATTGGATGTTAGTCTACTGAAAGACTGAAAATAATAAGAAAAACCTTTTTTCTTGATGCTGGAGGATTTTTTGATTTAAGGAACATCTAATGTGTGGTGTGTATCTTTTCTTTGTTAATTTCTTCTAAAATATAAATTGCAGTAACTAGCGAAGTGTGAGTGAGAAGCTATTAAAGGATTTAATAGTAAAGTATCTACTTTCAGTCTTCTACAAGTTATATCTGTGTAATAGAACATGTCAGTAAAGATTTCATAAAGGATTTGTGGGATACTTTATACATGCAATCTATTTTCTAAGTGTTGTTTTCTTATAAACAAATTTTGTGTTAAAGGCCATAATCATAGCTGTGTGACTGATTTAGGATAGGAATATTTCTTGAAATAGGTACCAAATATTCATTTTCTTCCACTTGTGTTATTTTCTCCCTATACTACCTTTTACCCACCCAATTTATACTTTCCACAACTTGCCAAATGCATGAATGTCTTAAAGAACATAAAATCATTTCAAAATATTTAAGAAAGCCATCCCACCACTCAAACAACCCCTTTAAAATTTGAAATGAACTATGATGTGTAAGGCTTACTCCTTAAGCAACCAAGCAGTGAATTCTTACGCTAAAAATTACTACTAAGTTGCCTAGTGAAATTCTGAATTTTGAAGGAAAATTAGGAGAGGACCCATCAAACCATGTCATGAAATATCATATTTGGTGCACATTGAATTCATTAATCGATGATTCCATTAGATTATGTATTTTTCAATGAACTTTAACCAGTTCAAAAATAAAATGGTATATTGAATTATCGCTTCAATGCCATAGCAATTGTGTTCTTGACACATTTTCAGCTACCGATATGATATTATACTGGTATGAAACTTTTGAATTATTTGAAAAAATCCTCGTTTACTTACATTTCTGATCATATACATGAATGGAGATGTAGACATCGTTTAGTTAAATTTTCTATTCCAGATTGAATTTTGGCTGAAAGGTTCACAAAATCATTACTTCCAGTCATTACTGAAGATGTAGCCAAATGAGGTGTTTTAACTAAAGAGCAAGTAATTTCTCATGCCTAGCATCTAGACCTTGTTTATACACCATATTTCACTTTGTATGATAAAATTATAGATATGACTCACCCAGTTCAAACAACCTCAACTCCTACAGGATCTCATGCTGTTGACGATGTGATTAGTTCTATCATCCATCAATCTAAGAGTAAAAATAAGAATTCCAAAAACAATCAAATTTTGGCTTTACAAGATTCACTCAATGAAAATCCTTATCTAGAAGTTACTTATGAGATTAATGCCATAGATTCCTCTACTGGCAAGAATAAACTGTTCAGAGGTAAAAATAAAGGAAAAGGTAAAGCGAAACAAAATGATTCTCTGGCAGAGAAATCATACAAAAACAAACCATTTGACGAAAAGAAAAATCCTTGTTATCCTTACCTAATTTGTGATGAATATCATTACACCTAGGAATGGCCTCATTGTGCTAAGGTTACTAAATTCGTTAAATGTTCTCCCACTCCTTATGTTTTGAAGGATCCATTGTTACAGAAAAAGCTACCCTAAGGCCTGGGTTGAGGGACCTAACAGAGCGGATGGCATGTCATCACAAGAAGGACTCTAATTACCAGTTTTTATGCTTTAAACTAGAAAATGAGGATTGTGGACCTTACCTATTTATCCTTCGTTTGAGGTCGATCCCATAGGGTGAAAACCCTCTGCTACTCCTCGTGCTCCAGAACCTTCAAATCAGTCAAGAAATGCCACACAAACTAGTTGTACATCATATATGTCCTAGATGTCAGCATATTAACATATATAATCTCATAAATATAACATGAAATAAACTATTCAAGATTATTAAGCATGTATAAGAGACATAACACATGAAGATCAAGAACATGATGGTACTTATTTTATTGATAACATGTACAAAAAATAGTGGAGAAATCACTTGAGATATGCCATGGCCTTGAGAAAAACTGTCCTCCAGATTTGTCTAGCCCCCACCTCACAAAGCTTCTTCCATAAATGGTGCACAAAGGATGTCACATAGAATGAGTGTGATCATCAAAAGGAAACAAGGGTTTCATGAACTTGGGAAGTGCAGGAGGCACAGGTAAAATATCAGACTTGATCAGGGCTGTAACAAGCTATAATATTAATAATATTCTCTCTCTCCTCCCTTAGGCTATTCCCTTGAGGTATATTTATACTTCCTCAAATTATTTTTTTTCAGTTGGGACCAGTTAGGCCACGGGATGGGGTAGTTAAGTTACACGAAAAATCATAAAAATCACCTCAATAATAGGGAAATAATATATATTTTTAGTATTTTAAATAGCATACGTGGGTCAACTATGGATGGACCCGCGTGTGCACGGGGAAAAAACTGGGCAGAGTCGCGTATGGATTTTAAAATATTGTTTTTTGAGAAGTGTGCCCAAGTCTGAATGGAATGGTTGCCCAAGGCCAATGCATAATTCATCAAGTATATAGAGGTGCTAAATGGTGCTATAACATATGACCCCTAATATATGAGGTCATAAGAGGCACATGATGGCTGAAATGTATTATGTGCATAGAAAGAACCTTGCGAGGACTAGAGAGGACTTCACCAGATTTCAAGCTGCCAAAGGTAGCTCATGTCTGAGGTGGGCATACCCATGCTCAGTGAAATAAAAACATTTCCGCATATCAAGTATGGAGTGGATCCAATATGTATACAAGTATAGCTGAAATGTAAAGTACATAATGAATCATCTAATCACTGCTCGGAAGTACAAGTCAAAATCATGTCCAAGTACCACATATAAAAGACTGATCAATGATGCTGCATAGATATTTGACCACTAAATTCAAAATTGAATCTCCAAGTACCAAATAATAAGTGGTGGAACAAATCTTACAACATGCAACTCAAGTGCCAACATATAAGATGCCGCTGTGATGAAACTGCAACATATAAGGGTGGATGGTGTCACTGGAAAAAAAATGAAGGAGCTGTCAAAGTGAACCAAAACATGCTGATGCAAACCTGAGGTATTCATCGATCACCATGGCACAATTCTACAAAATTGGAATAAATGAGTTAAGGTTGACCATGTGAGAAATCGTTTGATTACTGATCATTGATTTATACTGTTAAAAAATGCGAGACAACTCACTGATAATGATAATTAGTGTCAAGGTTCCCGAGTAAAATATAACAAGTGCGAATAAATGAGTTGAAGTCGAACACTTGAGATAATTTACCAATCAGGAGACATTGATGTATTCTCATCGTCGATAGCAAAGGAGTCTGCACTGATGACTGCAAACCCTAAGGTAATGAAAAAATGACTCTAGACCTTATTCCCAGAGAAATGAGTCAGAGTTGATGGGAAAATATCTGCTGGAAGGAAGGCATTAAGGCATCCCACATCAATCCAGTGTGAGTGTAACCCGAAGGCCAAGATTTGGAAGGAATCAGATGAAGCAAAGTGAAATAACCAACCTGAAGTACGTTTCCAGCATGCACATAATGTAGCTAGTGCATGGAAGAAACCCTCTGAACCAACCAATATGAAAGCTGTCAAAGAGGCGAGATATCCACCGATAGGGTCAAATGGAAATCAAGGTAATGCACGAATACCAGGCGTGATAATGTAAGCTGAAGTCGAACACAAGGGAAACCACTCATTCAAAGACCCATGATCTTGATCAAATGATGAGCAAAAGGTCACCTATCAATGATGTAAATAGGTCTAGGGTGCAACTCTAGGTTTACTCTCATAGCAATATATCAAAGTTGATAAGAGACAAAAATTCCAGTAAGAAGTAAATGAAGAGCTTCTCAAACCGACATGAGCAAAGGACCAAATGGCTGATGTGATAGAATAAGATATTGACAGATCGGGATGGCCAACTGAAAAATGAGCCAAGAGACAACACAAAAATGCCGACTTAGGTTAACTTCCCTTGAACAAAAGCACGACTCATTTTTACTATTGCAGAAAATGATAACTCTGTATAATTTTGTCATGCAAGAGGCATAAAAAAACCCTCCATATGATTTGAAGAGATAACCAACCGAGGGAGTACTGACTCAATAACAAGGTTATGGATTCTCCTGAGTCAAAAACTAAAACCATCCCAAATGGAGAAAAGACTTAGATTTTTTGTGCTTTTTCAAGGGCGACACAACTGACACTGTAGCTTCCATCAAATATGGAAGTATTGTCCCATTCCCGCTCTATTTCAAATATTTAATTTTTTTGTCTTTTTCATATTTCAAAGCCTGAAAAACAATAAAATAATTCGTATAGTACAATGGATAGAACGAGTTTCGGTAAATAGATGCACTAGTTCCTAGGATAGGAACAATCCTATGCTTAATGCAAGGTGGAAAAAACTGGTAAATGATACTCAAAGGAATGTTCCATACATGGGTAAAGGTTTCAAGTTGCGAAGGCTAAGTGATTGCATGGTTAACTTGTGTAGAAAGACATGGTCAAAAGAGGGCTTAAACATGAGTCCAAATGAAGTTGGCTAAAGGCCAAGATAAACAAGTGGTCAATATGCAATGCAATAATACAACTCGACAACAAAAAGGGAGCCTCTAAGGTATATGGCTAGAATAAGATAGCAAAGAAGAAGAGGAATGAAGCTTCAATGTATAAGTCATGACGGGACTAAAGAGGACTCACAAGCCTACACAGATTGCAGCATGGGTGACAAGTGCTAGCGAGGAACTAACTAGGAAGCTCATGTAAAGGGTGGCTCTACCATCATATCATGATTTAAAAAATGACGAGTGAAATTGGTCAAATAGTCATAATATGATGGGATCGACCCTGTGGATAGTGTTCATAATGGAGGCTAGTATGCAGAAGTGTAGTGGAAAGTGAATTCCTTAACCTATATGCCAGTTCAGAATCAAATACCTGCCATGATAGGTCAGTGGACATGGATCCAAAAAAATTGGAAATATCTGAAAATCACCAAAATGGACCTGAAAATAAATTTTCCCAACACTTATAAGCCAAAAGGTTAAATAGCCTTAAACAAATTTGAAAACTATACACAAACAAAATTTGTGAAAAAATTTCAAATTCTGGGCATAAATAAGCATTTTTGACTCACATTTGGTCATTTGTGTTGAGCAGAAGTGGAGAAAGAGCTCTGGAGAAAAAAAAACCCCTTCTTGCAAACGGAGCAACCGACCATTGAATCAATCCAAATCAATCATTTAAGCCTCATACTCAACTTGTTTGTCAAATTTTTTGTCATTTCAAGCAAATTTTGGGATTTTTGATCGTAGGAAAATATGTTTTTCTTGAAACCCTCTGCGTATATGCGAGTTCGTCATGAGGAACTCACGTATAGATGTGACTGTATCCGAATGAAGTCGCGTATGCGCAGAGCGGAATTCAAAAATTGATTTCTAATTGGTCAATTAATGAAATGATTCAGGATGACAACTAGCTTGAGGGAAATAAAGCACAATGCTATAGACAATGAGGTCATGTAGGACCAAAAATCATTGGATATCCTTCGAGGATGCAGATTTTTGAAATTTTTCAAAATGCCAAATATGAGAACTAACACTCGAATGCTCGAGATGTTGGTTAATTATTGGGAACCAAATGAAGACTACTTCATGATAGACCAGATGCCATTGAGAATTGAACTTGAAGACATCTATTTCATAACTAGACTTTCCCAGAGGGGAGAACCATTTGATTTTCATGGTAAGCCCACATGAGAGATTAATGTAGATGACTATTTCCAGGTGTACTGTGTTGATGGTGCAAAGAAGGTGGGGACATAGATCCCAATCAAAGATGTACGAGACTTGTACATGAAAACCCTCCTTTTCACTATTGGTAGAGTGGGAGGGTCAACATCTCTTCACCAGGCCTCATGAACCGACATGAATCTAGCAGTAGATTGCTTGGCTACACTCTATGATTGGTGCACAACCTTATTTGAAAATTTGAAGAAACAACTGAATTCTATTCGGCAAGCCAAAACAAAATATTTTGGATATGGTGCCATTATGCTGACATTCTTCTTTGAGAGAGTCCCAGGGCTTTATCCCAAGATCATCTCAACCATCACTAGCCCTCGTGATCTGCAGATAGCTAGATGGGCAGACTTGATGAAGAGATTGGGGGGAGGTGGGGTCCCCCGAACTACATGGGATGATGAGTTCTTCTAGTGGTGGGATGAATAGGTCATCTCAATAGAGTACTATCCCTATGCTGGGATGGATTTTAGAGCAGATCCAAATTTGGTTCTTCCACCCGGTGCAACATGGGGTGCAATTGGTAAGTTTGCACAATAATTTTTTTGATTATATGATTTTTTTTTTTAAATTTTTTTAAAATTATATGAAAATGAAAAATGTTTTTGATAGGACAATATGACTTACAAAATTCTAATGACCATGATGCAGACATGGGACCGGTGAGACCTGGGGGTTTCCCAAGGCACAGGTGCCACATAAGAGAGGCAGATGATGTTGAAGACCTGGGAAGAACCCTCCATGCCATCCAGAGAAACTTGGAGAGTCTGACTCGCCAAGTACCCATGGCAACCATAGAGGATATTATTGAGGCTATCCAGAGGAGAGTGGTTGGAGTACCATGGGACTTGGTGCGGTTGTTCCACCACGTAGCTACTGCCCTTGTGTTCTTTCGGAATACTTATCTTGGGCAAGGCCCACAGGGATAGATTTTAGGTTTGATCGGATGTCTGTCTTATTATTTTTGATGAAATACATGATCAGACATAAGCCCTAATTTTGTAGGACATGATGGTCCAATTTTTGTATATTTTGAACACACTCTGATATATATATATATATATATATATATATATATATAGCGATTTTATATGATGTGATTGTCCCAAATGTACAACGATGAATGGTGTTTTTGATATTTTTAGAGTATTGAATGATTAATGTGCCAATCAAGTTCTTGATTAGCTAATGAGTCTGCTAACCAATTATCCGATCGAGGAATGTGAATGAATGTAATAAATTGAAATTAATGTTGTAACAAACACACTCTAAAAAATAATTGATGCAAAAATGGGTCTATGACACGATAGGTGTTTTTTAATTGGGAAACCACTAGTTGTGAATCCAGGTAAACTACTAACGAATCAAAACTAAGAGATATTGCCTTCGAGAGTAGGTTGACCACTATAGTGTATTCTGCCACATTATACGAAGCAGGACCAATTCATACACCCCTTGAGACTAACAACTGACTAGATGGATAGTGAATTACCCAAGTCATGGAAGCCAAGTTCCAGGTATGTCTACTAGCACCATCGACAAACCCAAAATGACTCATCTCAACCAATAATGCCTGCCAAAGAAGATAAAAAATCATCAAAGTCACACCAAAAATCGATAAATAGAAATGTACAAAAATACAATATATACAACAAAGCAAATGCTAGGTCGAAGCCTAGGCATAATACTTCTTCAGATAGAGCCCATTTATGGGCTCAACCAGCTCGTTTACATCAAAATCAACCAAGGCATAAGCACCCTTTTTTCAGGACCTTATTAACAATAAATGGGACATACCACATGGATTTGAACTTGCCTACCCCCAAGGCATCCTTCTCTTGGGAATAAACCAAGAAAAGGTCACCTTCAGAGAAAACCCTAGGTTTAATTGCCTTATTGTACTAAACCTTCACTCATTTCTTATGAGCCTCATTCATCGTAGTTGCATCTCGGCACTTCTCATTGAGATTTTTTATATGGAAAATGTGTTCTTCAAGACTAGAGGTGTCAGGAAGAAGCTCAACTTCCAACTTAAGGGAAGGAATTTCACATTCAACAGGAAATATAGATTCCAACCCATAAACTAGTTGAAACAGAGTGAAACTGGTTGCAGTCTTTATAGACATCTGGTATGCCCAAAGTGCAGGGTACATCATGACATGCCAATTGGATCTGGCTTTATCAATTTTCCATTGAAGGATAGTCTTCAAGGACTTTTTTACGGCTTCAACATGCCCATTGGCCTGAAGATAATAAGGAGATGAATGCTCTTGCCGAAAACCCAATTTGAGAGCTAATTTAGCCATCATATTGTTCTGAAAATGAATACCATGGTTAGTGAAAATCTCTTTGGGGATACCAAAGTGATAAATGATTTGGTTGAATAGAAAGAGGGCTTCTGTCTCACCATCGTTCACAAAAGTAGGCATAGCCTTAGCCCACTTCGTAAAGTAGTGTACTGCTACAATAATCTACTTATGACCCTTTTCCAAAGGTGGGTTACGACTAGTATAATCAATACCCCACTTTGTGAACGGACCAACAATGATGACATGAAAGAGTGGAGCTAGATGAGCGCACATCTTCTGAGTATAGACTTGAAAAGGATGACAAATTTTTATTGCCTTAATGCAATATTTGAAAATCTAGGGCCAAAAGAATCCTGAACGCAAGATTTTTGGGCTGTAGAAAGCCAAGATAAATGACCACCACAAGCTCCACTGTGGCAATCATTCAGCACAACCTCAGCTTCTTCAAGATTCAAGCAACGTCTAAAGATAGAATCAACCCCGCGAGGATATAGAGTGTCACTGATAATCAGACAACTTTTAGCTAAGTGACGCAACTTTCGACACTCATCTTTTGAAAAAGCTAAGGGAAAATTCACAGTCTGGAGATAAACAATGAGATCTCCATACCAAGGATCCTGTGAATAAATGAGGAAAATATGTTCATCAGGGAACAACTCTTCATAAACAATCTCTTATCCACAAGGAAACTCAGAAATAAACTCCGCAAATACCAAAGACTTTTTTGATTTGGCAGACAAGAATTTGAGATCAAACTCTTGTAAAATGAGAATCCATTGATTGTATTTTCCCCCAATCACTCGCCTATTGAGAACAAATTGAAATGGATTAACTGCTGCCAAA
Source organism: Pinus albicaulis (assembly GCA_034641835.2). Classification (NCBI taxonomy): domain Eukaryota; kingdom Viridiplantae; phylum Streptophyta; class Pinopsida; order Pinales; family Pinaceae; genus Pinus; species Pinus albicaulis. The sequence goes on from CM076570.1 coordinate 57,252,338, forward strand.
ACATAAGTTTTGCAAAGAAGGATAATGCCTGAGAAGATGGACAACATGGAAAGATGCCAAAGCTAGTTTCTCAATTGGAGAATACCGGAGTTCAAGGCCCACCAAGCCTTGACTAAGGTAGTAAACAACATGATCACAAAGAGCATCATTTTCCTAAACCAGAACCATGCTAATGATAGATTCTACTGTAGCGAGATACAAGAGGAAATATTTGCTATAATCAGGTGGACTCAGTGATGGAGCAGAGGTCAATGAATTTTTCAAAGCATCAAATGAGAGTTGGGAAAAGTCATCCCAGAAGAATGGAACTCCTTTATTTAACAACCTCATGAATCCCTTTGTAACCTCAGCATAATTCACAATAAATCTCCGTAAGAAATTGGATTTTCCTTGTAGACTTTGAAGTTGACGGATTGAATATGGGGGATTTTTGAGGAGGTAAATCCCCTCTGCAGACAGAGGCAATCCCACTAGCCCTAGAGTGGGTCTAGCAACAATCGAAACACGCAAAGCTATTGATTCCTAGTTACAAAAGATAGAATCGCGATAGATCACATACCGTGATTCCTTCACTGCTGTTGTCGAAGAAGAAGTGGCGCTTTCATTCCTAGCTGGACAGGTCACGATCCATGAGCTTGTTGCATCCAGATACCTGTACACATGCAAAGAAGAGAGACAACATGCAACGCAATATTTCACACTTTATAACTATCGATCAGTTAGAGAGGAACGAATTAAATTGCATTATATAATGGACAAACACAATCATGGAACCAATAGCAGAGTCATGTATATTAAGATACGAGAGAGTGATTACAACCAGTGCTCTGACGTCGTGATCTTCCTTCGACAGGGTTCCAGCGGGACGTGTCTCACAAAGCTCGTCAGGGATTCGACATAACTCTCTCTCTCACAGGGTTCTCCTTAGCTCTGCTCTTGATTTTCACTCAGCTATAATTTCCTTCTCCAAAGTTCAGCTAGCTAGAAAATGGAGAGGGCATGATTTTATAGAGGGAGAAGGAGAGGTTAGGCTCCCTATAATCATGGGGCAGAGTCCTATCTCTTATGAAGGTTCCATGAGAGGTGGAAAACCACTTCCTAAACAGGGAGATCCAGAAGCAAACAACCCAACCTCATTTTGATGATCCATTCTGAAGTTGTTAGAATCAAACTTCCACCTTCTATTTTAAAAAAAAATTCCTTAATAGGCTTGGCATGGGTACAACACAGGGACAGAGCACCAGCTGGCACACCCACTAGTGTACATTTTCCTCATTGGCGCGAGGGATGAACTGGCTACCCTCACCAATGCCAAAACATGGGTTTTTAGGGTTTTTTAGAGGAAATGTTCTTGAGGAGAACTCTTGCCCTTATGCAAAAGGATGCCATCAAGGTGTTTTCAGGAAATTTTACTATTCACAGGTCACAGGAATAGTCCTCCAATGTACGAGACGAGGGATTGTAGGGACGGTGACAAAATGATGTGTAACAGATGCCCCCTAAAGCATGAGGTCCGAGAGGGAGGGAGGGGTGAAATGATTTATGAGAACATGTCCAACAGAAAACACTATCGTCGGAAGACCTGCGAATACAAATAAAACTGATATCTCTGACACATGATATGTGGTATGGGCACAGCCATCCATAAAAGGTACTGACACAATGAGATCCAAGGTATGGACGCAACCATCCAGAAAATAAGGATCAACAAGTAGACTCAGGTATGGTCACAACCATCAAATCAAAAGATTCATGTAATAAATCATAATAATCGACAAAGAAACTGCAGCCTGGATGTTTATTAGACAAAATCCAAGGTCTTGCACTCCATCTCGACCCGAACAAAGTACAAGTTCGAGCATATGAATATGTGAGCTGAAGTCGAACATGCAAGAACATCGTTTGATTACCAACCAATAATGAAATTCGTTAACAGACACGAGAGAAACTACCAATAATGATGATGGTTCTCAAGGTACAAGAAGTACAATCCACAAAATGTGAACAGTGAGCTGGCATCGAACACCCGCAGAATCATCCGATCGAAGGCCAGTAATGAAAGCCTCACATCGAATGCGAAGAACCTACCATTGAGGCATGCAGGCTCCAAGGTACCTGAAGGGAGTCTCTAGATCAGCTTCCTGGATAATGAGCTGAAATCGACAGGAAGTGACCTTGATTGAAGGTGGGCCATAATGTTTCCCACATCATCGACACGAGACAAAGGACATAATTTTTTGTGAATCAAGACCAATAGAGAATTAGAGGGAGGTTGAAAACTGCATAGGCCAACTTCTCTTGAACATATTGACGACACGACATTGGATTTGGTAGTATTTGACATGAAGGGATCTGAGGTCATGGTGATGTGGCAAAGAGCAGATGAGTGGTCAAAAGAGATTACCCAAACCCATGGAGGCAAGTAGATAACGAGATGAGATGTCCCCAACTCGACACGAATGTAGACAAGTGCCATGTTCAAGAGTGACATACTGCTGACACAACTATAATACTGGTTCCATTTTCCCCCACCATTTCTAGTGAGTACCCCAATTATTTTTGGAAAAAAGTTTGAAGGGGATAGCATGTGCTTGCGATATAAGTTTGTCCTTTGGAAAAATCCGACCTAGTACATTTTACGAGCCCTAGAAAGGAGAAACTCGAGTAACGTCATTACGACGGAGTCCGATGTCATCAGTTTTTAACAAGCCTGACAAAGGAAGAACTCGACGTATTTTCATGTTTAGAGAGTTTGAAAAGAAAACGGAAAAGAAAACTCTAGCAGTCCCTTTCCGTAGATAGTCCCACAGATCCGAAAAGGTAGAAAAATATGTCTGAGAGAACCTCCTAGTCGTGATAGGCTAGGGTATTCCTTTTTTGTAAATAATCCATCCCAGCCTAAAAAAGGGGTAAACGTATACTGGGTAGATGTCGTTTTGCAGCCAATTTAACAAGCTCAAAACGACAAGCGACTCGGAAATCTTTTCAGTTTTAGAGAGTCAAAAAAGAGCTGAAAGGTGACTCTAGTAGTGAATTTTTCGTGTTTTTACCGAGTCCGAAAAAGTATAAAATATAACTCATCTCTTCGTCAAAATCATATGGAAAACCTGTTGCTGCACAAAAAGACACATGTAAAACATATTTGACGAAAATAATGTGAAAATATATCGAAAAACATGTTTAAAAACCCATTTAGGAATTTGAAAAGCTATAAAAGATCAACAGTGGTAAAAAATATTTACTTTTCAATTTTTACCTCTTTGCAGAGCAACAGTGACCCTTTTGTGCTTCGATCTTCAGGCGACGAGTGTGACCAATCCAGCGGACCAAATCGACTTCCATCCAGTTCAGGTAAGAGCCGACCATTTTGTCCATATTTTAAGCTGCATTTCGTTATATCTAATCATGGTTTGAGGTCTTTTAGGGATGGAATTTCAAATTTTAGGGATCCGCAGTTGGCGCGGGTTCCAGGCCTAGACCCGCGCCAATCCGCTCTATTTTACATATAGGCCGCGCCAGTTGGCGCGACTGTTAGCCAGACAGTCGCGCCAACGGTGCAACAGATATTCCGGCTAAAAAATCTCAAAAATGAACCAATAAAATGCAATTTTGAATACTTGAGGAGGTTTATAATGCTCCTATGTTTGATTTGATGTAGGTACCCAACAAAAATATGGTCATTAAATGGAAAGAGAGAGAACACAGTGAGGAAGATGAAATGGCAATGGGAAATGAGCATTGTATGAATGCTCTCCAGAATTGCGGGCTGCAAAAAATATTCCTGACGCCATGTCTCTGGGCTTAGCCCGAACTACTGAAATATATAATTAGCATCTAGGATGAGGATGAGGAGAAGTTAAAACTTTGAGATCAGGTACTTGAGCTCGAAGTGTCAGACGTGTACTTCATCACTGGAATATCATGCAGGGGTCTAGTTCCTATCTTGACCGGCACGAGGCCTTCAGGAAAAAACATGACAATGGTCATGGATAGGGTGTGCCGAGGGGAACGCAAAGGGATAGGGAGCGGAAAGGTAGACATTCAGACCGTCCCCAATCTAGCACTAAGAGTAGTGCTACATACCATGACGCGGGCTGTGAGATCGCAGGCACCGCACGAGGCTACAAAGACACAGCTCCTTCTTGCATCGGAGTGCTTGGGCCCAACTATTTTTGACTGGGCCACAACCGTGACTATGAACATTAAACGACAACTGACCAAATTCAAGAAGACCAAACTGAAACAGTTTAGATATGGGTCAATCCTGGTGTCATTCTTCCTGGAACGATTACCAATTTTCCAGTGCCAGGAGGCCATAGTCCTGGATCCACCATTGAGAGAGCCACAAATGGCTCGATGGGCGGCATTGATGCCCAGGGTAGGGGGAGGCCAGTAGATGTCTTGGCGGCCTGAGTTCTTTGGGTGGCTCCGACGACAATTGAGCTTCGTGGAGGATTGGCCCTATGTGGGCACTGATTTCACTGGAGACCCAGACCTTCCACTCCTAGAAGGAGAGGATTGGGACGAAGAGCTGGGTAAGACTCTTTTTAGTTTTATGAGTTTTATGATTTTTTGGTATACATGCATTTTCTAATCATCTAATCCTATATGTATGCAGATGTTGGCCTAGAGAGGCCCACCGGAATGTCACCAGTAGCGAGGAGCACCCCTCTCGCTTATGACCCTCAAGGTGAGGGGGGTGAGGGGGATGAGCTTGTACAAAACCTAGAGGGGATCGCTCGTGGAGTTCCGGATTATGATCGTTTAGCTGATGTTCCCTTAGATTATCAGAGGCACACCATGGGGGTGCCGAGTCGTCTCCACTGCTTACTGAGGCGGTTGGTGCGGGCAGTGACGTGCTACCACGAGCACCATGCCGATTAGTCACCTAGGTTTTCTATTTGAATATTTTTTGAGAGACATGCTATCTCTGGATGTAACTGAAACAAACAAGTATATTTTTGGTTTTATATGATGCACACGTTGCAAACACTCGACATATATATATACATCTATTTTATACATGGATATTTCTTACATATGATAATTTTCTTACAAATTGTGTAAATGTCTATCTAATACCATGTTGGCTACTGCGTCTGTTAGTGTATTCATTCGTCTTGGTATATGCCGATATGTAATGTAATCAAAATTTCTTTCAAGTAAACAAATACGTAGATACAGTCTTAAAATGCATGGGTTTCTAACTGAATAATGACCATTGGGCTGTAAAACCACAAGCTGTGAATCCAGATGTATAAGTAATGTGCGAATACCGAGGTTAACAGCCACATTTAATAATTCCAAAACGGCACTATATTCCGCGACATTATTTGTAGCAGGCCCTAGACAAACACCTTGTAAATTAACCAACTCACCAGCGGGATTGTAAATTACCCAGGCTACCGAAGACAGGTTCTTGGTACTGCGGGAGACACCATTTGTGAAATCGACATAAGGAGTAATAGACATCTGCACAATCAGGAAGACCCAATAAGCAGAAAATCGCTTACAAAGCACACCACACCACACATGCACAAAAATGAAAAAATCACCTATGTGCATATACTACGCAAGAATGATTCAAGCATAATATTTCTTCAGGTACAACCCATTTCTGGGTTGTGCCAAAGGAATACCTTCATAATCGATTAGCTCATAAGCCCCATTTTTCAATACATGTTTAACGATATAGGGCCCATGCCACATAGGTTGGAATTTTCCTACCCCAAGCTTGTCACGGGCTTGATCATACAAGAGGACGAGGTCCCCTTTGATAAAAGAGCACGGAGAAACCGTTTGATCGAAATGAGATTTAAGCCAATTTTTCTGTACCTCGATAACCAAAACAGCCAAGCGGTGAGTTTCATCCAATCTCTCAAGATATAGGAGACGTTCTTCCTCCGGGGAAGTGTCGGGCAGTAATTCCACAACCAATTTTAGTGAAGGGATCTCACATTCAACCGAAAGAGTAGCTTCCAGACCATACACCAACTGAAATGGTGTGAATCCGGTTGCACTCTTCACTGATGTTCGGTAGGCCCAAAGAGCTGAAAACAGCTGGAGATGCCAACTTGATTTGTGTACACCAATTGTTCGTTGAAGCGTCGTGACAAGTACCTTGTTCACGGCTTCAACCTGGCCATTTGCTTGAGGGTAGTATGGCGTTGAGCTGTCATGGCACAAGCCCAACTTAGATGTCAGCTCTGCCATCATATAGTCCCGAAAATGAGAGCCATGATCAGTGACGATGGCTTGAGGAACGCAGAAACAAGTGATCATATGGTTGAAAATGAACTGTGCAGCTATCTTACCGTCCACAGCCAGTGTAGGCATTACTTTGGCCCAGTTGGTGAAATAATCTACGGCAATGATGATATAAGCATGCCCCCCATCCGAGTGAGGGTTAAATTTCATAAAATCAATGCCCCATTTGGCAAAAGGGCCCACGATAATGACAGGATGTAATGGGAGAGGCGGCACATGCATCTTGCGTTGGAAGATCTGGCACTCATGACACTTTCGTACTGCAACAATACAATATTTAAATATAGACGACCAGAAATAGCCTGCACGAAGGATATTTTGTGCGGTAGCATAACCAGACATGTGACTGCCATAGGTGCCACTGTGACAATCATTCATAACTTTCTCAGCCTCTTCTAAGGTCAAACACCGACAAAGTACGGAATCAACTCCAACACGATATAGGGTATCTCCGAAAATGTGATATGGTTGCGACTGATGTCGAACGCGGCATCGAGCATCCTTCATTAACTCGGACCGAAAGGTAGATGTCTGGAGGTACACGATGATATCACCGTACCATGGATCGAGAGTGTTGATTAAGAATAAAGTTTCATCCAAGATATGATCCTCGGATTGAGACGGAACAAAGTCGGTAGGGAGAGAACAAATGCGATTAGCAAAAACCAACGATTTCTTTGATTTGGCAGTAGTGAACTCCAAATCAAACTCTTGGAGGATGACAATCCAATTTGAGTACTTGCCCCCCAGAAATTGTCAAGACAAAATGTAAGTCATGGGGTTGCAGTCGGAAATCACAGTTACCGAGCGTAACAGGATGTAATGGCGAAACCGCTGAACGACCTGGACCGCGGCCAGCGCCAACTTCTCGACGTGTGCATAACGTGTTTCAGTGTCGAGGAGGTTCCAAGATAGATAATAAACCACGTGTTCGTTACCGTCATCATCATCCTGTACCAGAACCATGGCAATCGTACTGAATGTGGGAGCCAAATAGAGGGTAAAGTCGCGATGATAATTCAAAGGATGTATTAATGGAGCGTTGACAAGCAATGTCTTAAGGTTATCGAAGTATTGCTGAGCAGTCTCGTCCCAACAGAAAGGGACATCTTGTTTTAGAAGTCGCGTGAACCCTTTGGCTACCTCAACATAGTTCGGGATAAAACGACGTAAGAAATTTGTTTTCCCTTGAAGAATCTGAAGTTGATACAATGAGGATGGGGAGGGGAGATTAACAATAGCCTCAACCTTGAGAGGGTCAAGGCGAATTCTGTCCTTAGAGACAATGAATCCTAAAAGTAGACCAGAGTCAACGCAGAAGATGTAATTGTGAGGATTAAGCCTGATGTTGTAACGTCTACAGAAGAGAAAAATCTGGCGGAGATGTTCTGGATGGTATTTCCGCAGAGTTGAATGAGCCAAAAGGTCATCTAGATACGACTGAAAAACATTACGTATGTCGTGAAAGGCATAGGACATGGCACGCTGGAAAGTAGCCCCAGCGTTTTTCAAGCCGAAAGGGAGCTTCTTATAGGTGAATGTTCCCCACGGACAGATGAAAGTGGTCTTATGTTGATCGAATGGAAGGATATTGATTTGATTATAACCTGAAAAACCGTCCATAAGGGAAAATATCTCACTCCCCGCACAATCGTCAATGACCTGATTGATAAAGGGGGTGGGATAGTTGTCCTTAGGGCAAGCCCGATTGATATCTCGATAGTCAACACAGACTCGAATTGTGCCCTATTTATTATCCACAGGGACAATATTGGAAACCCACTCTGTCAGAGGGATCGAATATATGAAACCCACTTTAAGAAGTTTCTCAACTTCAACTTTTATAGTAGCGGCTTTCCGAGGATGCACTAGACACAGACGCTGGCGCACAGGCTTCGCACCGGGATAGGTGGGAATTTCATGCACGACGATACTGGGATCAATTCCAGGCATCTCTTCGTAAGACCACGTAAAAACATCACAGAATTCGCTGAAGAGACTAGTGTGCACTTGAATCTCATCAGGAGAACAAGTGACTCCCACATGGATGTTCTCGACGACCCCCGGTTTAACGGGGATGTCGATAGGCATCGTTTGGGTAATATTACTCAGATTTCCTTCCAAAAAAAACTTCATGAGTCAATATTGGTGTTTGGAGCAGAGGAGAGGGAACCTGAGATGCAAATTCTCAAGACAATTAGACATTGCCCCTAGGCTGGGCATAAACGAGGAACGATGATGCCCATCGCTCCACGACAGATCTTCGAGAGACATAGCCTTTATGATAGCTTTGTCAAACTGAAAAACTTCTCTCAAAGGATCGGGTGAATCTGCGTCGCCGAGCCAAGGGGATTGAGAATAAGCATCAAGAGCCATGCTCAAAGGATCATTATCAACAGGAGGAGGATCCGATTGCGGAAATGATCTCACAATAATTGATTTCAACTGGGGTCAGAGGCATCGATTCTACAAAAGAGGCAACCTGTTCAGGAGAAGGGATGATCCATGGGTCATCTGACCTAGAGATCATATTGAATTGAACGGTGTTCAGTGGTGGAATGGGGAAAATACCCATGAGAATGGGGTCCTTGAAAAGACCTGGTCCTATACTGTCGGGGGGATTAGGAATTTGATCCACGTAAGACACATTGTTCTTGGAAGACGAGGTAAAGAAAGATAACTGATCGACAGTAATAATCTTGCCCTCATGTGGAAACTTTGAAAGTCAAAAGAGGGTGGATGGAACGCACAACATGGCGTGGGTCCAATTGCGACCGAGTAGAATATTGTAGTTGAGTTTGGCACCAACAACTTCCACTTCAACGTTGACTGTCTTTCCTTGCAATGTAATCGGTAGACTCGCGAGAACACCCAAGGGTTTTGATTCCCTTCCATCGAATGCCTCAAGGGAATTGGGAGATGAAGTGAGGGCTGAAGAGTCGATGGCCTTCCAGCAAGCAGATGACATAACGCAGGTAGAGGTACCTTCGTCCACAATGGCTCTGTGAATATTGAGGTCGTTAATGTCGACTTGTATAACAAGTGCAATTTGGTGCGGGAGTCAGGGGACGGAATTCTCTAGATTGAAGGTGAGAAGGCTAGAATCGGTAGGATCAATTCCACCGATTGCAGATAACAAAGCTTTCTATTGAGACGGACAACTCTGAAGTACTTCCAACGTGGACATCTCGGAAGACGCCTATGCCAAATCCTTAACAATGCTATAATGCTGAGCAGCACGGGCATTTGGATTATAGGAAGACTTTCATAGAACACCTTTGGAAGGTGGTCGTACAATGGGTTCAGCACTGGGCCTCTCAATCTCAAGAGGACCAGAGGTAGATGGGGGAGGAGGGCCATCAACGACTTCCTTCCCAGTTGCCTGGCGTGATCCGGCATAATCCTTCGACCGAGTGGAAATAGAAATAGGTGCAACACCATTCATCATGAAAACTTGAGACCCAAACGGTGTAGATGGCGAAGGCTGCTCAACCATCTGGGTCTTCTGAGATGGAAAAGGTTCCTTAAGAACTACCGGAGTTCCCTTAGAGCCCTTAAAAAGTTGACTAACTTCAGATCGTCTAGGACAAGGGTACTTCGATTTTCGCTGTGAACCATCATCAGCACGTGGTTTGGACGATTTTGGTTTTGGGGCATCGGATTTGGCTTTGCCTTTGCCCTTGTTTTTCCCTTTGGAGGTCTTGTCCACAAGATTGGCTTGGACGACGTCGACCTCTGTGGTATTACCAGAATCTGGAGTAGCCGGAGGAGCAGAATTGTTGGACGAATTTGATTTCTTCTTCCCATTGGAAGACTTAAGAGAAGTCTAAGAGATGGAACCAATAACACCATCAACTGATGGGGTAGTTGGTGCTGTAGAGGTCCCTGGTTGCGGGGCATCAGTCAAGATGTCGTATAACGTGCCAGACTGAGATTACACTAAATCGAGGTACTGGGCACGAGCAATGGATTGTTCCTCGGTTACACATGCCCCCATAGCAATGTCTTGTGCAATATTATTGAAAAAAGAGGTAGTGAACCAGTGAGTTAGAAGCTGATCAGGAATTTCAAACTTGATCAGACAATGACGACGTCTCCATTCGTGAATGTGGTTTGAAATATGAGTAGCTTCGTCCTATTTCAGAGATGTCAGGAGATGCGTCTCGGCTTCGTAACGAACCGATAACTGGAAATGCGTCAGGAATGCCATAGCTAGAGTATTAAAATCTTGAAAAATAGCACGGGACAGTTCTATATACCATTTAGCAGCAGCGTCGGTGAGAGTGCGTTGGAAAAGACACAGAAGAATTGAGTCATCCACCTAAGAATTCAAAGAACACCATAGGTGGTATGTCATGACGTGTGCTTGGGGGTCTTCTCCAGATTTTCCTTCAAACTTAAGACAATCACCAGGCACCTTCGTCAGAACCGGAGGCCTATATATGGATTATGAAGAATCGGATCATTGGTAAATTTGGACACGTCCGGTAACTCCAATGTGGCGAGAAAAGGTAATTGAGGATTAAAAGGCATGCCATGTCCCCGATAAGGACCTGTACCTGTACTCCATCCTGGTTGAGCATAACTCTGCCCCCATTGGTTCTATCCTGGAGGATTATGACCATAGGGGGTATAAGCCAGATAATTGGGTTGATATGGCGGTTGAAAACTAGGATACGGGGGGTGATAACCAGGGTACTGATTCTGATTATACGTGGAACACTGTTACCAATGAAATAGGTAACCACACTGTTACCTACTTTTTTTTGGTAGCATAAAAACCACCCGATTTTGAAAAGTGGTGATGCAGAATCACCCCTTTTTTTTGTGCACATTTTTGACACTCTAATATTTTTATTTATGAAGTATGACTATTTGTTTTAAAATGTTAGTGATTTTCATGCTAATTTTGAAACGTATTGATGCAACATCAAATTTTTTTTTTTTAAGAGCGGTGATTTTCATGCTAATTTTGAAACGTATTGATGCAACATCAACCTTTTTTTTTTTAGAGTGGATATTTTCATGTTGGTAATAAAACACAAAACTTAGATAAAAAAAAATATAAAAAAACAATAAAAAAACCAATAAAAATGTAAAAAAAAAAACAAAATTAACTTGTAAAAACAAAAAATTTAAACAAAAATAAATTAAAAAAACAAAAAAAAAACAAAAATATTCGAAAATTATATCAAAAGAAATGACAAAATTTGAAAAAAAAACACATAATTAAAGAAAAAAAAGAAAAAATTAACAAAAAAGAAAAAAGAAAAAAAAAACATCAAAAACATTTTTTTCTAAGTTATTAAAAAAAACCATATAAATAAAAAAAACATTTAAATAGAAAATTTAAAAATAATTTAAATTACAAAATTAAAATTTAGATAAAAAAAATAAAATAAAAAAAAGGAAAAATTAAATTTAAAAATTTAAATTAAAAATATAATAATAATAAGAAAAAAAATTTACATATTTTAAAATTAAAAAAAAAAAAAAAAAAATTGAAAAAGAAAATTAAAATAAAAAAACCTATCATCAAAAAACAAAAAAAAAAGAAAAAAACCATGTGCAAATAATTAAAAAACAAATATCCATAAATTTACTGGTTTTTTTTAAAATGAAACAATTTATAAATTTTAAAAATGAAAAACTAAATAAACTAAAAGATTAAAAAAAAAATAAATTAAATTAAAATTTAATAAATAAATTAAAATTTTAAAAAATAATTAATTTAAAATATTAATTAAAAAAAAAAAAAAAAATTAAAATAAAAAATTTCAATTAAAAAAAAATAATTTTAAATTTGTTGAATTAAAAAAAAAAAAAAATGATTGTGGTGACGCCGACAATCGGCCTCCCGCCCAGATGGCGGCAGAGGCTAACCGCTGGGCGGGTGGGGAGGCTGCACAAAAAATTCTTTTTTTTTTTTTTAATTTTATTTATTTATTATTTATTTATTTTTTTTAAATTTAAAAAACTAATTTTTTTTTTTTAATTTAATTTTTATATTTGAAATTTAATTTGTTTTTGTTTTTTTTTATTTTTTAATTTAAAAAAAAATTTTTTATTCATTTTTTTGTTTTTAATTTTTTTTTCTAAATTTTGTTAATAATTTTTATTAAATTTTGTATTTTTTTAAATTTATTTAATTGATTTTTTTTAAAAAAATTCATATTTTTTTATTGTTATATTTTATATTTAGTTTTTTCATTTAATTTTTTAAAATTTAATAAATTTTGTATTTTTTTTTTAATTTATTTGAATTTAATATTTCTTTTTAAAATTTTTTTATTTTATTTTTATTATTTTTTTAATTACATAAAATTTATATATATATATTTTTATTTCAATTAAAATTCTGTATTTAAAATTAGATTTTATTTTTTATTTTTTAAAACTAAACTTAATGTTTTTAAATTAATTTGTTTTTTATTTTATTTTTTATTTAATATATTTTTTTCAATTTTTCATTTTTAATTGATTTTTAAAGTTTTTTAATTTTTTATTTTAACAATGTTTTTGTTTTTTTTTTTAAATTTTATAATTTATATTTAGAATTTATTTGTTTATTCATTTATTTATTAAAATTTAATATTTTTCTTTTTTAAATTTAATTTGTTATTTTAATATTAACATTTATTTTTTAAATTTAATAAAATTTAATATATATATTTTTAATTTAAGTTTTTATATATATATATATATATATATATATATATATATATATATATATATATATATATATATTATTTTTTATAATTTAAATTTAATTTATTTTTTAAAATTTATTTGTTTTTTTATTTTTATTTTTTTAAATTTAATATTTTTATTGTATTTTATTTTTCATTTTTTAATATTTTTTATTGTATTTTTTTTTTTAAATTTTTATTTTAGAGTTTTAAATTTATTAAAATTTAATATATATCTTTAATTTTTTTTTTTTTTTTTTTTTTAATTTAATAAACATTTTCTTTTTCTTTTTTAAATTTAATTTCTATATTTTATTTTTTATAATTTCTTTCTTTTTTTAAACCTTTTTTTTTCTTTTTTATTTATATATTTTAATATTTTTTATTTTTTATTTTTTTATTTCTATATATTTTGAAATTTTAATCTTTAAATTTTTTTTTCCTTCTTAAATTTTTGGTTTTTTTTAATGTTTGAATTAAAATTTTTATTTTGTTTTTATTTTTATTTTTTTATTCCTATATATTTTTAAATTTTAAGCTTTAAAATGTTTTTATTTTTTAAATTTATTTTTTTTCTTAAATTTTAGGTTTTTTTTTTAATGTTTGAATTTTAAAAATTAAAAAATGTTATTTCTATTTTTAAAAATGTCAAAAATATGACACAATTTTATTTTTTGTTACTCCAGCATCAACTGGTTTTGTTTTGAGGGTGTTTTTTCAATCCTTTTTTCAAGAAACAATTTTGTTTTTAGCATAATTTTATAAAATGTTGAAATTTGACCTTAAAAAAAAACCAAGTGCGTTTTGGAATACACTTTTTTTGTTTTTGGGGTGTTTTTTCATGTTTTTTGAGTCTTTTTGGGCTAGAGTTCTCGTTTTGAGGTCAGGTTACCTATTTCATCGGTAATAGTGTTGTGGGCCCTGATTGAGCAATGTATGGATTTTTCTGTGGAGTATAAGTATAGTCTGGCTGTTGAGGGTAATAACCAGAACCTCGAGGCGGGTTGTAAACCGGTCGAGACTGACCTTGAGGGTAATAGCCGCCTTGGGGTCGAACGGGCTACTGGTAAGTGGGGCCCTGCTAAGTTAGATAAGTCGGGCACACAGGTGGATTCGGCTGTGGCGTAGAATAGATCAGCGACTAAGTAGGGTTAACAAGCTGTGCAGGTTGTCCTGGTTGAACAGGTTGACCTGGCTGATGAGGGACACCAAGTTGACCCGGATGAGCAGGTTGGCCTAATGGCGGGAGTGGGCTAGGCTGTGCCTGATAACCAGGTTGACCTGTGACAGGACCATAAGATGGCCCTGGCAGTGCAACATTTTGACCAATTGGAAAATGAGGCTGCTGAGGTTGCACCAAAGGTTGAGAAGGATGGGTTTGCCCCCCAGGACCGTATGGAGGTCTAGGTTGATACCTCGGTTTCCCTGTCGGTCCTTGAGGTTGCCCTGGTTGGACCACAGGGTGAGGCTGCAGAGGTTGACCTTGAGGATTGTAAGACCGCCCTTGCGGGCTATAAAATAATCCCTGCTGGATCGAAGGTTGTCCCTGTAAGGGTTTTCCTTGCGGGTCGTATGCATACCCTGGCTGGGCTGAAGGTTGTCCCTGGAAGGGTTGTCCTTGTGGTCCAGAAGCATATCCTTGTTGAAACAAAGGTTGTCCCTGAAAGGGTTGTCCTTATTGATTAGAAGGTTGCACAGGTAGGGTAGATATAAAACCGTTAATATACTGATAAGCCTCAGGAGAAGGCAAACAAATGGGGTTTCCCTGCTCATCATATTGATATGGAAATGTGTAGATCGGGGCACCATCCGCTCCATAATGAGAAAAGTAAGGACGATTAAGATCCTGAGAGGACTGACCAACCTCGGAGATCGGGAGCTGTAAAGACATCTGGTACTCCTAGGGAGAAATGTTCTCGGGAATGGCAGAAGCTATATAAACGTCTTCAGGAATTGACAAGGTCCTAGTTGACTGAGTGGTGACAAAAAGCGTAGACGTAGCCACGCAGACAGTAGGTCTAACAGGTACCGATGTGCCGTAAGAGGTGTCGATGGTGACATCCCTAACGAGGGAATGGTCGGTTCCGTGGACAGAGTCGATATTCCCATAGAGGCAATAGCGACCATGACCTGACTTAAATACCTATATCCAGCTGTGAGCGATGGATCAGGTGAAGACAAAACAGATGGTTCAGGGATGTCTTCAGGAAAAAGCTGGTAGTCTTCAGTAGAAGTAGGAATTCCCTCAGTAGGAGTAGGATTGGATGAGTCCATGTCTGACTCTGCCGTAAGATCTTCTAAAAGACGACGGGGACTAGGAGGTATGACAACAGCCAAAAAGGGTGATCCCGATGTAAGAGGAGGAAGTGTTCCCCTACTCCAAATCCAAACCAAGCGTAGGACAAGGGCCAATTGAACCCAACTAGTCCTCCAAAGGGAAGTTCAGATATAACTAGTCCCCCGTCGGGAAACTCGGATACAACGGGCTGTTGATGCTTAGTAGAGGACTAAGAGACCTCTGATGAATCATCTGTATCAGGAATACCAGTAGATGAAACTAATGGTTCCTCCACTGTGACAATAGCAAAAAGAGGAAGAGATCAAAAACAAAGATACGCGGGCAAAAACCAAGGCAAACAAAAACAACCAAAAAATCAATCTCTAAATGGGCATGTGATCGTAGGTGATTAATTTCACCACATTGAAACTGTAAATTTTACTGTTTCATGTTTTAAGAGTCTAGAACCGAGTAAAATATGATTCTATCACTTTCAGTTTGGAAACAAGCGTGAAAGTACAAGCGCTTGATGATCTTTTCAAATTTAGGGAGTCAGTAAAGATCAAAATCACTGCTCTGGTAATCTAGGTAAATGGGTGTACCAGATATCCATGAACTGCCATATACACCTTGGTAAAAATGAAAGATAAATCAACCAAGGACTTAACATACGTGCAGGTAATCTCTCAGAATGCTATGTCCAGTGTATCACGGGTAAAAGGAGGCAGACTCGGCTTCCTATGGATAAAGTATTTGCAACCTAATGGGGTCTCCCTTTATATACACGACGGTATGGGGAGCACAAGTCCATACTAGCGCTGTTTGTAGCCAGATGGCGAGCGACAGCTACTAGGCTTAAAGACGCTGAAACACGTCTCTACCTTAAACTACTAGATGTTCCGTTAAGTTTCAATGCTGCCTTAAGTTAATTCAGTAAATTTTAAAGTTGATCTTCAATTTATGTTTCAATTTCAAGGCCCTATCAAATGTTGGATCTCATAAAACCTCTAAATGCAAAATACATGCCAAAAAATATCATTTTGTTCAACGAAGAGCTATCTACGGGAGAGTTGAGAGCTTTCAAATGACAGCAAAATGAACACACAAAAACATCCACTACTATTTTCAATGCAAGCTAATGAAACTAGAAAACTTTTCTCTAGAATTATACAATGCTAGTAATGCGAAAAAGTTTTCAATTTTCACTACGGCAATCAAAATTCTAAAGATTTTGTTTTTTTTTGTATTTTTCAATTTATTAGAGAAAATGCACTAAATAAATGAAAAACTAATGAAAAAATCAACTTGAGAATGATAAAGAGAGAGCTGAAACAAAACAAGTTCACTCAACTCAAACAAGCACAATCAAGACTCAAACCGATGGCAAAATCCCTCAAAGTGAAGAAGAATCTCGAAAGAGACTCAAACAAACCGTGTGATCTAGGCTTGGAGAAACACAAAGTGAAACTGAACGAAAGAGAGGACAATCACTCAATTAACACAATGATTCAATGGGATTCAACAAGATGAATGCAAAGAAGCAAAAACGAAGTTGACCGAGAAAGAAAAGACCCAAAACTCCCACGGGAGGCTTAGCACACTAAAGCACCTAGAAGCCTTAGGGCTAAAATGAAAAATTGACAAAAAAGGGCAAACAACTGGAGGGCAAGGGCTAAACACAGTTAAAAATGACTTCAAAGCACTCAAGAAATTAGAAAAAATGAACCAGGACCAAAACTCAAGCTCAGAGAGTCCAAGAACAGGCAAACCCTAAAACCAAGCAGGGTTGGCGTGCCTATTTGGTTGTAATCTGCACCAAACAGGGGTTGGCACAGGTGCCTAACTAGCAACAAGCGCCCTTCAGCGCGACTGTCAGAGGGATAACCACGCCAATCAGGTTTACCCTAGCAAAATGATGAAAATGAACTAATAGAGGCTAGATTTCGTCTTCTGGGGGCTGAACAAGGTCTTAACACCAAGGAAGGTGAACCAGAAAAGCAGACTAATCAAACAAAAAGCCAAAAAAAACCCAATAGAGGAAGGAACAACTCCCACTGATCCCCAGTGGAGTCGCCAAATTGTTGAGGAGGTAAATCCCCTTTGTGGAAAGAGGCGATCCCACTAGCCCTAGAGTGGGTCTAGCAACAATAGAAACACACAAAGCTATTGATTCCTAGTTACAAAAGATAGAATCACGATAGATTGCTTATCATGATTCCTTCGTTGCTGTTGTCGAAGAAGAAGTGGCGCTTCCATTCCTAGCTGGACAGGTCACGATCCGTGAGCTTGTTGCATCCAGATACCTGTACACATGAAAATAAGAGAGACAACATGCAACACAATATTTCACACTTTATAACTATCGATCAGTCAGAGAGGAATGAATGAAATTGCATTATATAATGGACAAACACAATCATGGAACCAATAGCAGAGTCATGTATATTAAGATACGAGAGAATGATTACAACCGATGCTCTGACGTCATGATCTTCCTTCGACAGGGTTCCAGCTGGACATGTCTCACAAAGCTCGTCAGGGATTCGACAGAACTCTCTCTCTCTCATAGGGTTCTCCTTAGCTCTGCTCTTGATTTTCACTCAACTATAATTTCCTTCCCCAAAGTTCAACTAGCTAGAAAATGGAGAGGGTAGGCTTTTATAGAGGGAGAAGGAGAGGTTAGGCTCCCTATAATCATGGGGGAGAGTCCTATCTATTAGGAAGGTTCCATGAGAGGTGGAAAACCACTTCCTAAATAGGGAGATCCGGAAGCAAACAACCCAACCTCATTTTGATGATCCATTCTAAAGTTGTTAGAATCAAAATTCCGCCTTATATTGTTAAAAAAAACATTCCTTAATAGGCTTGGTGTAGGTACAACACAGGGACAGAGCGCCAGCTGGTGTGCCCACTAGTGCACATTTTCCCCATTGGCGCGAGGGATGAACTGGCTACCCGCGCCAATGCCAAAACATGGGTTTTTAGGGTTTTTCAGAGGAAATTTTCTTGAGGAGAAATATTTCCCTTATGCAGAAGGATGCCATCAAAGTGTTTTCAGGACATTTTACTGTTCATAGGTCACGTGAATAGTCCTCCAATGTACGAGACGAGGGATTACAGGGACGGTGACAAAATGCTGTGTAACAGGGATGCAACTAAAGTATTGCCTCAACCTTGAAGGGATCTACCCGAATCCATTTCGTAGAAACGATGAATCCCAACAATTGACTAGATGTGACAGTGAAAACACACTTATTAGGGTTCAACCGAATTTTATAATAACAACACCGTTTAAAAACTTAATGAAGGTGTGAAGGATGATCAATTATATTTCGAGAATGAGTAGTTAAATCATCCAAATACGCTTCGATAATATTCTTGATGTCGTGGAAGGCATAGGACATAGCCCGCTAAATTGTAGCTTTAGCATTTTTAAGGCCAAAAGGCATATTTTTGTAAGCAATATTACCCCAGGGGAAAATAAAAGCAGTCTTATGCTGGTCTTCAAGACGGATCTTATTATATCCCGAGAAACTATCCATGAAGGAGAACATCTTGTTCCCTGCACGCTCATCAATAGTTTTGTCTATAAATGGTGTGGGGTAATTGTCTTTAGGGCATGCCTTATTTAAATCCCTGAAATCGATGCAAACTCGTATCGTTCCTTGTTTCTTGTCCACAGGAACTAGATTCGAAACCCACTCTGTTAATGGAATGAGGTATATGAAACCTGCATTTAGCATCTTCTCAACCTCGGCCTTGATAGTTGTAGCCTTCCTAAGGTTGACCAGACAAAGCTTCTACCGAATAGGCTTAACATTTTCATAGGTCTTGATATCATGCTGGATAATAGATGGATCTATACCAGACATTTCCTCATAATACCAAGCAAACACATCCCGAAATTCTCGAAAGAGATCGGTGTAAGTCTGAATTTCTTTAGGGGAATATTCAAATCCAATGAAGACATTCTCAATAATGTTGGGATCTCTGGAGTTGTTCACAGGGGTAGTAGAAGAAATGAAAACCATGTTCCCTTCAGAAAAAACTTGTGCTGGTGCTAAGGGGTTCAAGAATGGGTGAACAGGACCAGAATGCTGAAGGCTAGACAAACATGTTTCAACTTCTCGCAAGTTTGTTAGAAAATAGGACCAATGATGCAAATCATCCCACAGTATTACCACACCATTCATTTCTTAAAGGATGGCCTCTTCAGATGGAAGAGTGGTATCAAGGAAATCCTGAGCAGAAGATGAATTAAGAGTCCAAGACGGAGCCACATCTCCATCCAATTCCTCCAGTGAAAGAGAAATTGGAATGGGCTCTGCAGAGTCAACAATATATTGAGAAGAAATCTCAGCTGCAGACATAGGAAATTCCATTCCACCCACTTGACCTTCCTCCAATGTGGAGGTAGGAGAAGGCAAGTTCCAAGGGTTCGAAAAATAATGAGTTCGAAAGAAATCTCTTTGAGTAGGAACCCTGGAGGATGAGATAACATGAATATGAACCAAAGGAGGTGGAATATCAAAAGTACACATCAACGATGTATACATTACAACCCCCAAATTCTCAAAAGGTTTCTTGGTATCATTCACTAAGGGTACAATCGAGTCAACAGATGCATTCGGATCTACAGGAGAACAATCCATCTAATCAACAGTGAAAATCCTCCCTTCGTGGGGAAAACATAAAATTCAAAATAGTGAGGAAGCAATAACATCCATCTCATAAATCCATTTTCACCCCAATAGAAGGTTGTAGTCTAGATTGGCATCAACTATCTCGACCTCGATATTGACAATTTTACCCCCAACACAGATGGGTAAAGGGGGTAAATATGGAACAATTCCATGTGGCCTGTGAGAATGACCGTCAAACACAGTGAGAAGAGTAGCAGAAGGGACAACTGAAGGA
The DNA here is from genome assembly GCA_034641835.2 of Pinus albicaulis. Classification (NCBI taxonomy): domain Eukaryota; kingdom Viridiplantae; phylum Streptophyta; class Pinopsida; order Pinales; family Pinaceae; genus Pinus; species Pinus albicaulis. The sequence goes on from CM076570.1 coordinate 57,272,489, forward strand.
GATCCAATAGCCTTCCAACATGATATAGAAATCACACACATGGAAGCATCCTCATCGACTACTGTTCGAAAGATATTGATATTCTGATATGTAGACTTAATATGAAAATCCATATGATGAGGAAGTCTCTTTTTGAAATTCGACATATCAAATGTGATCATAAGATAATTTTTTGGATCAATAACCCCAATGGTAGTGAGCAATGCACTCCTTTGTGCAGGGCACGAGTGTAGTACCTCTAATGCAGACATGGCACAAGGACTTTGAGGCAAATCTTCTACAATTGAGTAGTTTTGGGTAGCCTTAGCATTAGGATTGATCATCATACACTTTGTAGACCCTTTCGGCATTCGAGGTATAGGTTCAACTATAGGACTCTTGATATGGAGTGGCTCAACATTATTAGGAGCACCTTTAGCTTTCAAAGACTCAACTTCACCATAATCACGAGATCTCACAGCGATATCTACGTCAGCACTCATCATATATACATTTGATGAATTTTCCCCTTCCTAGTTGCCCCCAGAGGGAGCTCGAGTATTCGCGTTCACACCAGTAATTAAGCAGCTTCTTCCCTTAGGGAAAAGGGTTTGTTAGTACAGCCTGGGAGCTAGAAGAACCCTGTTGAGTTAACAAGCATTGAGCATCTTGAATTTTTTAGGCAGAGGTGAATAAGATGGTCTCCAGTGCATAGCTTGCATAGAAACTTAACCTTCTTCTTATTTTCCCTCTTACCCTCTCCAATATGATCGTTGCTAGGAAATGTAAGCACAGAGGAGCCTAGGAATTGCATCCACCATAGAAAGGATTCCCAACTTTTTGAAAATAATAGCCTAGATTTGTTGAGGCACCAGGTTGCTAGAGATTGTTCCTAGAAAATGCTGAGCCATAAGAGAAGCCTTGTGACCCAACACTCGGAGAAGGACCCCCTCCCATTGTAGGGTTACTATAAATAGGGATATTCCCTCCAATTGAAGTGTTTAATGAGGAAGAAACCCATTGGTAAGGGTTACAAGCATTGGAGAATGGAGAAAAACCCTGAGAAGTACCTACCGAAGGGAAAGTAACATTCCCTTGCTGACCAGAGAAAACTGATTCCCAACTCCTAACCCTGTAAAATTAGGGTTCCATCCTGAAAAAGCATTAGAGCTTTGACCTCCGATGAAAGGATTGAATCCTTGATTTTGAGAGGTGAATAAAAAAGATCCTAAGGAAGGGTTCGAATGAGGAATATTCCCACTTCCAAAGGGGAAACCTAAAATGAAGCTTATATACTAGCCATAGAAGGCGTAGGTGCAGAGACATATGAAGCAACGGTGAAGGAGACAGAAGGAATCACACTAGAAGGCATTCCAAAAGAAAAGGGGCTAGAATGAGAAGCATATTCTTGGGTGTTTCCAGTCGTAGATGGAATATAAGTGGAGCCAAACATAGTAGCACTAGAACTGATTTTTGAAATGGGAATGGTACCCCTCCTTCGATTGAAAGAGAAGTATGCACACTTGCAGTGCTCATAGTCGAAGCTGTGTTCTCATCCGTGGCCATCGAAAGAAAGGGATAAGAAGGATAGGGGTTAGCTGGTCTCTGAGACTCATGCCCAACGTACAAAAGAATGTCTGGAAAATTGGTAGGAAGAGGAGATGAAGGAGTAACACAAGGTTGAGGAACCTCTTACACTTCAACTTCTTCTGCTGGAAAAAATACTCTATAGATGAGTGGAGTACTCCTCTATACAATACCACTAGTACTAGGACCACCCACACAAACAACAACCCCGGATGGAGGATCACTCTTCGTTGCATTCAAAACTATTGGATGAAAATTACCCACTGAATTACTCCTACGCCTTCTTGAAGAACGTTCAGTACTTGTAGGAGAAAGCCCACGAAGCCTCCTCGTTCAACGAGGCAAACGATCAACCGATTTTGATAATTATGTTATTAATTAAACTCAAAAAATTAAGGAGCTAGGAACTATAAGAGCAAAGAGAACACTCTATCAAAAGTCCCTAAGATACATTCAATAAAGCAGCCTTCAGGTATTTCCGCTCAGGGTGATTAGGACTGGACACCAAAATACAAGAAAGCGAATAAGAGGACCTTCCGAAAATAGTCTGGGGTAATTACGCCCCAGGCCTACTAGCAAAGGTAACAGAAGCAATTACGCTGAACTCCTGACAAAATCCTTTGCTATTGAAATTCCCCAAGCTTCGCAAGGGAACCCTCTAGAAGTAATAATGAAAGTGATGCAAAGTCTTCCTCAGGTACCGCAGGTATTCCCCCCGCAGTCACCTATGCGGTCCCTAGGAAACGAAACTAAGGGCACCAATCCGTATCGGCAACCAGGCGGAACGATATTAGGTCAAGATTCAACAAATAGGAGAGGGGGTATCTCTCTTCTTTTCCTTCACTCTCCCTCACTCTTAACACTCCAGAGGTAGAGATTTCACGGTCCACTTAACGGAATTGGATTTCGCTCATTAATCAACTTTCTACGATTGAAAATTTTGAGCGGCCTTGGAGAGTTAACTCTCCACTCACCTATTCCAAGGCCCTATGACCTAGCTAGTTGGTGTATGATTAATGACAATACAAAAAAATTCTAGTTAATGTTAATTATATCTCTTGATTTTAAATGGATGTTACTGAAGTCACAGGTAGATGGAGGTGAAACTGATGACGTTTTTCGACGCAAAAGAAATCAATGAAAACCTACTACATGAAAATGCAATATTTTTCTTTTGATTAGTATATATTTATAAATGGGTTCTACGAAACTAATGATAAAAAAAAAAACTTGTTTTTTCTTTTCAGTTATCACTCTTCACACACTTAAAAAAATTATAAAAAAGACTTAAAATGCTTCAGTGCAACTAATGCAAAAACTAACAATGATATGCAAATTATAAGACTACTCACTAAGGAAGAAAAATGAATTTCTAAAAAATATTGGTTCGATCACTTTCACAGACAAGCAAGGCAAGTCCCAACAAGAACTCTTTTGCATACAAAAAATGCCAAAATACACTTGATAAAAAAGAGAGAGAAATCCAAACAAGGACTCCTTTCAAGACTAAGCAAATGCACCAAAAACGAGAAACTAACAAGCTGCTTCAAAATGGATGAAAACCATAAAAAAAAGCAACAGAAAACATTTTTTTTTTTTTGGCTTTTCACTTTTAAGGAAAACGAGAAAATTTCAATGAGAGAAGCACAAAACTACTCAAGAACCAAAATCAAGAAAATGAGCCACAAGGAGACTTCAAAACGCACAAGCCAACTATGCAACTTTTGTTGTGGGAATCAAACAAACAAGAAGAAGTAACCAACTCAAGAAACTGATTCAAAACAGTAGCACAATCTTCCAGCAAACAAAAACTCAAGAAACTAAAAAAAGGTCACTTCAAGATTCACTAGAAGGCTAGTCCCAAGAAACAAGAAAACCAAAGAATTCAAAGAGGAAAAAACCAAAAAGTGAAGCAATGCATAAGGTGTTATGAATGGTCATAACAACAAAGAACTCTAGGAAGAGGTCTTGGTGCTACAATCACAATTGAAACTTCACAAAATAGGAAAAACCATAAAATGACTAGGTCTTCACAAGAAAAAGAGAGGAACTAACATACATCCACAAGAATCACATTCTAGACACCTAAGAGGTTCCACAGGAGTGGCCAACCATAGGCAGGAAAGAATTACAGGGCCTCAAAATTCAAATTTTCAAAATTTACTGGGCATACACGGGTTCGTTGTGTGCAACACGCGTGTATACACGACTATAACCAAAGAAACAAGCGTATACGCGAGTTCTTTTGAAGAAAACAGTAGGCATACATGACTGTGTACAGGCGAAGTAGCATATATAAAATTAAATAAGGAAAAAAGAAAAACCTAGGCTGATCTAGAAGATCAAGACCTCTGCCTGGTTGGGAAAAAGACCTACTAGACTGCAAAAGTGATTAAAATGTTAGGGAACACACAAGACAGATAAAACAACTCAAACTAGGAATTACAAGGATGTAATTCCCAGAGGAGTCGCCAGTTCTGTTACAGGAAAAGCTACCCTAAGGGCTGGGTTGAGGGACCTAATAGAGCGGATGGCATGTCATCACAAGAAGGGCTCTAATTACCAATTTTTATGCTTTAAACTAGAAAATGAGGGTTGTGGACCTTACCCGTTTATCCTTCGTTTGAGGTCGATCCCTTAGGGTACAAATCCTATGCTACTCCTCATGCTCCAAAACCTCCAAATCAGTCAAGAAAAAGCACACAAACTAGTTGTACAACATATATGTCCTAGATGTCACCATATTAACATATATAATCTCATAAAGATAACATGAAATCAACTATTCAAGATTATTAATCATTTATAAGAGAAACATAACACATGAACATCAGGAATAGGATGGTACTTATTTTATTGATAACATGTACAAAAAATAGTGGAGAAATTACCTGAGATCTATCACAGCCTTGAGCAAAACCATCCTCCGGATTCGTCCAACCCTAGCCTCACAAAGCTTCTTCCATAAATGGTGCACAAAGGATGTCACATAGAAAGAGGGTGATCATCACAAGGAAACAAGGGTTTCCTGAACCTGGGAAGTGTAGGAGGCACAAGGGAAATATCAGACTTGATCAGGGCTATAACATGCTATAATATCAATAATATTCTCTCTCTCCTCCCTTAGGCCATTCCCTTGAGGTATATTTATACTTCCTCAAATTAGTTTTTTCAGTTGGGGAACAGTTAGGCCACAGTATGGGGTAGTTAAGTTACAAGAAAAGTCGTAAACCTCACCTCAATAATAAGGGAATAATATATATTTTTAGTATTTTAAATAGCATACGTGGGTCAGCTATGGATGGACCTACCTGTGCACGTGGGAAAAACTGGGCATAGTCACGTATGTATTTTAAAATATTATTTTTTGAGAAGTGTGACCAAGTCTGAATGGAATGGCTGCCAAAGGCCAATGAATAAGTCAAGTATATAGAGGTGATAAATGATGCTTCTCAAGAAATTAATATGGTTTTACATAACCCATATTCTTATTCCACATCAACGGATATCATGATGATGTCCTCACAAGTTATGGTAGCTACAAGATCTAAAGATTACTGATCTAAGGGTCCTGTTGTAGATGGAAACGGTTCTAGTTCACCTAGTCAATATTACACATGAATTCATCCTCTTTATAAACCATTATAGATTGAAAAACCAAATTCTGACATTGAAATTCCACCACCTCCTAAAGGTGTTCTTTGAAAATAATATTTTAATCCTCATGCAAGAGCTGCTCAGAATTACAACATTGTTGAAGATCTGGTGATGATTCCTTCATCAAATTTAGCTCTTGAAGTGTTGCAAAATTTCCCAACACAAAGGAAATTTCTATTTTCAGAAATTGGAGCAATTGATCCCCGGGATTCTAATCTTGTTGTCTTTTATATTGAGAGTCATGTACCTAGACTCCCACATCAACTGAAATTTCAAATACATGTTTTCTTCAAAACCAAACAAGTCTTTTGTATGGTAGTTGATGAAGGATATTCTACATGTACCATGTCTATTTCTTGTTGGAAAGCCTTGGGTTCTCTAACCATCAATCAGTCTCCCACAACTTTGAAAGAATTTGATGGGAGAGGTTTTCATCCATATGGAATTTTAAACGATCTACCCATAGAATTAGAAGGTAAGACGATTGCAATTGAAGTTGAAGTTTTTGATGTTCAGCTTGATTATAACCCCTTACTAGGTCAAATCTGGACCTATTCTATGTCTGTATTGGTCTTGTCATTTTTTCGTATGATAATGTTTCCCCATAAAGGAAAAATCGTGAAAGTAGACCAAATGTATTAATACACTTAAGAACCTACACTTCAGACTCTAATTCTACAGATAGTATAATTTTTATTAGAAAAACAATTACTTTGTATGAAAATTCCAGTTTGATTAAAGATTCGTCACCCATGGGAAATTTTTCACTCCCTCCACCAAATTTTCCTCATAATATTGCCTAGGTTAATATGATCACATCAAGAACAATAAAATCTTTAGATCCCTACATTATGACTTTAGAATCTGAACTGACCTCGTATGGCAGTGAGATTCCTTTAAGCCCATTTGAATCATCTTATCAGGTAGTTCAAACATTTTCCAATCCACCATCCTCTGAAATTGATCGAGTGAATGTGATCACTGATGATTATTCTCAATTGACACGGTTAGCACCAATATCGTTTCCTGATCCCTTCAATAAAAAGTTTCTAACTGAAAAAATATCATGGAAATAATGACTTTGGATGAAATTCCATGGGATGATTATCATCATCGTTCATCTTTTCTACCTAGCCTTGATGAAATTGAGGACGATTTTTCATCTATGTTTTCCTCTGAGATTGTGAATAGTCATGAATGTACCATGTTAATCCTTTATTATGAATTTGAAAATAAATTACGAAACATATCCACAACTGTACCAATCAACATCTCAGTCAAACCTGGAATCATTGTGAACATTCACATAGGTGCTTCGTGTTCCCTTGAAGAAATTCAAACGTATAAAGCCTATTTCAGGAATTCCAAGACATTTTTTCCCAGTCCTATGAAGAAATGTCAGGAATTTACCCTAGGATTGTAATTCACGAAATTAAGACTTACTCGGATGCTAAACCCGTTAGATAGAGATGATGTCCAGTGCATCCATGAAAATTTGCTGCTATAAAATATGTGGTTGAAAAAATACTTAAATCGGGTTTCATTTATCCTCTTCCCTTGACTAAATGGGTGTCCAATATTTTTCCAGTGAAAAAGAAGCAAGGGACCATAAAAGTATGCGTGGATTACAAGTATATTAACAAATATTTTCCTAAGGACAACTATCCTAGCCCTTATATTGATCAAATCATTGATGATTGTGCCAAAAATGATATTTTCTCTTTCATGGATGGATTTTCTGGATACAATCAAATAAACAACTCCCTGTTGATCATCATAAAACTACATTCATTTTCCCATGGGGAAAATTTACTTATCATAAACTACCATTTGGATTAAATAATGCTGGCGCAACCTATCAATGGGAAATGTCTTACGCATTTCACGATATCAATCATATTTTACAACCCTACGTAGATGAATTACCATCTCACTCACTGAGATGAAAATACCATGTGATGCATTTGAGAACAATTTTCATTAGAGGTAGGCATTATAATATTCGCCTGTATCCTCACAAATTCATTTGTTGTGTACAATTCAATTGATTGTTGGGATTTTTTGTATGAAAGGAAGGCATTCGTGTCAATCCACTCATGGTAGAGGCTATTCTCAATTTTTCTCCTCCTTCCAATCTCCACCAACTCCAAATTTTTCAAGGGAAAGAAATTTTTTTATGTAGATTCATACCTAACTACGTCGAGCTAACTAAATGATTTAATTGACTATTGAAAAATGCCATCCCATTTATTTGGGATGAGCTTGGTCAAAAATATTTTTATGCACTAAGAAATGCGTTAACCCATACATCGTTGTTGCATTCGCTTGATTATCATCGAGACTACTTTTTGTATTTAGCTACATTCGATGCCACCATTAGAATGGTTCTAGTCGAGGAAGAAAAATCTGGTGATGAACATGTGATCTATTATTTGAGTGGGTATCTCATGAAACTGAGATCAAATACGCGCATGTGGATAAATTGGCCTTATCAGCCGTTAAAGCTGTCCAACATTTTCGTCACTATATACTCTTACACAAAACAATAGTGAACTTCAATTGCAACCCTATGAATCATGATGTAAATTCTTACTAGATAGTTGCTAGGGTGAAAATATTCTAAATGGATAGTTATCCTGTAAGAATTTGATATAGAATATAAAAAATATAATTCTAATAAATCGTTGGTGTTTGTTGATTTGTTATGTGACTTTCCCTATACTGAGATAAAAACTGTGGCAGAGGATCCGCTTCGAGAAAAATCCCTCTTTCTAACCAGTACCTTAGATCCTTGGTATGGAGATATTATCATGTATCTTCAAACTCATACTTTTTAGCCAAAATTGTCATGAACTGATCGTCATTGTATTCGGTACCAATCCTAGAAATACACTATTGTTGGCGATACACTTTATCATCGTGGTGCTGATTCCATATTTCGATGTTGTTTGACTCACGAGGAAGATGAGAAGGCATTAAATTAATTCCATTCTAGGGCTTGTGGTGGTCATATGTTAGGGTTTTCCACTTCCCAAAAAATATTGCACACTGGCTATTTCTGGCATTTGATGTTCAAAGATTGTATAACCGTGGTTCAGAAGTGCCATAATTGCCAAGTTTACCATTGCAAGATGCATGGACCTCCAACTCCTCTTCAACCAATCATATATGTCGGTCCTTTTTCTAAATGGGGCATCGATTTTATTACATGTAACCCTCACTCAGCCAGGGGGAATCATCCCAATGGTAGATTATTTTACAAAATGGCCCGAGGCGATGCCTACATATAAGGATGATGACAAAATTACAACCATTTTCACATTCAATCATGTGATTTCCAGGTTTGACATTCCACAAGCTACCATCACGAACCATGGTAGCCATTTCGAAACTTTATAATGCCCAAACTTTCTGCATAGATATACCTGCGCCATGACAACTCTACCCCATATTATCCGCAAGTGATTGGCGAAGTAGAAGCTGTTAACAAGGTTTTTTACCACTATGATAAAAAATATTGTTGGAATTCATAAATGAAATTGGCTTACTATGCTATTTTCATACTAGATGAGACTCACCGTGATGCTAAATTAGCTAATGAGCCTCCTAAGAAATGGGTTGAGGCACATTTTTATTGAAACATGAATCCTTGTTCATACTTGGAAGGTAACCTAGTCTTGGTATATGATCAAGCACATGATAAACTAGGTGCTAATAAATTTGTGCCCATGTGGCAAGGTCCCTACATCCTAAAACGTGTACTAGCTAAAGGGGCCTATCAACTAGTTGATTATGACGATGTTTCTTTGCGATAACCCAAGAATGGTCTTTACCTAAATAAATATTATGCGTGATCCATTTTCGTGAAGACTTTGTACATTACTTGTATCATATTTTTATGAATGTGTGCAGTAAGTTTAGTATCTTTTAACATTTTTTTTCTACTTCTCCTACTTATCTTGTGTTACACTTGAATTGCAGATGTCAACGCTCCCTCAAACTTACATTACATTTGCCAATGGCGCTAGTCGTAGTACTCAGAATCTATCTTCCACAACTTGGGCTATTTACTCACCCACTGATGAGTTATTCTCTATTAATGGGATATGCCTTGGCCAAACAATTAATAACATAACAAATTATAGTACAGTGATTGAACTATTATCTGATGCCATTTCATTTGGAATTCATCGTTTTATCATTGGTTAGATTCATAGCTCATAATATTACATATAAACGGTGTCTATGCAGTAATAAGTTAACAATGCTAAGAATTTTTTACAGGTCCATATCTCAAAAAGGCAGTTTGATTACATTGAATATCAACATATTCTGAGATATTTAAACACATTAACTGATGCATTGGAAAATCACGTGTTAAATAAACATTTGCAACAGCTCAGATTTCAAACTTCTGCAATCTATATTTTGTTCTGGTGTTGTTTCCGGACCCATCACATTAAATGAATTCTTATATTGACATTTCGAACCATATGTATTTGCAACATCTGTAAATAAAAACAATATTCATCCACATATTGAACAGGATAAATTGAGATAGTAAGTGGTAGTTTCCATTAGGTAAAATGTCTATAAAAAGTGTGTTACAAAAATATCATCTGAAGACATGGGGCCCTATGGCCTTTATTATCTGAACATGCTGATACCAAAAAAATCAAAATATAGCCCTAAAGACTAGCATCTAAGCAGGCTGGTGATGATGATAGCAGACTATAGTGCATTCTATCCGTCATAGAAGACATATGATCGGTCTTGGAACTCCTACTACGTGCCTCTGGTATCGAAGAGGAAAATCATCAATATCAGTCTCTAGGATGTCTAGAGCCAACCTCTCTAGGTTGTTCTCTATCTTAGTCAATTCCTATACTGCATCAAGGTTAGGCACCACAATAACTACTGTCTGATCTCCCTGTCTATCAAAATTCCATAGTCCTGTTGGTATAACTGGGCCCACATCTGCATGACCATTTCGAATAATTAGCTTTGGATGTAAAAAAATAAAAATAAAAAAATATGAAAACATAAAAAAAATAAAAATGAGAAGTTTCTACCTAGGTCACTCTACTACATCCATGATGGGAGTGGGATATCTGGGTCACCTCTATAATCATTTCCTACATATGGAAAGTCTTCGATCATGATGATATTATGTTCCAGTCATACAAAGAACTCAAGAGTATATTTCACTACTGGGCCATCACCTCCATGGCGTGCCATCAATGAAACCTACAAAAGCATATGAGGATCTTGAGGTCCTCCTACATCTGCTAGAATCCGCTGTGGGGAAAGGAGGGGAATCCTCTTCAAAGTGAATGAAATCAGAATGACACCAAACCCAAAGTTCTTAAGTTTACCAGTTTTCACTCTAGTCAATTTTCCTTTCATGTTGGAAACTACCCCTTCACAGCAGTTGAATATAGTGGGTTGTGAAAACTCCACAAATGTTTTCATTTGAGCCTTAGTAGCTGGCAAGTGAAGCACTGCACTTCCACACAATCTGGTAACTATAAGGGAATTGGTTCGCAAGGAAATCCGCTAAATGGTTTTTACGTCAATTCTTCCATCCTTGAGGTGAGTCGCTTGGACACAATGTTGCCTCAAATAAGTGGAAGTTGTTTCTCCACCTGGCCTGTGACGATATCAGGATATATTTTTCCCTCTACGGAAAAGCCTAGTCAAAAAATAGATGTCATTTACATCTATAGTGAGGCATTGATCTCCTATCACAAAATACTGATCTTGGACATCCCATTCCCTCACCATCCAAGTCATAATATCTACCTGATATTTCATCCTTGGGATTATCCAAAATTTTTATAGGCCACAACCTATTAAGGCCTGCAATGTTGTTGGATCACTAAGAGTTTCAACATCTTGGTTTTCATGCTCTCCCTCCCTACACTCCACTATAACAAGTCAAAAATACTGAGAAAAAATAATTGGGGAGGATTAGAAAATAATATGGGATGTTTTGCAAAAAATTGGGGCATATTTCCTTTTTTTTAAAAACCCTCGGCGCTTCCGCAACCGCTTTTTGCAAATTTGTGTAGTTTCTCAGGAGAAAATCTGCGCAAATCACGACTTACTGTGTGTCAAAAATAGTCAGGGTGCATGACCTCGTTGAAGGGTAATCAAGCACCCCTGAGGGCACATTTTAAAATAAAAAACACTCCCAAAAAACCAAAATAAACATTCAAATGAAAAATAAATCCAATGAAAATGAAGATAATGAAGAGTTCTCTTACCCGGAGAATACAATTCGCGATTTTGTCCACCGGTTTTCTTGGAATCAACCCCTGAAGTTTGTGTAAAAAACCCTCTTTTTGATCTCGATTGGTTAAAAACTCAAATGGTAAAATTGATTTTAATTTTTGAACTTTTATAGGCATTTTAGGCCATTAAAATATTATTTTTATTCCTTTGACCTTTAAAAATTCAAAGCTCAAAATATCTTTTTCCTATGATTTTTTGGTAGTTATGATAAATTTTTAAGTTTAATGTGCAGAACAAAGGTTATAACATAAAAATGGATTGTTTTTATGTTGAGAGAAATTTTATCACTTTTTTGGGCTATTGAAAATTACAAAAAGTGAAACCATGGAGTTCTCATTTAAGCCCTTTTTAGACACTATAAACATGAAAATATTCCCGAGTAATTGACTATTCAAACTCAAAAATGTAAATGAACAATCGTCTATTCAGTATAAGCTTACCCATTTTCTATACTGAACTAGATTATTTACGAAAAAGGTATACATTGACTAATCAATGTTAATAGAGTTCTCTCATGCATTATTTTATCCTTTTTCAGGCTTGAGAGACTAAATTTATGAAAAATAACATTATGGAGTTTTCTTATTCTTTTTTCTTGACTCCCTAAAAGTGAAAAACACCGAGCTTTACTTTCTATGGGCTCGTTTATATTGAAGAAGCTGAATGAGTTTTATTTTCATGTATTTTCAAACTCTTTAAAAATGAAAATGACATCGAGTTATTCTTTCATTGGACTAGTAAAACCTAAACAGTGTAGGACTCATCAATCATGACGAGACTGAACCACTTCTTCCTAGGGTACATTAAAAATAATTTGGAGGACTCATTTGAAGGATGAGCTTATAGGATAAGTAAATGTTATCCTCCTAAAGCTTAAAAAAAATAAAGAGGTACTTACCAGTAATGGTGGGGGGAAATTGGGAAAAACCGTTCATTTCTTATATTTCATGAAAGACAGTATGTCGCTCTTGAACATGACACTCCATCACATATGTGTCTGGGTTGGGAAATCCATTTTTCTCACAGTTAATCAAACCTCATTGAAAGTATTCAAATGGCTTTGGGTATTACTATTGAGTCAAATGCTGTCGTCAAGTCTAATTGTTGTGTCACCAATATGTTCAAGATAATTCGAACTTGAGTTAAAATTATCTTGCAATTTGTAGCCTTCAATTGTGTCGGCCATCCCTGACTCAGTCCTAGAAAAATTTTCTTCAAAACTTGACATGATTTTCGTGTCGTAGGCCCTCCTACGACAGATTGCTTCCTATCAACTTCAACTCATTATCTAGGAAGTTGACTCTAGAAAGCCTCTTTAGTACCTTGAGGCCTACGTGCCTTAATGGTAGGTTTCTCGTGTTTGACGACATGTTTTCATCATTGACCTTCAATCGAACTATTCTATGAGTGTTTGACTTCAAGAAATCTTTCACACTCTATAGATTGTGTTGGGAGTACCTTAAGGACCATTGTAATTATTGGTGATTTCTCTCACACTTGTTAACGGTTCACATCATTGATTGGTAATCAAGTGGTTTATACCATGTTCGACTTCAAGAAATTTACTCGCATGGTTAGATTCATACCGTGGATCGATAGAGATGGAGATCAAGACCCTGGATATAGTTTCATTCATCTAGGTTGCGAGGAGTTATGTATTCATGATTGTACATATTGATGGGACTCTAAATTAGATATAAATTAAGGCCCATATAACCTTTATTAAGAACATAAAGTCTATATTAAATATCTCCTTCTACACTTAATAATGTTTTTAAAGATTTAATATGTTCTTAGGAAGGTTTAGATATAATTTCATAGTTGTGCCCAATATTATTTATTTTGAAAAATATTGTGAGAATATTGGATAGATTATGAAGATTTGGAGAAGGAGATAATTTAGGGACTTACTCCCTACTAAAAGAGGATCAATATTGGAGAAAAAATGAACAAAATATCATGAAATTATTGAGATATTATGGAACTCCAATGATTGAGAAAATCTAGGAATGTTTTCCATGTCATTTAATGCAACCTCTTAGTGTTGGGAATCAATTCCATTATTTGAGGAATTTTAGAGGGAAATCTTTCTCCTTTCAAGGATAATAATTCACCATAAATTTGTGTAAGTACCAATTCGAATCGACCTCTAGAGACATGTATTTATTAGTCTTATTTCGGAGAAAACTTGTTTTCTGTCAGCTCCACTTTCGTTTCTTGTAGGGATGTACTTGGATTGATTAAATAATGAAGTTTGGTGTCATTTTTAGCTTCTAAATCTTGGTTTATTACATAGGAATCTGAGTCTCCTTAGGATTGGCCATCCTAGTAGCCTCAAAGCTCTCTTGCACAATTTATTTATGTTATTTTTACTTCTTATTCACATACATCTCTTATTCTTGTTTTCCTTATTTCTGTATTTAGTATTGATGCTTTCTTGTTGTAGGTTTGAGTTAAATGGTTGAAGTGAGTTATTTTGCAGGTTATTTATAGATTCACAAGAATTATTCATCCTTATAAAAATGTTGGAAAGTCATATTCATCCTTGAGCTACTTGATTTCGTTACTAGTTCATGAATATAGGATTTCTGGAAATGCCTTGTAGCGAAATAGTAGTAATTTCTGCTATTTTTTAGAATGGGTTAATGAGCTTCATTTGAGTTGATTCCGCTTTTATTAGGTCATAATCGCATTAAATTTAATAAAATTTTTCACCCCATTTCATTTTCACTTGATTAGGTTATGCATTTGATAGGTTAACTAGCTCACTAGTTCTTGAATTTCCAGTTTATAGAGTAGTAATTTTCTATTATTTTTTAGCACATGTGAATAGGGGTATCTTGGAGTGATTCCACTTGGAGTTGAGAATTAAGACATACTAATTAATAATAAAAAAATTCCCATCCCATTTTCATTTTATTTACTTATTCATTCGTTGATTTATCTCCTAAACATGACTTCTTGTAGCAAAAACATAACTTCTTGTAGCAAAACCAAGACTTCCTGTAGCACTCTTGTAACATGTGTAAATTTGACTAGATTTGCTCCCAAAGCTTCGTTTTTGTTTCTTAGGCTTGAATAATGACCCCTAGGATCTAAATTCATGATTGAGGAAGAATAAACACCACTTAGGACATGCATTTTTACAAAGTAGATTAGGCCTATAATTGAATTCACGCTCTTATGATTTCAATTACAAATTGTTGTTCTTGCCTAGGATTAATGTCTTTTCAAAGAAACACTTCCATTTATGCAATTAGTTTAGGCTTTGATTTCATGTCATTAACTCCATTATATCAGATCAACAAAATAATGACACATTGTATGTTACACATATAGTGTTGATACCTCTTAAGTTTGTACAAACCTCGGGTTGATAATTAAAGTTGGTAGCCTCATTAGTTGCAACATTCTTGTTGCAATATTGAGGCTCATCACTTTTTGGTGTCGTTTCCGGGGAGGTAAAAAACTATGCATTGCTTTCTTCCCTAGTTGATTCATTTCTTTTAATTTCTCAAAAACAAAAAATTTCATTAGACATGTTTCATTTCAAGAACATAAAATTTCATTGCATTAGCATTCTAATTCATTTTTTTTATTTTATAAAAAACCAAAAAATACTTCTCCAACACCAACCCCCCCCCATTTGATCATGTGGTGAATTAAGAACCACATCACCATATACTTTTTACAGGTAGGAGAATAAGAGGTGGCAAAGAAGATAGAAGAAATGGATGGAGATGATGACAATGAAGAAGATCCTATTGGATTTCCCATTCAAGATACTGATGTCGGTGTGCATATGAAGAAAATCCCTCCATATTTCCTTCCCAACTTCCATGGTATAAGGTCAGAGGATCCAAAAACCTTTCTCTTTGAATTTGAAATACTTTGTAGATCTTATGGTTACTTACTAAACACTCAAAAATGAGATTTTTTCAGGCAAAATTGAAGGTTAGAGCTCTTAAATGGTTCATGAGTTTAGGTACTAATTCAATAAGGTCATGGAATGATATGCAAAAGATATTTCTAGAAAAATATAAAGACCATGATCTTAAGGAATAAATCCTTAGAGTGAATAAAAAACAAGATGAGAGCCTTGAAGATCTAATAGAGAGGTTCATGTATAATGTTAAAAGGGAAAAATTACATCATTTAGGATTTGACACACTAAAAACCCTCTTACTTAGAACAATTACGGGCGAGTGGATTGATCTCCTTGATCTCATGAGTAGAGGAGATGTATACCAATTATCATTTGAAAAAATTTGTGAAACATGTAAGATCATATCAAGAGGAAGGGCAAGAGTAAGTAAATCAACATCATGATTGGCAAGTGAAGATGAACTTGGAAATTTGTTTGATAACTTTAAAACAAAAATTATTAGAAATCTAAGTGAACAAGTAGGAATGTTAAGAATGAAAAATGAGAAAAAAAGAAGATGTTGATATTTGTGTTATCCATGCAGAATCACATGCTACTAAATATTTTCCATCATTTCCAAGGTTGAAGGAATTGTACCAAGAAGAAAATGAAGCAAGTCAATCACCAAAGAAGCTATGTTATGTACCTCAAAAAGGACCATGACAGCCTAGTCAAGTTGGCATGGCTCAAGAACCTAATTCACAATTTAAAGCATATGCACATCCATCTTAAAGTAATTGGAACACACTTTTTCCTTGGAAGCCTTAGCCATATCAACCCCAGAACTAACCTTGGCAACAAGGTTGGAAAGAAACTTATGGGAGAAATCAACAATAAACTCAATATTCCTCAATATCCTCCATACCATCCATCTCCACCACAACCACAACCCCAACCCCAACCAGATCCATCTCAAATATCCACTCCCTCTCAACTACCTATATCACCATTTCCAAACCCACAAAACTAAGTACCTCAACCCACTTACAATATTGAGGTACAATACTACCAAACATCTCCTCTTGGTCTAAATGGTATCCATCTTA
Organism: Pinus albicaulis; assembly: GCA_034641835.2. Classification (NCBI taxonomy): domain Eukaryota; kingdom Viridiplantae; phylum Streptophyta; class Pinopsida; order Pinales; family Pinaceae; genus Pinus; species Pinus albicaulis. The sequence goes on from CM076570.1 coordinate 57,288,977, forward strand.
GCTCAGGAATTGTATTGAAAAAAGTGATTATTTTGATGTCATTGAAGGACAACATGTAGAAAAATAAGATTCAAATGAGAAGACCAAAGAATCATGGGCTACACTTGATGAAGAGAAGACATCAGAATCAGAGATTGCGAAATTTCCCTCATTTTTACCATCATATCCTCCATGCGTTCAAGATAATAATAAACAAAAAGAGGAAGATTTGAATGTCATGGTAGAAGTATACACGAAGAATGATCCATATGAGAAAGTGAACCAACAGTATCACAAACTATATTGAAATATGGTTCCAGACAATCATTAAGTTGCAACAACACAATCTTCTTCAACAATTCTTGAGCTCATCTCAGTCAAAGAATTTGGTATCTCACATTCAAATACATGTCAAATAATATATTTCGAGCCTATACATGAGTTTATCTGTCATTTTGATGTGCACATGGATCCATTGGAAGTATTCCTATACTTGAAAGAGATTTTTTTTTTTTCAAGTAGAGTAGGATAGTGTTGGAGCAGGGTCCCCTAGGACTAAATATTGATATATTTTTGGAATATTTTTGAAGTTGTTGTAAGTTTATTCATGCACAACACAAGACAAGGGGCTTTGGGATGGGTCAAAGCCCCTCATGATTTTTAACGGGTCAAAGGGTAGAACTAGGGGTTGCAAACCATGATTTTCAGACCTTAGATGAGCGTAGGCTAAAAGTATAAATATGAATCTAGATCAAGTCGATAAGAGAATAATGTGGTGGGTGATATAGATCTGAATGTATTTTTATATTTCTAGCGGATTTTTCTGGGTTAAAAAGCCTGCTCGCTATGTGCGCGGATACCTTAGTCTTGCTATGTGTGAACCCTGCTGGCCATGTGCACGGGTGAACTGAAGGTGTTGTAAGGAAGAGCTGAATTGTTAATGCATGAAGAACTGTTTTGGATGATATCTGAGTACGAAATGCATATGTTATTTTCTTTATGATCACTTCTACATGTTATTTCTGATTAATGTTTTATCTGTATTCAAATCTATTGTGAAACTATTCCTGCTTTAGATGAATGGTTATTGAATGGATATATTATTGTCGAGCTCTAATAATATGAATTAAGGGTTATTGTATGGATTTCAAACTCTGTTTTAACTTGCACGCCAGGTATTCTGTATAATTTACCTAAATTTGTCAGGTTAGGGCTTTGTTGGTTAGGGATTCTGTTGCGAAGGTCTGTTCATAGTTGATTTATATCTAAAGGCACCTACATCATTTAATTCTCTCTCAAGGTGTGGAAACCTGGTTCCAACACCCCCCCATATTGCTTCGGGTGAGACTCTGACTTACGCAAGCAGGTCACTGTCGAAAGGGCCAATATTAAGAGGGTTTAGTTGGTTAAAATTAAATCTGAACTTGGGTCAGAACCCCTCAAGCCAAAAAATGGTTCCATTACCAAGACCGAGATCATTTTAAGAGAGATTAGGTGCAATGGAAACCATTAAAGCCTGAACTAGAGGACTGGATTGAGAAATAGATTATGGAATTTTCCCTAAAAGAAAACAGAAGTAAGAAGCTGTCTACTGAAGATTAGAAACATAAGTTTTTTTTCACAGAGGTTCATGGGATATTCTTTGTGACCTTTGTGCATGAATTACAAGAGTGGTTGAAAATATTATCAAATCTGTTGGAAGGACGAAAAGGTCATGTAGCGGACGCCTGAATTGATCCAATAGTTGGAAAAGACTGATAATTCCATCACTCGAACTGTAGATCACTGGGTTGATAACATCTTGGGTGGGTTTGTGATGGAATTTTCAGTAGATCAGTTTGAGTCATATTCTGAAGCTGAAAGGATATTTTTCAAGGGATTAAGAGGTAAATTCTTACGAACCTTGCCTCTGCTGAATAAGATGCTATTGTGTGAAAAGGGTGTTTTGTGCAATCACACTGAGTGAATGACCCTTGATAAGATCAAAAGCACTACATGTAGCGGAAAATATTATTAGGTCAATTAGAGAGGGGACATATATGTATACATCCCCCTAAGAAATTCACTTGATATAGAGAGTAGTGAGGCTACGCGCGCTGAAGGTAGTCCTCTTGCTACGCCTCAGTCGAACTCGCGCAGGGTAAAACATCTCCTACCCCACCACCACTGCCACATGCAGAAGATATGTCCATGCATATGAAGTCAGCTACATTTAAGGGTGTGGGAGATGTGGAGATGGATCAGTTTTGGTTTGTGGCTGATGCAATGTGGACTGCACAAAATATTAATATGGATGCTGTCAAGAGAGCGTAGCTGGATATGGCATTCGAAGGTTGCGCTTTAGATTGGTTCATGGGATATCTCGCTCAGAACATAGATCCCACTATTGTGCATATTAAGGATGCCCTGAAATAACAATTTATCGATCCAAAGTCCTACACATAGTGCTTAATAGAACTAAAATATATCAAACAAGGGCCAAATGAATCAGTTTGGGAAGCTGATCAATGAATGGAGTGCACCATCAGCGAAGGAGGTTTTTTTTACGATGATAAGCAACATAAGGAATGGTTCATTTCCATGCTCTTACCACATCTACGCAAACCGATGGGAAAACAGAAGATTGATTCTCGAGCCGAAGCCATGGAAGTTTCTATGAAATTAGAAGTTGTGCCTAGAGAAGATGCTTAATTCAGAGTGCTGTAAATTCAAAGCTAACTAGAGGCTATGCACTTGAAAATTCAAAAATTACGCAGAGATCAGGGTAAAGAAGTTGGCACGGATGTTTGGTGCATACAATGTAAAGGGTCTAGCCACACCAAAGATCAGTGTCCTCTATTCTCAGATTACCTACAAAGCGAGGGGATAAAATCCACTGCGTCCTAGGGATGCTACTGGGCCAAGTACCCCCACACTATGGTGTGCTGATTGTAGGGTAGCTAGACGACATGATACAAACCACTGTCCTTGACTAGGAGCCTATGTGCTAGAACTAAAGCAGCAGTGGTGCAAATTTTTCTCTTTAGTTGGTCACGATGAGCATCATTTCCGAACGTTCGATCTAATGATAAACATTGCTAACATTTATAGAGTGCAGGCCGACCCTTCTTCACACACATATCCCTATGGACGTGGAGGATCCCCAACAAGAGGAAGGGGAGGGGGGAGAGGTGGAGGTGTAGGTCGGGGAAGAGGGAAATTAATCTGCTATAACTCTGAAGACATTGGACACTATGCACGTGATGACTCAAACCCAACGCGACAATCCTGCAGGTATTGTAGGAAATTTGATCATGTAATCTAAGATTGTCATGTGTTAATTGATAAAATGTAGGAAAAGCAACAGAAGATGCCTACGCAAAACATACAAATGGTTAAAGTTGAACCACGTGATGATGGTCCAAGTGTAAATGTAATTACACACAATGGTGTTTCCACCACAGGAAATGAGGAGAGGAAGGATGATGTAGAACCACTGATCAGAAATGCGTATGACAAGAAATAGGGACTCAACCTACAAAAGAAAAATGAGACTTTCATTGAAGCCAGAAAGGATTTTGCTGCTGCAAGAAAGTCCACATTAAAGTCTATCATGGAACCACAGGTTGATTATGAAGTCAAACCATTCCTACAAGCTTGTATTAATTTATTACACAATCAGAAGGCAGTAGATAATCTTTAGGCCCTGATAGATAGTTGCGCGGAAAAACAAGTACCTCGAATGAAGACTAAGGCGGTGAACAAGATTTATAAGAACAAGAAGAGAGCTGTTCAGGAGATGCACATGACTGTGCATAATGGAGAGTATAAGATGGATCAAGTCATCCTAGATATGGGGTTTGATGCAAATGTTCTACCTAAGAAAACTTGGCAGAAGATGGGAGAGCCAAAGATGGAATGGTACACCATTTAGTTACACATGGATAATCAACAAGAGATCATTCCACTTAGAAGACTTCCATAGGTCCTGGCAGACATTGCTGGAGTGAAGGTATGAGCGTATTTCAAAGTGATAAAAATTGTGGATGATGGAGACCCCTACCCTTTGCTGTTAGGGTTGGATTAGGCCATTGATATGGGAGGAACATCAACCTGAAGTGTAGGAGCATGATCTTTGAGAATGATGGTACGCAGGTGATAGTCCCATTAGATCCAACAAAAGGGGAAAGATATACAGAGCCAGTACGCGAAGGAGATGATGTCGACCATATTTACAAGCTGAATGCGCTGGATGAAGATTAGATCAACCCTACAGTTGATGGGATATTGAATTGGGAGAAGGATAGTTCATGTTTCTTGGACTCTGATGGAGAGATGGAAAACTTGCATAATCAGTTGCACGATGTTTTTGCACTGTGATCCTTGAAGATCAGGAAGAAATTTCGGTCCATCTCCTCAGAGGTAAGAGAGCTACCCTATTTTGATGGTTTTAGTGGTGTCAAAGTATTTATGGAAGAATTGGAAAAAGGCTACCGTAGAAGAGTGAAGGTTATGGGCGCTTGATATGGCTATGCGCGCAACCCTAGCGCATTGGTGGGATATGCACAAGGGTGTGTTTAACGATTGGGAGGAATGTAGCAAAATTATGAAGTTGCACTTTGAACCTCCAGCTACCTCGTTAACTAAGATTTTCTATGGTCAGGGGGACCCTCGCAAGCACCTGACCATGTGGGTGGAATTTAGGAAGGAAAATACTTGGAATGAATGGGTTCATATGTTTATTCACTCGTTAAGGCCGATACCTACCACTTGGTATCTAAAGATAGAGATGCACCAAGGAACTCGCCACTGTATTACAATGACTAATGATTTCCTATCAACCTTCGGCTTGGTTGGGGGATCGGAAAAACTGGATGAAGCCCTGCAGGACATAGATGCCCTAGTCTTTGATGAATACTGGCCCCAAAAGGAATGTATTGCGCTAGCATGGGATGCGCAGATGCAAGACATTATCAACTACAGGAACTTGTCAATATAGGATAATGAAGATGATCCAATAAATGTCAACATCCCTGAGTCTGAAGGGGAGCGCGTAGTTGCAGGGCCCTCATTAGGGATGGTAGATGTAAATAAACCTTTGAAGTTAAAGTAAGTCAACATTGGGATAGAAGAGAAACCCAAGTTGGCCAAAATTGGAGATTACTAGGATGATGATACAATAGAGAAGATTGCAGAGCTGCTGACAGAGTATCAGGATCTGTTTCCTACAAATTTATCTAAGCTCAAGGGAATTGTAGGAGCCCTACATGTTATGAATATCACGTTGAAACTAAATGCATGCCCTGTCAAGTGAACATACCAATTGAATCCTAAATACAAGAAGAAAGTAAAAGAGGAATTAGAAAAATTTGTGGTTTCATGCATCATTGAGCCTGTAGAAAAATCTGATTGGGTAAGCCCAATGGTGGTTCAGGAGAAGAAGACCAAAGGAGAGATAAGGATTTGTGTAGATATACACAAGATGAATGATGCATGTGTTCATGACCCATTCTCTACTCCATTTTCAGATGATATCCTGGATAATGTGGGAGGACAAGAGGCTTATTCATTTATTGATGGATTTTCAAGGTATCATCAGATCATAATTGCGCCTGAAGACCGCAACAAGACCACCTTTGTAACCGAGTGGGGGTATTTCCAATACACTGTCATGCCTTTCGGATTGAAAAATGCACTTGCAATATTCTCGTGCGTGGTGATGTCCGTGTTCAAATAATTCATGCATAAATTCTTGGAGGTATATTTTGATGATTGGAAAATGTTAGGATTGGTAAAGAAACATGTGTCAAACCTACGCATGATGCTTGGCACTTGTAAGAAGCACCATATTTCTCTTAACCTAAAGAAGTGTATATTTTGCGTTCCTTTTGGAATTTTCTTAGGGCATATAGTATGTCAGCAAGGATTGATGGTAGAGCCAACCAAGATAGTAGTTATCATCAACCTAGAAGTTCCCACTAATGAGAAACAACCACGCTCTATCCTAGGACACACCGATTATTACAAGAAGTTCATTAAGGGCTATGCTCTATTCACTGTGCCAATGGAGAAGTTACTGAAGAAGGACATGTCATTTTTTTGGGATGAAAAATGTCAGAAGAGATTTGAGCTACTGAAGGAGAAAATGGTCACTGCACCTATTTTGATATTCCCAGACTGGTCTAAGATTTTTCATGTGCATGTGGATGCATCTGGGATAGCACTTGGGTCTGTTCTAGCATAGCCAGGATAAGGAGACATTGATCACCTAGTTGATTTTTCCAGTAGGAAGCTCTCTAGTGCAAAGCGCAACTAATCAACCATAGAAAGGGAAGGATTGGCCATGGTCTATGCTCTACAAAAATACAAGCACTATCTGCTAGGAGGGCACTTCAAAATGTTTACTGACCATTCTGGTTTGAAATACTTGGTCAATAACTCTGTGTTGGGGGGGGGGAGGGAATATTTGCAGATGGTTTCTGCTATTTCAAGAGTATGACTTTAAAATCATTGTGAAGCATGGAAGACTAAATGGTGGACCTTATCATTAGTCACGAATCAAAAATGGGGAAGAACTAACCTGTATGGAGGAGGGGTTACCTGATGCACAACTATTCACTATCAAGGTAGTTGATGAGAACTTAGTTGATATTATTCACTTCCTGAATACTAGAAGTGTGCCTGCTGAATATTCGGTACAACAGAAGAAGGAGTTGGTTGTGCGCGTAGCCGATTTCACCCTGATTGCGGGTCAGTTGTATAAGTTGGGAGAAGATGAAGTATTGAGAATATATGTGTTGGGACATGAGAGGTAGGATATCTTGGCTGAGGTTCATGGAGGGGTGGTAGGAGGCCACTATGCTGGGAAAGCTACTGCGCAGAAGGTGTTGCATGCTGGGTTATGGTGGTCCACACTACACAGTGATGCACATGTGTACTGCCGAGCCTGTGATGCATGTCAAAGGACAGGGAATCCCTCACGCAGATATGAAATGCCCCTGTAGCCATAGATGGCCCTGCAAGCATTTGATAAATGGGCTATATATTTTTTTGGACCGATTAATCCTCGAGGGAAGAAGACTGGAGTGCGCTATATCATCACTACCATTGATTATGTAACCAGATGGGCATAAGTTAAGGAAGTTAAGGACTGTACTATAGATACTGCTGTGCACTTTATTTTTCAACATATTTTGACCATATTCGGATGACCGAAGATATTGCTGAGTGATAGAGGTACATACTTAGTTAGTGAAACCATTGAAGCTCTGACCGAGGAATTTCAGATCCATCACCAGAAGAGTACCCCTTATCACCCACAAGAAAATGATGCTGTAGAGTCTTTCAACAAAATCTTGGAGAAGGCACCCACAAAGATCTGTAATTCCAATCGGAATGACTGGGACGTGTGCATCCCTTTTGTGTTATGGGCTTAAAGGATCATATGTAAGAAGTTGACTAGGAAAACACCTTTCAGGATGGTCTATGGGCAAGAAGCAATCATGCCAATGTAGTATATTGTCCCAAGCCTGCACATCACAACTTTGAATAATATGGATGAGCCTGATATCATGGAGGAACGTTTTTCACAATTGGTTTCCTTAGAAGAATATTAGTTCATTGCTAACTTCCATCAACAAGTATAAAAGGTGCGTGAAAAGGCCTGGCATGATAGGAACGTTAGGAAAAAGGTGTTCAAGGAGGAAGACTTGGTCTTGTCGTATGACAATAAGTTTTTGTGCCACCCAGGGAAGTTTAGGAAGCATTTTTTAGGGCCATACATTGTGAAGGAAATCATTGATGGAGGTGTGGTGCATTTAGCCATGCTACGCGGTGAAAATATTCTGGGATATTTAAGAGGAAGCCATTTGAAGCCGTATAGGGACAATCCTATGCCGACCAAATGAATATTTGGTTGGAGCTAAAGAATCGATCTATCTACGCATGAGACAAGAGGAAGGTGCAAACAGGTGTGATAGGAGTGTAGGGGTGATGTACAGGGGGAGAAAATAGACGTTGGAACAGTGAAACTGGGTAAAAAAATGATTTTACTATTGGATGGAGTGGACTTTATGCATTTAATAAGGCAGTATTACGAGATTTTTGACCATTTTTACGGAGGTAAGTTACAATTAATTACGATCCAATCATTTTTACCTTGGATTTCCTATAAAAATAAGGGTGCGAGACCTATTTGGTTCCTTTTCTTTCTGAGCACATTATGCCCTAAGCTTGTGCATAATTCACGTTGTAAATCGATCTGTGAGTACTACATATCTGGCTGAGAGACCCTTTTCTCACGTAAAAAATATGGAATTCATCTTTCGCCCAAGAATGACAGTCAAGGCCCACCAATCTGAAATATGTGCTTGCTGAAGAGCACTCTACACCCCTCAAAACATCAACAGGGACAGGGTAGGATGATGTCCAGGAAGTGGTGCCCGAGGTGGAAGAAGTTATAATTACGCCGACTAGGGGAAAGGGAAAAATCTCGAAGGGGTCCTCCTTGAAGCCGCGGACCTCACCAAGGAATCTGACAACCCTGGGTCAGGTTACTAAGAATAGGTATCCTATTGGCGACCCTTTGAAGAGACCAATGAGTGCCATAGCAGAGGCTGCGTTCATTAAGCCCATTTCATGGCTGCCATCATATGTCAAGCCGTGCATAACCTCTATGTGCGCACCAAAGAATGTAGACTTAGTATGGGACTACCTTCAGACACCTCTGGTCCTACAGGTTGTTCCCCTTGTTGACGATGTGTTTGGAAAAATACCAAGTGCCAAGTTTAATGACCATGTCTTGGCGAACGAGGAGACGTTCCCCAAGCTAGCCCCAGAGTACTACTTGGAGAGGGTTCTCTATGATGATGTGGTTAACTTTGAGCCGATGCCCTAGATACGCGGGTTAAGAAACGTTGGGATCCTAAATTTGCTGAGGGTTCCATACTTTGGGAGGTATCCTATCACCACTATCTGTGTACGCTAGTTGCTGGAATTAGTGCATGAAAAATTTCTGTGGATCCAGGGATGCATTCCAATTGACTCCGCGCTGATCAACCAGATCACTAAATTTCCCACTCAGGGGCCTCATCCAATGACAAGTTTTGGAAAAAGCATTGAGCTCAAGGTTGCAGCAAAAGTAAAGAAATATTAACAGATCGAGCGGGACAAAAGGGGATTCCCGGTGCAAATAATTACAGACCTGGGTGTGCGCTTACGAACCTTATTCCTCAACTACAAGTTGATGTGAAAATTTTGACCAAGGGTAATCCCTACGCACATCAGTGTGTTGGTTGGACAATGCGAGAAGGGGGTTAGCTACAACTGGTCCCAGTACCTCTACGAATAATTCCTGGAAAATGTACGTGAAACGAAAGAGAAAGTGAAACTATTTTTCTACACTTGGTTGTTGCTCCTCATTGTGCTAATTGCATGGGAGACTCCAACGGAGGCAGTCCTCTCAGTACTAGAGCCTGGCGTATGTGAGGGGGTGTGCTACGCCAATCTGTGGGATTCCTCCGACCCTATTCGGGTGAAAGAAAATAAGATTTTTTGGGTGCTATTTGAAGGCACGCTGGTTGTTGCAATCCACTCGCGATCGAGGCTATTGCTAGTAGTATATGAGAAGTAAAAAATCATCTTCGCTTTTCAAGTAACAATGCACCATGTGAAAATTAGGGCACGCCATGACCCTACGTGGTATAAATTTCCTTTCATGGTGACTGAAGCAGAGGTCGACCGAGTCATTGTGGCCTGGCCAAAAGCATGGAAAGTTGGGCTTGACTCCACCCAACCCAGTACAGCCTCTACTTCAAGAAAGGAAACAACTACAGGAGATAAAGAGAAAGAGGTCGAGCCGTGCACTAGCACAGATTCCGAAATGGGTGCACAAAGGGACAATGAGAAGGAGCCTGAGCAGGATGTCAAGAAGGATACAGAGCATGATCAGGGAGGCAAAGCTGCTGTGGACCCTGGAGGCCTCGATGATGGTATTGATGCAGAATCTCTGCACGACATTAAGCATGGCGTTGAAACCTCCAAGGGCCCCTGAAATAAGCGGAAGGGATTGAAAGCCACAAGCACATAATAGGTCACCTTGACTTAAGAAGACCTGGAAAATATAGCAGATGCAGTCGCATCTGCCGCTGAAGACTGATGGACCACTATAGAAGAAAAATACAAGGTTGCAATCGATGCATTGCAATCTGGTTTGCAGGTACTCCAGCTGAAGGTCGACACCTTACAAGCGAGCGTGAATCAAGTGAGGTCGATTCAAGTGAGCTTGCCTACATATATGATCATCATAATGTTAGATAGAAAAATCTACCCCTTCCCGAGTGCAACAGTTACGATGGAGCAGTCAGAGCTGCGCGCACATGTGCAGACCTGCCCAGAGGTCGGAATTGATCTGTTTAAACTACTAAGTGGAAAGCTACATGATATCCAAAAAATTATCTTTGACGAGTTGCAGTGCAAGGAGGCGTGCTTGCAACAACATTTGAGTGAAGCCGAATGGATAATTGCGGAAAAAACGAAAGAATCGCTCCAGGCACAAATAATGCAGCAGGTGGTTGTGGCTCAGCATGCAGACTTGGAAAACTTAATTAATCGACTGTGTGGTGATCTCATGAAGTGGCCATCACAACCTCCGACGCTCCATAGTTCAAGATTGAAAGCTTGGTTTCTGCATCAAAAGCTTCCAAGATAGAAGTGCTGACAGTGAAAGCAAAGTTTGAACAACAAATTGCAGCATTGCAGGCTAAGCTGCAACCAGAGACTCCCCCGGAGGTGCATGCACAACGGGAAACCTTGGTGAAGGAAGCATAAAAAATCCTCTCTGCCAATGTTGAAAAAGGCTCTGCGCTGCTCAAGACAACCATGGGATTGTGGACCTCTATGAAAACAGACCCACTAGTCAAGAAGATCTCTCAGGAGTTGCACACAAGGTGCAGGCAGTTGACGACCTATAGGAGGCCTTGCCCACTTTCCTTCCTGCCTAGCGAATGGCCTACTTGTAGACCAGCCAAGTTCTATGAGATGAAGTCAAGGAGCTCCATAGGAAGAAGTAGATTTTCACTGTATATATGAAGTTTTGGGCGGACAAGGCAATGAAGTTGTCTCAAAGCCTAGATGTAGCCATTAAGAACCTAAATCAGACCTTGCAAAGTATCAATCTAGCAGCAGAAGGGTTGGATTTGCAGAAGCTGGTGGATATCACATAGATCACAACCGATCAGAGTGCAAGCATCCTGATTCCCTTTGCTGCTACCATTGAAGAGTTGTAGAACAAGATTAAGAACCCAGTGTCACTGTGACTCGGGATGAGTCACAAGATTGTGTTGGGGGCTTGTTGGAGCGGGGTCCCCTAGGACCGAATCTTGATATATTTTTGAAGTTGTTGTAAGTTTAATCGTGTGCAACACAAGTCAAGAGGCTTTGGGGTGGGTCAAAGCCCCTCATGAGTTGTAATGGGTCTAAGGGTGGAACTAGGGGCCGCAAAGCAGGGTTTGTGGACCTTATATGAGTGCAGGCTAAAAGTATAAATATGAGTCTAGATCGAGCCGATAAGAGAAAAATGTGGTGGATGATAGATATCTGATTGTATTTTGATATTTCTAGCAGATTTTTTTTTGGTTAGAAGGCTCCTGCTTCCTGTGTGCACAGAGACCTTAGTCCTGATTTGTGTGGACCCTGCTGGCTGTGTGTGCGGGTGAACTGAAGGTGTTGTAAGGAAGAGCTAAACTGTTAATGCATGAAGAATTATTTTGGATGATATCTGAGTACAGAATGCATCTGTTATTTTATTTATGATCGCTTCTACATGTTATTTCTAGTTACTATGTTATCTGTATTCAGATCGATTGTGAAATTATTCTTGTTTTAGATGAATGGTTATTGAATTGATATAGTATTGTTGAGCTTGAATAATATTCATTAAGGGTTATTGTATGGATTTCAGACTCTTTTTTAACATACACGCCTGGTATTTTGTATAATTGATCTAAATCTGTTGGGTTAGGGTTTTGATGGTTAAGGCTTCTGTTGCGAAGGTCTGTTCATAGTTGTTTTAGATCTAAAGGAACCTACATCATTTAATTCTCTGTCAGGGTGTGGAAACCTAGTTCCAGCATCCCCCCATACTGCTTCGGGTGAGACTATGATTTGAGAAAGTGGGTCACTACCGAAAGGGCCAGTAGTAAGAGGGTTTTGTTGCTTAAAATTAACTCTGAACCTCGGTCAGGACCCCTCAAGCCAACAGATAGTAAAAATAAAAAATGGAAAAAGAGAAAAAAGAAAAGAATAAAATCTCAGGTGAAAACCTCTTTTTAGGCACTTAGATTGACTGAATGACTGAAAACTTCCATGAGGTAGTCAATGGGTTGGAAAAAAGAGGAAAAAGGGAAAAATAAAAGATCCATGGTGAAAACCTACTTTGAGGTGCCTAGGCAGACCTACTAGTTGAAAACCTCATTGAGGCAACTAGTAGGCCTAAGAAAAAACAAAAAAATAAAAAAATGAAAAGAAAAGTTTTATTTGATCCATGTATTTCTGTAATGAATTTAGGTTCCGTTCAACCTTTGCAAGCAACAAAAAAAAAGTTGGCACCAAAAGAAAAGGTTGGCCAAAAGTATAGTCGAAGGAAGTCAAAATTGGACTTTATCCTCCTTTTCTCAAATGCTCCAAAAGGACTAAGGTCATGCCAATCCATCACCCTCATCCATGTCTAACATCCACCCATTATTTCCAAGTTTTTCTCATTCAGTTTCCTCTCTATCCTAAAATGCTACAGGAAATCCTATTTTTGCTATAGGAACTCTTGTTTTTGAGCAGAAAATTGTTTTAACTATTTATTGAAAACCATGCATCCATTTATTGAGATTTTTAATCGGTAGATGCATATGGATCACGGTAACATGCTTAAGAAATTTCAACAAATTCTGGTGCACAGTTTGTGAAAAATCAACTTCCATCACCTACAATTTTTTTTTATTTTTTCTGGAGATTCGTGCATCAAATGTCCATGATATTTTATGGGGAGGTGCATAAGGATGATGGTAACATGATCAAACAATTTGAGGTCAATCAAGTCTACCATTTTATGGTTATGGATAAAACAAGTATTCTACAAGGGTGCTATCTTGAAATGCTACATGAAGCGGATTTGATTGGAGGAAAGGTAAAAAAGGTCATTTATTGTTTAGAGAAGGCTGAGGGAGGTCCCAAAACACCACTTCCATCACCTATCCACTCCATCTAGCCAAATTCATCCTCAAATTTCACTCTGCCTTACATGAAAAAAATTAGAAAAAGCTATGTCATCAACTTTTCCACCACCTACACTACCTCTTGATGATTGTAACCTTGTCCTTATAGCTCCTATGAATTTCCATAAACCCCACAGGAAATAATGATGTCTCAAAGAGAAATTGAATGAATGCTACATGAAGAAAATTCCTATTATAGCAACCTATACAGTCACATCAAAACTCAACATCAATTATTTTTTCACCCACAGAGCAGAAGATCAATAGACCTTGAGCATCATGAAGCCATTTCTAAAGTTGAGAAGAGCACACCCTCCTTAGGAAGCAGTCCATCCACTCCACTAGCAGAAGATTGAACGATGGGAAGAAGACCACACACACAAAAACTTTATCAGTCAAAGAATCATCATGCTATGAAGAATTGTACATAAGAAATAATTGACTACATCACTCACATCATGCACATCTTAACAACAAAATTTTATCTAGGGATGTGAAGCAACATCATCAACAACAAAAAACCCTAGTATACCTCCATATTCAAGGTTATCAAAAATAGGAAATTTAGCATATTATCACATTCAGCTTCAGGATCATTAGTAGCAGCTTCAAAACCACTAAAGGTAGCTTTTATAGTCATATCAGTAGCCTCAATATCACCTGCAAAAACACATCAAGGGTAAGGCTCAGGTATGAAACTCTCTAACCTCACCCTTCAAATCTATTCTAGCTTAAGAAAATATTAAAAATGTGAGAAGAAATTTTTTTTATAGCCAAAATCTCTAGCAAAGCAAACTCAGCCTTATCTAGTAGTTAGCTTCTCTTTTCCACCAGGACACACACACATGTGGGAGAGGAGTGAGGAAAAAGTGAAGAGGACTTGAGAAAGTGGGCGGTAAGGAGTTAGTTTTGATGGAATACAATGAGTGCCAAGGTGTAATTGAGGGCCAACCCTGGTAACAAAAAAACACTGAGTTTATTTTTCATGCAATAAAAAAAAAATGGGAAAAAGAGGAAAAAAAAAAATGGACCCACCACCACTTGGCATGCAAATATTGGTTGCTACAGGAAAAATAGAGCCGCTACATGAAACCGAGCTACTACAGGAAAAAAAATTTGCTACGGGAAGAAAAAAATTGCTATAGGAAAAACACATTTTCTACATGAATCTAACATAGGGTTTCAAGAGAAATATTTTGCTACTAGGGTGCTTGAAAATGATTAATTAATAGCTACAAGGTACAAATAAACAAAACAAAGCTGTAAAGGATTTGATATAGACATGGTAAATTATCCAAGGGTGAAAGGTACCAAAGTCACCAATTCGGTCATCACATCATTCCTTTATTTTTCTTTAATTTATTAACAACCATTTCTCCCTTTTTATGAAGAAATAGCTCTCTGTTAAGTGCTTTCAATTCCAAAATTTATTGAGCAAAGATAATTCACATTTCTAGTTAAGGATGTTCATAAGAATTTGATGGATAATATGATGTGTCATGGCCAAGAATTTGTATCAAAAGTAAGAGGTTTGGAATTAAATGAGTATTATATTAATAATGAGGTAATAGATTCCAAGAAATTCTTATTTTCACAAGGAGAAGTTCCAGAGTAATACCAAGAAGACAAACCAAAAGCAAGGTGTTTCCCTCACAAATAGAAACCATTACAATTGAAGAATAAACTGAGAGAAAGAAGCATCCTAAACCTACATTAGAACTTCCATTGGAAACTGAGATAAGGTAAGAAATGAAAATAGAAGACTAGAAATAAGAACAACATGAGGAGAAATGTATGGACCAAAAAATAGAGAATGACCATGCTAGCATACATGAAGAACCATATGGAAAGGAGGATGATTAGGTTGCTCAGAGGATGACCAAAAGTTTCGGTAGGGGGATATGATGGGCCTCTAAATTAGACATAAATTAAGGCCCATCTAGCCTTTCTTAGGCACATAAATTCTATATTAAATCTCTCCTTCTACACATAATAATGTTTTTTAAGCTTTAATATGTTCTTATGAAGGTTTAGAGATAATTGCATATTTGTGCCCAATATTATTTATTTTTGAAGAATATTGTGAGAATATTGGACATATTATGAAGATTTGGAGAAGCAGAAAATTTAGGGAGCAAGTCCCTACTACATGAGGATCAATATTGGAGAATAAATGGAAAAAATATCATGAAATTATTGAGATATTCTTGAACTCCAATGATTGAGAAAATCTATGAATGTGTTCTATGCCATTTAATGCAAAGTTCTAGTGTTGGGAATCAGATCCACTATTTGAGGGATTTTGGAGGGGAAAGCTTCCTCCTTTTAAGGAGAATGCATCCCCATAAATTTTTATAAGTACCAATTCGAATTGGCCTCTAGAGGCATGTATTTCTTAGTCTTATTGTGGATAAAATTTGTTTTCTTGCAGTGCCATTTTCATTTCTTGTAGGGATGTACTTGGACTGATTCAAAAATGAAGTTTGGTGTCATTTTTAGAATCTAAATCTATATTTATTCCATAGTAATCCGAGTCTCCTTGGGCTTGGCAATCCCAGGATCCTCAGAGCCCTATTGCATAATTTATTTATGTTCTTTTCACTTCTTATTCACATGCATATCTTATTCTTGTTTTCCTTATTTTTGTTTTAGTATTGATGCTTTTCTTGCTATAATATTGAGTTAAAATATTGAAGTGAGTTCTTTTTCAGGTTATTTACAGATTGAAAAGAATTATTAATCCTTATAATAACTTTTGAAGGTCATCTTCATCATTGAGATACTTTTATTTGGTTTCTATTTCACAAATATAGGTTTTTTGGGAAATGCCCTGTAGCGAAATAGTAGTATTTTTCTGCTATTTTTTGGAATGGGTTAATGAGCTTCATTTGAGTTGATTCCACTTGTATTAGATCATAAACACATTAAAGTTATAAAAATATTTACCCGATTTCATTTTCACTTTATTAGGTTAGGAATTTGATAGGTTAACTAGATCACTAGTTCTTGAATTTCCAGTTTTTAGAGTAGTAATTTTCTGTTATTTTTTAGCACATGTGAACCAGGGTATTTTGGAGTGATTCCACTTGTAATGGAGGCCTAAGAAATCTTTATTAATAATAAAAAGTTTCCCATTCAATTATCATTTGATTTACTTAGTCGTTCAGTGAGTTATCTCTTAAATAAGACTTCCTGTAGAAAAAACAAAACTTCCTGTAGCAAAACGAGGACTTCCTGTAGCACTCTTGTAGAACACGTAAACTTGACTAGATTTTCTCGTAAAGATTGGTTTTTTTCTCTTAGGCTTGAATATTGATCCCTAGGATCCAAATCCATTATTGAGGAAGAATAAAAACCACTTAGGAAATGCATTTTTCAAAGTAAATTAGTCTTATTTATTTGAATTCATGCTCTTAGGATTTCAGTTAAAAACTATTGTTCTTGCCTAGGATTAATTTATTTTCAAAGAAACAATCCATTTATGAAATTATTTTAGGCTTTGATTTCATGAAATTGACTCCATTATATAAGATCAACAAAATAAGAACACATTTTATGCTACATATATAGTGTTGATACCTCTTAAGTTTGTACTAACCCCGGGTTGATAATTAAAGTTGGTAGCCTCAGTACTTGCAACATTATTTTTGCAATACTGAGGCTTATCACATATAAAGTCATATTTGATGTCTGCATACATACTGTGTCTAATTTTGAAATTATTCTAAGTGTATTTCCCTACAAGTTCATCGAGTTATGTTTACGCTGAGTATGGGAATGCCTACCTCAGTGATGATTATATATTGCATTGTAACCCTTGATTGATTGTTGTAGGTCTCCAACCATGGTCTCCGATCCAATATTTGGCATGATAAAGCACTTCAATCCTTAACTATCCTTTCTAAATTTTCACTTTATGGGGCAATATGTTACACATCATTTTGTCACCATGACGATTGACCATTAAAAATGGATCTTTCGCTATCCATCAATATGTTCCAAATCATTCCCTTGCAAGTAAACTTAAACACTTTGAAGAAAATAAAAATTTTGGGTAATAAGGTCCAAAACATACTTTCTGGTTACATGTGTGCTTTCCTAGCCAGTTCCCGTGTATTCACAGTTCTTACCATTGATGCCTGCACATAATTGTGCTCTGTCTTCTATTATAGAATGGACACATGACTCAACAAAAAGTAAAAATAAAAAGTGAAATATAGAAGCTTTATTGGGCGAATATATCCCAATTGAAATATTTTAGGTCATTCTTATTCATCCTAACCCCTATGATCATGGAACTAATTCCCATTCTTCAAGGAACCCTAGTCCCACCTTTAGTGGATCTCATCCTTGAGATAAGGATAAAAAACTTCCTCCTCTTGGCCTATAAATCAACCACATACTAAAGGGTTTAGAGAGGTTATTGAAGGCAGAATTATGCTGTTAAAATTAGGTTGGAAATATGATCATCCAAGGAGAGGATTGTAGATATTTGGGATGAGCTTCACTTCATCAAGGAAAATTTTCTGAAACTCTTCTATATTTCTGAGATTAATACAAATGATCGCCTTTTCCCACTACATTTTTTAATGGAATTGGTGAATAGTTTATTTTATTTCTATTTTTCCATTGGAATGATGTTAGTCACTAGTATCCTTGATCACTAGTTTGAGTTATTGAATCATTTATTCTACATATGCCTTTGATCCTTTGGTTTCTACGTTTGCAGGTTTGTTTCAAGCATTGAGGAGCTTCATCAAAGCATGACAAGGATCTTCATCAAGCATGTCGTGAAAGGTATGAATCTCATTTCTCTCCTTTCTATTTTATGATTCAAGTAAAGATAGACTGAGGGACAGATTAACTTGATTGTCTGCTTGTTACTAGTTTTTTGATGGAAATCTAGGGAGATTTATTTTGTCTGCATTAGAAATTAATCTGATATAACACAACATGGTCCAATAATCTCATAGCTACAAATAAGGTGATACTAGTAGAAATTAGATCATCAAAAACATGGGTCTGGTCACTAAGTTATACTTCTCCAACATGCATATCAATATGATTTGTCCCATACTCCAAATCATACTCCTTATAAATGATCACACCTGGTAACTTTTTGGGTTGTAAAATAGGCACAAATTTGGCCCCAATTTACAATGCAATTGGAGGACCAAAAATAAATCATCTAGCCTCAATTCCTACTACAAATGCAATATTCTTATCCTTGTATGAGTCTCAACAAATAAATCAATGTTGTCCCAAAATGCCTTTTGATCCAGAAGTAACGTCATTATGTCTTAAAACATTATTCCAATATGTATTCATATCTTACTTTTCCACCAATATCTAAATCACATACAAGCTTCCTTTGATGTGCCAAATTCCAAATTCTCCACCACATATTTTTCGACCTTATATAATCCCAAAGGCTTTACCCATAGTGGAAAAAATTAGGAAATTTTTTATAATAGGAGGAGGAGATCCATAAAAATACATGGTAAGAAAATAGTTATTATCAACGCAATACAACCTCATTGTCCAAAAAATTACTAGATATTTCGATGTACCCAAGGAATAGAATTTCTAATGTTCCTTTTATTCAAAAGAGATATGAAATTTTTTCATGTTTTATATAAGAGACACAAGATGCATTTAATAAGTTTGAATGTGGGGCTTCAAATTCACAATAGAGAAAAATATTGCAAGGGTAAGCTAGTTAAGATGTCTCACATGTATTTACTTGGAAATTAGTTCAATGAAAAATGTGAAAATTTGAAAATATTCTCTCGAATTCATGACAATGTATATACAAGCTCTCTTCTTTATTCATGATCAAAAGACTTATGAGAATTTATATCTCGTATCACCATTAAATTATTTATATATATGATATTCAATAGACAAGAGTAAATTTTTAGAAGTTATAATAAATTGGCAAAAGAAGCTTAGGTTTGAAAACCAATCCAATAGCTTGATAAGAAATTCAAATAATGTACAATATGACCTCCAAAAATTATGATGCAATTGAAAATCAAATTAAATACTCTTGAAAATTTAGGCTTGAAGATGAAAATCAGAGAACAAGAACCATGGTGAAGTATGGCCAAAAACACAAGGTTCATGTTTATAATCTACCATGCATGTTATGGGGATATAAGGCTTAAAAATGCATCACTAAAGCAACAACTTCCCCAAATCATAATGCATTAAGAAGAAAATGAATGAAAATGAATCAAGGAAGATATATGTAATATGAATCATGAAAGCATGAACGATGATAGGGTTTGATGGAAGCTAGGTCATTGAAAGATCTGACCAATTTAAGACAAAGACATAGCTATTGAAACCTTGAAAAATAGGGGGGGACCCAAAATTTGGGTGTCAAGCTAAAACTTTTAGGTGTTGTTGTAGAACTAAAACATATTTATAAATAACAAGGAAATGATCAAGGATGTTCAGCATTAATCATTATCTTAGTTTGATATGAAGGATATCAATGTTGTGAATAATTTTTCAGCGAAAAATTTAAGGACATAAACTTATCTTAAAGTGTAGAAACCATGGTGAAACATACTCATCACTAATATGCAAAATGTAAAGTGTTTGGCAATATTTTGTAAAAATATTCAAATTTCTAATAATTTTATATAGTCTTCGTAAAACTTTGTCATTTTTTATGGTAAAATATTTTATCCTATAAAATTTGGTTGAATCATTTTTAGAAAAAATAGAACTTGGTGAATCTCGTTTTTCGAAAAAAGCATGGAAAAATAGTCCATTTGCAAAATTTAGCCCCTAAATTTTTTCCTTGTTTTATTTTAGGCATTTAAATTAAGAATGATCATTTAAATAAGAGGATTTGGTTGAATTAGAAGAAATATGTTGAAAAGCACTATAGAGGTTTGAGATGTAGGAATTTAATCTAGTCAAGACCGCTATTATTGTGGGTGTAAGGTTGTTTGTAGGTCTATGTTTGAAGACACAAGAAGAGGAAGATGACATGTTTTGTATTCCTTATAAAAGTGTTGAAGGAATTTTGATGTATGCTATGGTATTTACTAGAGTAGAGATTGTTATGTTATGGGAGTTTCAACAAATATATGTCAAAAAATCAGAAATGAACATTGGACTATTGTAACTGGCTTTTCAAATATTTGCATGTCACATCAAATTATGAAATATACCACCAAGGATGGCGTGGGAAAAATAAGGTATTGAATGTACAAGGGAGATTTTGATTAGTAAATATCAACAAGTGGTTATGTGTTTAACGTATTTGGTGGAGTAGTCAATTGGATGAGAAATAGGTTGTTGTGAAACCAGCTCCAAAAAGATAATAAAAGAGATATCAATGCCTTAGAAATAAGCCACTTCGAGGGGGAAACCTCTAATACATTACATGAATGAAAAATTCTTGGATGATAAAAATGACAAAACCTCCTCTCTATATATAGGAGTCCATAGGCCCACAACGTAATCCTAGTGGGGCCACAATATAATCCTAGCCAACCTAACAATAATAATGTAAGGGCACAATAATAACAATATGGGGGTTACAGGGGTACAACAATGACAATAAGGGGCTTACACTAACAACAATAAGGGACTATACTAGTAATATAAGGACCTAACATTCTCCTCTCCTTCAAAAAAGTGTTGTCCTCAATGCTTGAGTAGCTCTGGGTGCTTCTGTATAAAATTCTCATCCTCCCATGTAGAATATTCAGTGGGTAAGTTCTTCCATTTAATGAGATACTTTGAAATTGATTGATTTCATAACTGTCGAGTTCTTGTTTCCGTGACTGCTTCAGGTTCCAATATGGTTTTTCCTTCCGCATCAAGTTCTGGAAATATTGTTTGAACTAGAAGTTTGTCCCCTATAACCTTTTTTAAGCATGAAATATGGAAAACTGGATGCACTCTCGAAGAAGTAGGAAGCTCCAATTTGTATGCCATAGTACCAATCTTTTGCAACACCTTGTAAGGACCATAGTACTTTGGCGATAATTTATTATCCTTCTTAACTTGCTTGAGAGACATTTGTTTGTATGGTTGTAGCCGTAAAAATACCTAATCTCCCACATCAAAAATTCTCTCACTGCAATGTTGATCTGCCTATTGTTTCATTTGATTTTGTGCCAAATTTAGGTTATCTTTTAAGAGTTGGAGAACTTCTTGTTGATGCTCGATGTGATCCTCCACTGCTTGAACCCTAGAATTTTCCCTTAAAGAAGATGTGATGGACGGTGGATGATATCCATAAAGTGCCATAAATGGGGTCATTTTTGCTGTAGTATGGAAGGAACTGTTATACCACCATTCAGCAAGAGGTAACCACTTGACCCATTTTCCTTGCTTATCAGATACAAAACAACGAAGATAGCCTTCCAAACATTTATTCACTATCTCTGTTTGACCATTGGATTGAGGATGATAAGATGAGCTATGAGCTAGTTGAGTACCCAAACAAGAAAATAATTTCATCCAAAAATTTCCTGTAAAAATGGGATCTCTATCACTTACAATAATCTTCAGGTTTCCATGTAGCTTTTGAATTGTTTCCATAAATATAGTAGCAAATGTACTTGCTTTAAATGGATGCGATAATGCAAAAAAGTGTGCATACTTGGTAAGTCTATCAACTACCACCATGATGACACTCCTTCCTTCAGACTTAGGTAAACCCGTGATAAAATCCATTGAAATATCCTCCCAACGTTGACTTGGAATGGATAAAGGTTGTAGAAGACCCGAGGTCTTAATTGTCTCAACTTTATTTTGCTGGCAAACCAAACATTCCACCACAAAATTTTGAATATCATATTTTCAGTCCATCCAAACAAAATTCTTTCTTCACCTTGTGGTAAGTTATTAAAAATCCCGAGTGTCCTCTTAAAGGAGAAGTGTGAAATTCCAAAAGAATCTTTTGTTTTAATTGGGAATTATTGCAAATATATATGCGATCTTTGTACCATAAGGAATCATTTTTCCAACTAAATGTATCAGATGTACTGGGATCTTGCTGCAAGTTTTGAATGAGTTTCCAAACTTCTTTGTCCTTCTTCCATTCATCCCTTGCTTCGGTTATCCAATATGGTTGGATAATAGAAATGGCACAAAGAAATGCTTCCACCTCTTAATCATTTCTTGAGAGTGCATCTGCAATAACATTTAGCTTCATTTTTTTGTAGATGACTTCAAAGTCATAACCCAACATCTTTGTGAACCACTTTTGCTGCTCTTCCAAAGATAGTCTTTGTTCCAAAAGGTGTTTAAGACTATCATAATCAGTTTTTACTTGAAGTGTCTTCCCATTAGGTAAGGTCTCCATTTCTTTAGTGCATGTAGTATTGCCAACATTTCCTTCTCATAAATAGCCTTTTGTAAATACTTTCCTTTGATTGAATGAATTTCAAAATAAATGGGTCTTCCTTCTTGCATTAAAACAACACGAATTCCATTTTTTGAGGCATCACATTCCACAATAAGGGTTTTTGTGAAGTCTGGCGGAGCTAAGACTGGTGTTAGGTACATTGCCTCTTTAATATGTTCAAATGCGTTAGTTGCTTCAGGAGTCCATGAAAATGCATCTTTCTTCAATAATGTTGTTAGAGGTGCTGCTATTCTCCCATAATTCTTGACAAACTTGCGATAATACCTTGTTAACCCGAGAAATCCGCGTAACAAATTTATGGTTGTGGGGACTTTCCATTCCTTAATGGCTTTAATTTTTTTAGGGTCTACCTTAATGCCCTCGTGAGATACAATATGACCCAAATATTCCACCTCTTGTACTCCAAAGAAACATTTGGATGTTTTTTCATATAATTATTTCTCCTCCAATAGTTGTAGCACCCTGCCAACATGTTGAACATGATCCTTCCAAGAGCTGCTGTATATTAGTATATCATCAAAAAATACTAGCACAAATTTTCTAAGGAAGGGTTTGAAAATGGAATTCATTAACCCTTGAAATGTAGAAGGTGCATTGGTAAGGCCAAAAGGCATGACCAAAAATTCATAATGACCCTCATGAGTTCGAAATGATGTTTTCGGAATATCTACAGTCTTCATTCTAATTTGATGATATCCTGAACGAAGATCCAACTTGGTAAAATAAATTGCTCCATATAATTCATCAATCATAGGAATGGGAAATTTATCTTTAATAGTGAGCTTATTGAGCTCCCTATAATTCAGACACATGCGCCATGATCCATCCTTCTTGTGCACCAATACTACTGGAGTAGAGAAAGAAATTTGACTAGGTTGATTATACCAGCCTCTAACATTTCTGCAATCATACGTTCAATTTCACTCTTTTGGACATAAGGA
Source organism: Pinus albicaulis (assembly GCA_034641835.2). Classification (NCBI taxonomy): domain Eukaryota; kingdom Viridiplantae; phylum Streptophyta; class Pinopsida; order Pinales; family Pinaceae; genus Pinus; species Pinus albicaulis. Next base: position 57,312,538 of record CM076570.1, read on the forward strand.
TATCTGTAAGGCCGGATGTTTGGAGGAACACTTCCTGGAATCAAATGAATAACATGATCATGATCACGAATAGGTGGGAGTCCTCTGAGAGTATCAAACACCTTGGAATGATTGTCCAAGACTCTTTGGAGATATGGAGAAATAGATGATTTTGATGTTGGAACTTCTAGTGAGCATAATTGTGCAATTACACCTCGTTTTTATTTCTTCAGAAGCTTTGTCATGAAATTAGAGCTTATTATCTTTCTTTGCTTCCCTGTAATACCCCGTAATTCGATTTCCTTTCCTTTTGAAAAAAAATTCAAGAAAAAATCTTGAAAACTAAAAGCTACCGTCCCCAAAGATTGTAACTATTGTACTTCTAGTACGACATCAGCACCTCCCATTGGGATGGAAAGAATTGGACTATTCAATACATATTCCCCCATGGATAGCTTGATATTATGGCATTTTCCAGAGAAATTTATAGTTCCTCCATTTGCAACCATCACTTGACATTCTGGTGCTGGGTATAGGAAACAATTCAATTCCTTGGCTACCTTACAATGAATTAAATTATGGGTACTATCCGAATCAATCAACACTATTACCTTTTTCTTCTTGATATGTCCTTCTATCTTGAGATTTTGAGGAGTGGTAGTTCCTACCAATGCATTACATGATATGGTCAGACTCACTTCTTCTTCTTCTAGGGTTGCTTCCTGGTGTATATCCTCTTCTTTTGAAGCTTCTTGTTCATTTTCTTCCTCCTCTTCACAATATATGTAAAATAATTTCTTCTCGACACACTTATGACCTTTAGTGTATTTGCTATCACAACTGTAGCAAAGCCCTTTTACTCTTTTTTCTTCCAATTGTTGTGGTGTCAACCTTGTAGGTTGTGGAAGTCTAGGAGTAGTGAAATTTCCATCTTTATAGATGTGAGTTTTAGGCTTCCTTGTCGCCATAATTTTACATTCAATTTTTATTTCTAACCTGAATGCCTTCTCTAATGAATCTAGTTCCCAAACTTGAACTTCATGTTGGATGTTATCCTTTAAAGTACCTATGAATACATCAATCCTATGTTCCTATGGAATATCAGTTACCCTTATATTTAATTTTTGGAAGTCCTCAATGTGCTCTGCCACGAAACCCTTTTGTTTGATATTTACCATTTGGCTAATGAAGTGTTGCTCTTTGTATCCTCATAATGTGCTATCATTTCCTCCATAAAAATTGACCAAGTGACAATTTTTTTACGGGAGAAAAGCCATCGATATCATACAAATGTATTTTTTTCTAAATGTAAAGTTGCAATGCGTACCTTTTGTGTGTTTTGCACGTTGTTGAGATCAAAATATTTCTCCATCTGTAGTATCCATGTTACGGGATCCTTTCCATCAAACTTCCTCATATCCATCTTTGGAATATGGTGGTTCTTTAGTCCAACATTAGAGTTTATGAAATCACGATTAACATTTCTTTTGTTCTCATCATGAGTTTCCTCTACTATATTTTTTCCATTAGGAAACATTTCTTGTATCAACTTTTCCAAACCTTCGATGTCTACTTTTAGATCATTCTTCATGTTTTCCATTTTTTCATTGATCTTAGCTTCCATGTCATCCATATTAGCTTCCATGCCAACTTCCATGCCATCCATCTTAGCTTCCAAACCATTCATCTTATCTTCCACGCCTTTCTTCAAACCATCCATCTTAGTTTCCATGCCTTTCTTCAAAACTTCCATTTCATTTTTTGTTGCTCTTTGCAATAGAAAAATTTGGTGCACTTGCTCATGGACTTTTGATATCTCATGTTGCATTTCTCCGTCTTCATGAGTCATAGTAGAGCCTTTTTAAGGCTTAATGGGTGTTGAATTCTTTTTAGAAGGCATTTTAGAACCCAATACTGATATATATGCTCAATAGGCCTTTGGAATCACCTAGAACTGATTTTTCAAACAAGACTTATGCAATTTGAAAAGAAAATACCCACCTTTTTCTTGATTTTGAGGAGCTCAATATTGAAACTAAATTATATGTATGATTTCAAATCTTCAATATCTTAAATTTAGCCCCGAAGTAGCCCTCTAAAGCTTCTTTTGAATGCCACAAGTCTGACCTGATTTGGATTCTTGAAGACAAAGTTATGCCCAATCTCCTACGATAACCTAATTATGGATTGTTTCACTAGAGAGAACTTGTACGACCTGCCATGTGTCACTGTTTCCTCCTTCAGCTTTGAAATTTATATAGATAAAACTAAAGTTTGTGTACTTGCAGCCACTTTTTACATAATTCCAATCCGATGCATAGAGAGAGAGTTATGAAGATTTTCCCATGATCACCTCTTTGAGATGAAATTCGGGAACCTGCAAAAGACCTAACTTCCACAGACCATATCTATGAAAATATTGTGAACCAAGCTCTAAAATTTTGTGACGATATTCCTCAGGATTTCTTCTTCGCTTCCTAAAAATTTCCACTTCTGAACCTTCGTAGAAAAAAAATTATAGCGAAGATGCCACGATGGCTTGTTTAGGTTAAATTCAGAAGCCTGCAAAAAGACCTAAATTCCATAGATCATATCTCTGAAAATATTGTGAACTAATCTCTGCAATTGTGTGACGATGTTTCTCAAGATTTCAGCTTTTCACTCTAAACATTTCAGCTTTTGAACCTTCGTAGAAAAAAATTTATAGTGAAAATTCCACGATGACCTTTTTGGGGCAGCAAAACCCTAGAATCCAAAGCTCTGATACCAAATGTTGTGAAACCAGCTCCAAAAAGAGAAGAAAAGAGATATCAAAACCTTAGAAATAAGCCACTTCGAGGGGGAAACCTCCAATACATTACATGAATGAACAATTCTTGGATGATACAAATGACAAAACCTCCTCTTTATATATAGGAGTCCATTGGGGCCACAATGTAATCCTAGTGGGGCCACAATGTAATCCTAGCCGACCTAAAAATAATAATGTAAGGGCACAATAATAAAAATATGGGGGTTACAGGGGTACAAAAATAACAATAAGGGGGTTACACTAACAACAATAAGGGACTATACTAGTAATATAAGGACCTAACATAGGTAGGTTGTAATTGCACTCTCAATTATAGAATATGAGAACAAGACAATGAATTATTGAGTAAGGAAGAAATATGGCTACAGATATTATGTTTATATGTTAGGTTCCTCAGAGAGTTGTACAGATAGATTGTGAAAGTTAAAGTGTCATTTTTTGGTGAAGAACCCTATTTGTCATTCTAAGAAAAATCGTATAGTACTGTAGCACCATTTTATTAGATACATTGTTGAAGACAATAATTTGATGTTGAAGGAAGCTTATGCTTTAAAAAAGGTTTCCAATACATTAAAATTTTTTGTGAATGTTGCGAGATTTTCTTGGTTCAGGGAGTCAATGGACTTGGATGCCCCCAACAACTAAATTTGTGATTATGTCGGCCTCATTACAATGTCTTCAACGAGTATAGATTGTTGGATGTGTTGCATTCTAACCATACATAAACTATTCAACTTGACATGATTTTGTGTGTCTCCTTAATTTGTAGGTATCATTATAGGCGTAGTCATGGGTTTTAGGTGTTTTTAACTCTTGGTTTTATTGCAATCTAACACTTCCTGACATAGAAACGTTGAATGATGTTTTATACTACCTATATACTTTATTGTAAATTTTTTATTTTATTTTAATGATAAAGAGGGGTGGAAGATATGAGGAATTTTGATGGAAATAATCCCACAACGTGGATATTCTAGATGGACAATTTTTGTATCTTTAACAAGTAACAACTCTAGAAACGTTAACTATTGCATATTTATATTTAAGATTTGATCATTTTGTGTGGTAATAATGAAATTTTAAATACAAAAAGGACAGTATTATATCTTCGTATAACTTTATAGATGAATTGATAATGCATTATGGAGATAGTCCAAACAACACCATTTTTAATGAATTGACAAATATATGGCAACGATATCTAGTTAAAAATCACATTTAACAATTTCAAACGTTCAGTATTATAGTTAAGAATTTCGAAATGACAGTTTGTTGGATATTTATAGAGGTAATTGAAAGGAGAACCTCAAACATGAGACACATCTCTTTTTTCCTACTTCCTTGGACAAGGCTTTCAATGTGGAAAATAAATTTGAATGTAAAAGTACATGTATTGAGGCTCTCCACTAACACCTACAGAGAGGAAAATGTTACCACTCCTAACCTCACTCAACCTACAATTTGACACTTAACAATTGAATGAAATGAGAGGAAAGGGACTAAATTTCAATTGTGACAAGTACAATCATGGGCACAAGTGTGGTGAGAAGATAATATTCTACATAAATTGTGAATATGATTAAGAAAAAGAGCTAAAATTGTCTTAAGATCTAGAACCACAAGGGATTAATCCAATTGTTACAATTTGTTTTGTCACCATGACATTTGACTGTTCATATGGGTCTATTACCATCCATATCATGTTCCCTTAGAGGTCAAAAAAAACTCATGTTCTTGAATCAAGTCTTGGAAATTGGAGAAAATGTTTTTAAAACCCTTAAAAGTATACCTGCGTGGTTTTTCTATTCTTTCCCTGTGCATGCGCTGATTATCCTTTCATTAGTCGCGACGATTTCTGCTCTGTTTGCCACTAAAACCTACGCACTCATGTGAAAAGAATTTAAAAATAAAAAGTAACTTCTAGAAGCCTAGTTGGTCGAATATTCTACCAAATGGAAGCCTCTAGAGTTGCTCCAGTTCAAGCTTTATCCCTCCACTCATGGAGCGTAACCCTTGGTCCAAGGAACTCAAATACCTTCATGGGAGGAATTAATCCCTCTTTTTATAGATTTGAAACTACCTCAATATCCCTATATATTGAGCTCAAGTTTCAGGTTTAAGGGTAGATACCTGATTTATTAATGTGAATAGAAACTGATCTCTATAGTTTCTAAGCTAGAGAGAGTTCATAGAGTGCATACTTTCTATACTAGTGAGTTGTTGTTGAGACATTGAAGATCACACCTTTGTGCCCATGACTTCATGTTGGTTATTATAGAGAGGAAGGCTTATTAGATTGAAGGAGAACAATTGCTCAGACCCTGGGAGGAATCTATACAACATCAAGGGATCCAGTTGTAAGATTTCTCTTTCTAATTTATGATAATACATATGGATCTCTTTTTCTCATTGTCTTGTTTCTAAATTCATGGGAATGATGTAAATACTTAGATACCTTGATCACTAAGTTGGATTAGTAATTTTTGATTATTATATGTTGTATATGCTTTGATGATTTGTCTTGTCTTTGATTGTAGGTTCTACTCATCATTAGAGAACTACTTTGGAGCGACGGACAAAGGACTACATTGGACATTTGGATTTCAAGGTAGGAGCATGTCCTTTCTAATTTACTGTTATAATGATCTTAAAATACAAATAATATAGGGAAAGGGATATTCAAATGGATCTTTGTTTCTAGTTACTCGTTGGAGTACTAGGGAGATCGCTCTTGTTCGCAAGAGGGATTAATCCTGGTAACAAATTGGCGACCATACTAGGGACTAGAGCTTAGTTTTCTTTGTTTGTGTTCAGTTTGAAGTTTTAGCTTTCTGATTTTGACTTCTCTAAGTGTGGTTGGGAAGATGAATTTTTAGAATATATGAGAAAGAAAACTTATATTTTATTTTTCCAAATTTTTCTCTGCCTGCAAGGTTTTCTGTGGAAGACAGAGCGATAACCTGCGCGACTTGTTAGTTCAATCCAGTGCGCATGCGCACTGTTGTAAACTGATAGGCTGCGCCACCCCTGGAAAATTTTGAAAAAATTAAATTTCTCTCTTTTAGAGCTAGATAACCAAATTCTTCAAGTTTTCCTTGATCCATTCCAGTCATCAGATCCTGTGTGTGAAATCCTTTTCAACAATTTTGAGTCTTGTGTGATTAATCATCCTGTTTTCATTTTACAAGTTAGGGTTTTCCCTGGTTTACTGTTGCTCTGTATGGAAGATACCTTTGTTTGCATCTAATCACTGGTTTTATGATTTTTTCTTCTTGAGCCATCAGGATTATAGCCAACCTTACTTTTATGAATATTTTTTCTTTATTCATTTGCAAATCCAGAAAAGCTTCTAGATCACTAAAGCCTGATTCAACACCAATCACTCTTGGGTGATTTCATTTATGCTGGGATAAGTAGAAACATTCTTATTCTGATAACAAATAAGAGAAATCATCTACAAAACATTCGTAGGTATCCTACTTAGGATTCATAATTAGAATTTTGATTTGATTTTGAAATTTATATATATTTTAGGGTTTTTTAGGAATTTCTTTCTTTTGGGAATTGTTTGTTTGTTGAAATTGTAGTTTTTGACTTGGTTGTCAATGGAATTTTATTCAAAAATAGAAATTGATCATATTTTGGAATTTAGTTCTTAATTAAATTGTTTTCTTTTTATAAAGGAATTTTTTTACGAATGAGTAAGTTTGCGTTTTAAATTAAAAAAAAATCTCTAAACTTTCGCCTAAATAGAATTCATTGAAAATAAAGAGTTGCATTTGTCATATTGATTCATTTAGAGTATTTTGCGTCGGGTCACAAAATCATCAAAGTTTCAACTCCATACCCTTTGTGTTAAATAACAACCAAATCAATACAACACCTAATAAAATCAATCTAGACATTTTTTACATTTTCTAGGGCTCATCCCACCAATATAGCTTAGGCTAGTGTTTTGGAATAGGTTGTAATAAACGTTCCAAAGAAGTCAAAAAAAACAAGTAGAATATTGCGGTAGGGAAATCCAATTGTTGCATTGTACTCTAGGAAGCTCTTATTAAAAGAGTCAAGCACATGGTCATGTCAGACCCAGTGAGGTAATCGCACCTATCTCATTGGCAAAGATAGAATACGTATACGTAATACAAATGGTAAACCTTAGATTAACCATTGTCGAGGATCCTGGGGTCACTTGTTAGAAAACCTCAGATTTACCATGTTGAGGAGTTTTCAAGGGGATTGAGCTTGATAATCTTCCCTTGTGTGTATTTCAGATCATAAACTGTTCCACCAGGTGCATTTGTCTCAGTTGGTGACCTTAGTGGCCATAATATTTAGGATTTTCCCCAAGGTGATGGTGGAGGGAAGGTCCCACTATACCTGGAACAGACGTTGGCTAAACTCACTTGGACTTTCTAGAGGGTACTCTTCACTTTGAGATGGCATAGTGGAGGGACTTGCACCAGACTGTTCATTAAACAGGTTGTCAGGGTAACTGTTCCAATTGCCAAGTTTTCCACATTAACTTCTGCAACATTGGATTTCATCACCAACTAGTGTTTTTAGTGTGGAAACATACTGTTTGTGAGTGGTTTGTCTCCTAGATTTTTTAGGTGTGTGCTCAAATTGCTTGTTTTATTAACGACCTTGGGTGTATTTTTTTGAATTTTTTTTTTTGATTTCATGTGTTAAACATTAACCGTGGTTGAATTACTGAGACACTCTCGTATAATGCAAGGGAAACCCCCTAAATATACACCGAGTTAATTGGAAAAGCTTAAATCGGAAAGAGGTCAACAATTAGGAACCGAGTCTACTAAACGAGGAGAAACATCTGTAATAATACATCCCGATTTAGAAGTTAATAAACCTCAGACAATAGAAAGAAATCAATAACAACAAAAACTTTCTGAAGTAATCACAGTTGAGTATGCTACCAGTGATTTTTCAAATACTCAACTCATTAAAACCAAAATATATGAACCTGAATCTAAATCTACTTCGTCTGAACCAAATTTAGAGTTCATATCCCAAACTCATGGTCATCCTCGTTCACCTCGAGTGAAGCTTTGCATTACTGAGAATATTCCTCCTGGCCTAATTAGTATCAAAGAGATTACTGACACTGAAGAAGGGATCACAATTCCTTCGCGTCAAGAATATTTAGACCTAAGGTATAGTGAACCGATTTACCCTTACAGTCCTTTTAAACCAGATCCTTGGTATCAACAATTTACCAACTTTCTACATAGCACTGGTCTCAATTATTCACCATACTGCATCCATTTTTACTATATACCCAGAGGTAGTTACATGGCTTCATCAAGCTTCTTAGGTGAGTCATCCATGTTTTATTCATCGCTGGAAACTTTTGTATGGTGGTCCATTAGTTCCTTCTAGATACCAATCACTCTCTGGTACTTTCTCAAGAGAATCTCCCTCTTCTAAAAATATTACACAATCAATTGGTTATAATGAATCTACTATCGAAACTTTGACAATGGAACAGGTCTATATGACGTTCAGAAATATTCCTCAAACTAGTTCTCAAGGTGGAAATTTACTGCCTGGGGGGCAGTATACTCCTCAAGGACATCCTCTTCAAGGGCAGTACCCTATTACAGGGCCACATCCTTTTCAAGGGTAGTACCCTAATCCAGGGCAACAACCTATTCAAGGACAAAAACCTCTTCAAGGGAAACAATTTTATCAAGAGGAACTATCCTTTCAAGGAGGTCAACCTTTTACTAGAACTTATTGGGAAAATTATCAAACTTATGTTACAATACCTCAAACTGGTTATGGTCAACCTTATGCATTGCAAAATTTAATGGGAGCTCCTTAATCAGGCATTAATACTGTGTGGAATCCGTTTTTGAATCAACAATCTTTGCAACCTACTGTACAAGTTCCTTATAGTCAACCTAGGCAGCCAGCTGGACAATTTGGTTATACCCAAGTCCAATAGCATGTTCAAACTGCACTCCAAATTACCCCTCAGGTATCTGTTCCTAGTAGTCAGCAAGATGGTCCGAGTACTATGAGTACTCATATCCAATCTACTATGCAAACTACTGTTCAACAACCAAGTACACCTATCCCTAGAGTTTCTCAAGTCCTTGTTGCAACATCCCTTCAAACAACTGCATCAACTATTACACAGAAAATCCCTCAAGTCACTACTCATCAAATTGGACTTGCTGTTCAGTCTACTTTTCAAACCTCTATAGGACAACCTGGTGCAGCTACAGTCAAACAAGCCAAACTTTTGTAGGTTAGTTTGTGAGTCAACCATTTCAAGTGCAATATCAATATGGACCAACAAGACAAAATCTAGTCTACCAGGGTCAACCATACCCTGGTTATACATATCAAATACCATCTCAACCTCAGTTTGGTATGGATAACCTTGGATACCCCAGAGGTATTCCAATCCCATCTGCTTAGGCTATTCCAGGTTATCCTGGATATCCTCCTCCGGTTACTGGTATTGTTCCTCAAGGTTATCACTTTTCTCAATAGGAACCTAACCGTCAGTTACAATTCATTGCAACCTTAGACTTACCAGATTTGTCCCACCTCACGAATGATCCAATTTATTATCTTCCGTTCTGGCCGGAAATGCCTACTAAGTTTTACTAGTGATATACCTAATTTTGAAGGAAAATCAGGAGAAGAACCCTCAAACATGTGATGAATTATAATATTTGGTGTGCATCCAACTCCTTAATCGATGATTCCATTCGATTGAGACTTTTTCAGAGAAGATTGATAGGCTTAGCTGCAAAGTGGTATATCGAGTTACCACGTGGCTCCTTCAAAAATTTCAACGCTTTAGCAGCAACTTTCCTATCTCACTTCCATTTTCCAATCCGTTATGACAATGGCACGAAACTTTTAACTTCATTAAAACATAGTACATCTACCTACATTTCAGATCACATACACGAATGATGACACAGATGACGTTTAGTGAAGGTTTTCATTACTGATAAAATCTTGGCAGAATGGTTCATTAAATCATTACTTCCAAATATCACTGAAGACATATCTAAGGGAGGTGTTGTTACATAAGAATGGGTCATAGCTCAAGCACAGAACTTAGACCTTGTATACACACAGTCAAGTACTCTATATGAAAAAATTCCTAATTTACCACCCCCAGGTCAAATTACTGCAACTCCTTCTGGTTCTCATTATGCAGACGGTGTAATTGGTACAACTAATACTACAAAGAGTAAGAAGAAATCATCAAAATATACTTCTCCCATAATAACTCTACCAGATTCACCTAAAGGAGATTCTTCCCTCGAAACTTCTGTTGAAATTCATGTTGTAGACTCATCCATGGCTAAACCTAAAGCTGGTAATAAGAAAAAAGTGAAGAATAAAAATAAATAAAAAACACATCTCCTAAAGAGAAAATAGAGAAAACCAAACCATCAGACGAAAAGCGGAAACCTCATTATCCTTGTCTTATCTGTGACAAGGATCACTATACCAAAGAGTATCCACATCGAGCCGAGGTATCCAAATTTTTCAAAGGTTCACCCACACCTACTGTCTTGAAGGATCCTTTTCCATCTCAAGATAATAAAATGATAAGATCTTATTCCAATTAATCGGCAGATATTTTAATGATGTCTCAGGTCATGGTTGCAACATGATTTCAAGAATATGGATCTAAGAGTCCTGTAACTGGTAAAGAGTCTGAATCATCCAGTCAACCACTAGAAACAACTCCTTAGTTTCTGAACCACTTCAAATCAAGAACCCTAACCCTGATTTGGTGATTAAACCACCTGCTAAAGGTGTATTTTGAAAATTGGTTTTCAATCCACATGCGAGAGCCGCTCAAATTACAACATTGTTGAAGATTTAGACATATCCCCTTCAACAATGTCGGCCTTAGAAGTGTTGCAATATTTTCCAGCACAAATGAAATTACTATTATTAGATATCAAAGCTATTGATGCTCAAGAATCGAACCTAATGGTCTTTGATCTCGAAAATTTTGTACCTATAGTCCCACATCAAATGGCTTTTCAGATTCTAGTATTAGTCAAATCAAGAAGAGATTTTAGTACTGTAATTGATGAGGGGAAATCTACGTTTATAATGTCATTAAACTGTTAGAAAACCCTTGGTTCTCCAACACTCAACCAATCACCGACTATCCTTAAAGCCATTGATGGAAGAGGTTTTCATCCATATGGAATACTCCAGGATTTTCTTATAGAAGTAGAATGAAAAATCGTAAACCTATAGGTGGAAGTTATTGATGCCCCTCTTGATTACAACCTCTTCTAGGTTGCAGTTAGTCTTACACAATGACTGCTGTTGTTTCATCAGTGTTTCAGATGATAATTTTTCCTCACAAAGGAAATATTGTTAAAATTGATTAGTTTTCATATTCTCTTCAGACCCTACTTCTATAGATAGTATCCAGCATGTCGGAAAATTAGTTATCCCATACAAAGATGTTGGTGTAGGACTAATGAAGGATTCTGATCTCATGGGAAATTTTGCTATGCCCACTCCCAACATACCACGAAAAATTTCCAATATCAATATGATCACATCAAGCACAATTCCATTTGATGACACATGGATTGTGCCTTTAGAATCAGAATTGGACTCTTATAATGGAAAGATGCCTTTAAGTCCTTTTGAATTGGCATATGTAGCAGTACAATCGTGTTTTGATACCCCATCAACTTCTACTGATCAAATGAATGTGGTCAGTGAACAATCATATTCTATATCAAGCTCAACTTTGACATTGTTTTCGGATCCCTTTCAACATGTATTCGCAACTGATGAAAGCATTCGATAAATCTTGTCATCAGATGAATTTCCATGGGACGATCTAAATCATAGATCTTCTTTTTTTCTTGATCTTGATAACCTTGAACATTATTTTTCATCTATCTTTACAATTGATTATGTCAAGTAACCTCATAATCCCACATCAATCACACATTCAGATTCTGAGACAAATTTGGGAAATATTTCTACAACTATTCCTATTGAAATATCGATTAAAACTGGAATTATTGAAAACATTCCTATAGGTGCTTCTTGTTCAATTGAAGAGATTAAAACTTACAAAGCCCTATTTCAAGAATTCCAAGACATTTTTTCCCGGTCTTACAAAGAGATGACAGGTATTGATCCTAAGATTGTAATTCATGAAATCAAGACATACCCGAATGCTAAGCCTATTAGATAGAGATTACATCCAATACAACCGTGGAAAACTGTAGCAATCAAAGCTGAAGTTGAAAAATTATTAAGTGTAAGATTTATTTATCCTATGACGGATTGGGTATCTAATATAGTTCCCGTAACGAAAAAACAAGGGACTATCAGAGTATGTGTCTATTATCGAGATATTAACAAGGCTTGTCCAAAAGACAACTATCCTACATCCTATATCGATCAAATTGTTGATGATTGTGCCAGAAATGAAATATTTTCGTTTATGGATGGTTTTTATGGCTACATTCAAATCAACATAGTCCCTACCGATCAACCTAAAACAACATTTATATGTCCTTGGGGTATGCTTTCCTATTGTAAATTACCTTTGGACTGAAAAATGCTGGTGCAAAATTTCAAAGAGCTATGTCTTATGAGTTTCACGATATCAAACATATTGTACAACCTTACTTGGATGACTTACCTGCTCATTCTTTACGTAGGAAGATAATACTACACACTTACATGCTATATTCATGAGATGCAGGCATTAAAAAATTCATTTGAATCCATACAAATGCATTTTTTGTGTACAATTAGGACATTTGCTTGGGTTCTTTGTTTCGAAAGAGGGCATTCATGTCGATCCATCTAAGGTTGAGGCTATTATCAAATTGCCTCCTCCTTCAACTGTTCACCAACTCTAGAGTTTGCAGGGGAACACAAACTTTTTACATAGGTTTATCCCGAACTATGCAGAGTTAACAAATGGTTTTTCCCGATTATTGAAACAAGATGTTCCACTCATTTGGGATGATATTGCCGATAAATATTTTTATGCACTTAAAAACGTGTTGACCCATGCACCATTATTCCATCTGCCCAATTACAGCCACGATTAATTTTTATACTTAGTTGCATCTGATTCCATGATTGGAATGGTTTTGGTTCAGGATGATGAATATAACAATGAACATGTGATCTATTACCTAACTCGAAATCTCAATGTGATGTAAATTAAGTATTCACATGTGGATAAATTGGCCTTGGCAGTAGTTCAAGTTGTGCAACATTTTCATCATTACATATTGTTACACAAAACCACAATGATATCTAATTGCAACCCGATGATGTACATATTGACAAACCAATTTCTTGGGGGAAAATACTCCAAATGTATCATTATCCTGCAAGAGTTTGATTTGGATTTCAAGAAATCCAAGTCAAAGAAATTACTAGTGTTTGCTGAACTTATGTGTGATTTTCCCAATATTGAGTCTGAAACGATGGTAGAGAATCCTATCGTGGATGAATCTTTGATTCTAATCAGTAATTTAGATCCTTGGTATGGAAATATCATTATATATCTTCAAACCCAAGCCTTTCGCCCAGATATTTCATGATCTGATCGATGGAGAATCCAATACCAATCCCAGCGATACAATATTGTTGGTGTTGTGGAGGTAAATCCCCTCTGCGGACAGAGGCGATCCCTACTAGCCCAGACCGGGTCTAGCAACAATCGTTCATGCTATAGTGCAGGTTCCTAATTGCAAATAAACCAACTAGCGATGAAGGCTTACCTGGAATCCAATGCTGTCGCTCGTAGAGGTAGCGCTCCCGTTCCTTAGCTCTGGCAGATCACAATCCTCACGATCTCCGTGATCGGACACCTGCACACGCAAGAAACAAAACAAACGCAAGCGTAAAATCCAGTGCATACAACTATATGTCAGTCAGAGAAGACATAACTCATGATCATTATCAAGAACAAGAGTGGAACCATAACCAATAGTCGCTTATCATTAATTAATCAAAATAAGAATACAACCATAGCTCTGACGCTGAATTCTCCTTTGGAGGGTCGTCAGCAAAACACGTCTCGATAAAGCATGTCAGGGATGGGACAAACCTCTCTCTTCAGATGTCTCGACAATGATCTCCTTGCTTGGATTTGGCCTTAAGGGAATGGATCAAAGCTCTTGCGGCATTAGTCTCTTGGGAACTTGGAGACTAGCTTGCAAATGAGATGAGTAAGCTTTTATAGATGGAGGAAGGGGAGTTGGGATCCCTATAATAATGGGATTGGCCCTATCCTCAAGGAAGCTTCCATGAGAGGTGGCAAACCACTTCCTCTGTTGGGAAAAATACTGAGAGGGGGGGGTGAATTAGTATTTACAGCATGTTCAAAATTTTTTACTTTTTCACTCTTCTAAAACCCATACGCTACTTTGCTGAAGCCAACTAGCGTATACACGCGGATATCCTTCATAAAACTCGCGTATACATAGAGATCTAATTATGCAATTATTTCTTTACTTAGGTCTATGCATCATTCAATCATCAGATGTTTAGTTAACAGTAAGCATGTGCAGTAATAACAGAATAAACCATCACACATAAGCAACACAAATGAACACCGGCATTTTAGGTGGAAACCCAAGTCAGGAGAAAACCACCGCTGTCGTTGTCTCGGCCTTCAATATTTTATTATAGAGAAAACATCTTACAACATATGTGCTGGTGCAGACTCTACCAGCACGCAGGCACCCACCTGCACTCGTTTACCAGCCTCTCCTGGAAGGGAGCTCCAACCCCCTGACTCGTTTACCAGCCTCTCCTGGAAGGGAGCTACGACCCCCCGATCTCGTTTACCAGCCTCACCTGGAAGGGAGCTACGACCCCCTGACTGAAGGCTACAACCCTCGGCACCATTATGGACCACGTTTCATCAATTTTCACACTGGATCCAACAACTTCAATAGAACACAACTTGTAGGCCACATTTCATCATATTTTCATACTGGACCCTTTCCATACTTTTAAGCTCAAACATACATCACCAACGGATACATATTCGAGACAACGGATGGATAGCGTGTCTGATGACAGATCAGATGTTTCATACCCCATGCTTAAACCAAACCTAGTTTGCATACGCGCTTCCTGCGTGGAAGTAGCGTATAGATATTCAATCATTATAGAGCGACATACTTCTCGGATCAGACATTCGGTTCAGATTTACCCTTTTACTTCGGACAGATGTTCCCCTCATTTCAGATCTAAGTCTTCCATAAACGGATACGCGAGATACAAGTACATTTTCGGATCTAGATCTGTTCTTCATAGGTGCATCATAGATTAAGATCTATCATCAAACTTTACCCTTTCCATCTGAGATATACTTCATAGGGGAAGTATTAATTAAGCTTCAGACATATTGCTCCCACACTCATGATTTGCCTGCAATGAATTTCTTCTCTTTATATAGGTTTACCCTTTTTTTTTCAATACCATGAGCCCCTTTTTCAATACCATGAGCCAAAACAATATTACTTTCGATGGTATTCCCGGACGGGGTCACATAGATGAATCATTACTCAATACAATGGGTCAATACCATGGTGGTTACCCCTGGTTTTGCACTTTATGAGCGCTTTTTCCCATACGCGACTTGGAACGTTGTTTCCCACGTGCATACGTGACTTCCCCTAGACAAATCCGCGTATGCCTAGAGACATACTCTTTTTATCATAGATCTATCACATGTTGAATTCCTTTCTTCATTGCCTTCTGTACTCATTGAAGATACATCATATTTAGTTCATCAGGACATGTTCTATCAAGCACAACTTCATCAAGTAAGTTGCCATCATATTTCCATTCAAGGACAACACTCATCATCATATTGCTAACAAACATCATATCACATCAGATTTACATCATTTACCAAGTCCATCAAGTCAAGAATAACTTCATCAAGTGTATTGCCATCAAGGACAACACATGTCAACAGTCTCATGTCTTCATCTTCATTCAGTGGGTTGCCATCAAGGACAACAATCTGCATCATATTGCCAACAATCTCCCCCTTTGGACTTGATGGCAACCACGATGGTGTTTGGTTACCACAACAGATAGGTATATTAAGAATACAATGACACCATGTCACACTCTCCATTATTATCTTCCTTCAAACACCATGTCACTCTCCCCCTTTGACATCAAGGGCAAAGGGCGGATCAAAAACCAACATACTCTCCCCCTTTTCTCCTCATGTG
The DNA here is from genome assembly GCA_034641835.2 of Pinus albicaulis. Lineage (NCBI taxonomy): Eukaryota > Viridiplantae > Streptophyta > Pinopsida > Pinales > Pinaceae > Pinus > Pinus albicaulis. Next base: position 57,328,591 of record CM076570.1, read on the forward strand.
GACGAAGCGTTTTGTAGATATGATGTATACTGAAGTGACCAAGCTCCCCCTGAGTTCATGCTGAATCTTCAAACATATTTTTCAATGAAGTACATGACTCTATGAACTTCCTATCACCAATGACTCATAATTACATCAAAGATCTATCCAGGTGGATTTACATATGAGACTCAACTACCCAACCAAGTGGGTTTACAAATTTGACTCAGCTACCCAACCAAGTGGGTTTACAAAATTTGACTCAGCTACCCAACCAAGTGGGTTTACAAATTCGACAAGTCCTTACATGACTGAATATTACAATTTTACATCATGGGTCTTAACAAGACCTTTTCATCAAATTACAAATATGACTTTTCATAACCAACACCAGAAAGTCCTCAAGAAAGAGAACATATTTCAAAACCATCATAATGCCAACAATGCATTATACTCAACAACACTAATTCTCCCCCTGAATCTGTGCATCCAAGCAACCTTTCCATATGACTAAGGCTCCCCCTTAGTTTGTGCATCCTGAACACTTTAACAAATCATCAAGGCATCTTTATCAAAACATTAGAAATAGAATTATGAGAACTGGAACACCACCAGAGATACCAGACAGTATCAGAGATATCAAACAGTACTGCAGTTGTGCTGCAGAGAGCTGACTTCAAACAGAATTTTGTTAGCAATCAGACATACGCGGTTTTCTGTTCAGGAACTCGCGTATATACGCGACTGTGTTTCAGGAAACCCGCGTATCCAATACCATCTTCTATATTTTGATCAGATCTGATCCTCAGCGAGGAAAAGACAGTGTTCAGCTTCTTTCTGAGATATTTGACAGCTTTCCTGAACTGCAGATAGATAGAACAGTGTAGTTGTTTTTTCAAGCGTCATCCAACGGTCGTAGCATAAGCCCATTAGGAACCAACCCTTCAGATTCTTTGTAGCATCAATACAATCTTTCCAAGAGAGATTATCATACCAGAGCAACATCTTCAAATAAGTGTCAAGCAATCATCCATGTGGTCCAATATCATCAAGATCTTCAAGAGTTAACATGAAGTAACATATGTAGAAAATAGATCTCAACCATAGTAACAAACTATGCATGAACTATTCTTATCTCTGAATCAAATGACTTCCAACTCATCTATGTGTGAGCATCAGCAATCAAAATCTCATCATAATGAACCATATACCAAGTCATCATCATTTAAGCATGAGTATCACAATAGCCAAGAATAATCAGTCATATTGCCAACAATGCAATCATTAGTATTCAACCTGCTGCTCCCCCTGAACCAGTGCTTCTCCTTAACTTGTGCAACCTGAATATTTTTATCAGCAAGCCATCAGCAACAATCTCTGCATGATCTGTCCTTATCTCTGAATTATAGGACTTTCATCTCAGCAACTAATACTCTTCATTCAACAAGCAAACAAGACTCATCCATAAACTTCATCATAAGACATCAAGTATCATATCATCATCATTTAGAACTGATAAATTAAGCTGATACAGAGTCAAAACTATAGTTATTATCAGTCAGACTGATGCTCCCCCTGGACCTCTGCTCCAGATCTTCAGCTATCAGATAAATTCTCTTATCATCAATGCATACGCAGTTGTGTCTGCTGTAACTCGCGTGTATACGCGACTTTGTTTCATCGAACCCGTGTATGGAGAGTGAAATATAGAAAATTTCACACCTTCATCTCCTCCTACAAATTTACCTTATGTTCCTGTCTTTTCTTCACACCAGATGCACTGTCAGAAATACATATAACCAGAATAATCAAATCAACCATGAGAGACATCATACATTGCTCCCCCTGTGACGATACATTACTAAATCGGATAATGTATCCCACATCATTCCTGCAGTCAATCAGAGAAGTAAGCTTCAGAAGAGGATGAATGCATTAGGGTCAGAATTCCCTACGTTTCTGATTGGTCCTCCTTCTTTTTCCAAATTTGCTTGAACTTCCTAACTGTATGCTGAAAATTGTCTGCTTTCTCAGATCTGTTCAACCTGCATTCCTTTTCTACATGTCCATACTTGTTACAAGAATAACATCTCATGTGTCCAGAGAAATAAGCATAAGAATCATAATGAGTATTTATAATCTTCCTCCTTTTACAATCAGCTGCTTTATGTCCATACTTGTTACATGAAAAACAATATCCCTTGAAGAAACCAGAGTACCTTTCTATGTAGGATTTGTTAGTTTGTGGCTGAAATGATCTGCTCCTGCAATTTGCTGCAACATGCCCATAATTATGACATTTAAAACATTCAACATTATTGACTGATTTCCTTTGAGATTTCATCATTGTTGGTTGACCTTTTGTCTCTTTCAACACTTCAGGTTTTGTATTGACATCCTCTGAATTTTTAGCACTTCCTTGTGAGCTAGATTCTCCTTTAACAGTTTCATGGAAACCAAGACCAAGTTTGATAGCAGAAGACCTTTGATTACTCAGAATATTGTCCAAAATATTAGTACTATCTTGAAACCTCAAAAGTTTAACCTTTTCTTCTAATTTACCTTTGAGAATGTTTACCTCAACCTCCAAGGCTTGACATTGCTTTGTCATGCTTTCTTCTTTCCTTCTTCCATTTTCTACTTGATCCTTCAGATTTAGAATCTCTTCTTTCAACCAGTTTTCATTTTCTTCACATGTTTGTTCCAGCTCTTCATTCTTCTTATTTGATTTTTCCAGATCCCTTTTGAGAGAGATGATTTCTATTTCAAGGCCTTCCTTTTCAAATGGTTGTATAGGTTCCTCATTCCTCTTACTTGATGCTTCTAGATCTACTTGCAGAGAGATTACTGCAGCTTCAAGTCCTTCATTCTTCTTGCTTGAATTTTTGAGATCTGCATTTAGATTGTTGATTTCTGCTTCTAATTCTTTAATTCGATTGGATGCATAAGTATGAAACCTTTGATACTTGTCCACCTATCCATTCAACATTTCTATTTGTTTTTCCATTTGAGAGATCATCTCTTTGTAGATAGTTTCTTGTTTATTAGTTGAACTTTGTAGTTCTTCAACTTTAGTCTTGAGAGCTTCTTGTAGATTCACAACTTTACTTTCACTATCTTCACTATTGTTTGCACAAAGAAGAGTATTACAAGTGGCCTTCTCCTTTTTCTTCTTTGCCATGAGTGCTTGAAGAGCTTCGTCAGAAACTTCTAGATCCATACTGTCACTTCCACTATCATAATCTTTACATATGCAGTTAAGTAAGAGACAAGAACAATGATTAATACCTGTTTCATCTTCTTCAATTTTTGCTGTTCATCTTCTTCAATTTTTTCTATACATGATTTCTGCGGTATCTTCTTGTTTCGAGTAGCCTTCTTCTTTAGCTTCTTAGCCATGAGCACTTTCAGATCTTGGTCAGAATCTTCTTCATCTTCACTGGACACTTCATCATCATCTTCTTTTGCATAATAACTCTTTCTCTTTTCAAATTGTTTCCCTTTACCATGTTTTTCTCTATAAGGACATTTAACGTATAGTGACCAACTTTCCCTCACTACATTTGAAGGGAAGCTTACCTTTGAATCTTCGGTCTTGATTGGAGCTTTCTGCAGTCGCTTCTTCTTCATCGGATATATAGCTGGATTCTTTGACAATTTCCTTTTCCTTTCCTTTTGTAGATGCCTTAAAAACGGCTTCTCTTATTTGAGAGGACCTCCTTGTCTCATTTCAAAGCGATCAGTACCATGTAATTGAACAATAGTAAGCGTTTGCCAGTCTTGCCTTTCTTAAATGGTAGAAACTTTAAGTCAAATTTTCTAGTCAAGGATCTTGACCTTTTTCAACAGAGTGGTATCGATTATGGTTTCACCCAAATTTCTCATTCGATTTACAATATCATCCAGTGAAGGAAAAGCGCTTAGCACTCATCACTATGCATCTTCAAATTTTCATATTCAATTCTAAGGTTTGGAGTTTTGCATTTTTTACCTTTGTGTCTCCTTCATAACTTATAATGATTTTGTCCCATATTTCTTTTGCTGAATGTAGCTGCATCACTTTAGCAAATTCTGGTTCAGAAATGCTTCCTAATAAGACATTTACTGCTTTGGCATTGATTTCATACTTCTTCCTTTCTGTTGCATCCGTAGGAATACTTGCCGGATACTGATAACCTTCTTCCACAATTGCCCATACATCTGCACCAAGACTTTGCAGATATGATTTTTTTTGTACCTTCCAGAATATCAGATTGCTTCCATTGAATAGAGGTGGCTTTATAGACATTACTCCTTCTTGACTTCCCATTGCGACGGATCTCCTTTAAGCGATCGAAGCACGCACCTGAGACCCGCTGCGGTCCCAATTGTTGGAAAATCTTTGAGAGGGGGTGAATCAGTATTTACTGCATATTCAAAACTTTTACTTTCTCCTGCTTCTAAAACCCATACGCTACTTTCCTAAAACAGACTCGCGTATATACACGGATACCCTTTATGAAACTTGCGTATGCACAGATATCTAATTATGTCATTAGTTCTTCACTTAACTCATTCCATCATTCATTTATCAGATGTTTAATAAACAGTAAACATGTGCAGTAAGAACAGAGTAAACCATCACACAAAGCATCACACATGAACACCAGGATTTTTAGGTGGAAACCCAAGTCGGGAGAAAACCACCGCTGCAGTTGCTCAGGCTTCAATATTTTATTATAGAGAAAACATCTTACAACATATGTGCTGGCGCAGACTTGACCAGCACGCAGGCACCCACCTGCGCTCGTTTACCAGCCTCTCCTGGAAGGGAGCTCCAACCCCTTGACTCGTTTACCAGCCTCTCCTGGAAGGGAGCTACGACCCCCTGATCTCGTTTACCAGCCTCACCTGGAAGGGAGCTACAACCCCCTGACTGAAGGCTACAACCCTCAGCACCTCTATGTACCACGTTTCATCAATTTTCATACTGGATCCAAAGCTTCCTTTAGGACACCACTTGCAGGCCACATTTCATCATATTCTCAGACTGGACCCTCTTCATACATTTAAGCTCAAACATATATCACCAACAGATACATACCAATTCAGACAACACAGATCAGATAGCAGTAATACAGCAGAACAGATCAGATTTTCCATACCCCATGCTTCAGCAAACCCTAGTTTGCATACGCGCTTTTACTTCACTGATGTCGCGTATATACGCGCTTCCGTCCACACAAACCAGCGTATACCTCTGTATATATTTCATTGCGCATACACGCTTTATCTTCAGCGAAGCCGCGTATATACGCGCTTCCTCTACGGCGAAGTAGCGTATAGATCTTCAATCATTATAGAGCAGCATACTTCTTCAGATCAGATATTCAGTTCAGATTTATCCTTTTACTTCAGACAGATGTTTGCCTCATCTCAGATCTAAGCCTTCCATAAACAGATCTAGCAGATACAAATACATTCCAGATCTAGATTCCCTTCTTCATCATTTCTTCATTAGAGCATCATAGATTCAGATCTATCATCAAACCTTTAACCCTTTCCATGCAGATATACTTCATATAGAAGTATTCATTCAAGCTCAGACATCTTGCTCCCACACTCATGATTTGCATAATGAATTTCATCTCTTTATATAGGTTTATCCTTTTTCAATACCATGAGCCCCCTTTTTCAATACCATGAGCCAAAACAATACCATGAGCCCAAAACTACATTACTTCCGATGGTATTCCTGGACGGGGTAAATTAGGCGGAACATTACCCAATACAATGGGTCAATACCATGGTGGTTACCCCTGGTTTTTCACTTTTAGAGCGCTTTAGCCCATACGCGACTTGGCACGTTCTTTTCCGCGTGCATACGCGACTTCCCCTAGAACGATCCGCGTATGCCTTGAGACATACTCTTTTCAACATAGATCTAGCTCATTCTGAATTTCTTTCTTCATTCCCTTCTGTACTCACTGTAGATACATCAAGTTTACTTCATCAAGAACATTTTCTATCAAGCACAACTTCATCAAGTAAGTTGCCATTATCTTCATCAAGTGGGTTGCCTTTCAAGGACAACACTCAGCATCATATTATCAACAAACATCATATCACATCAGATTTACATCATTTACCAAGTCCATCAAGTCAAGTATAACTTCATCAGGTGGATTGCCATCAAGGACAACACAAGTCAACCATCTCATGTCTTCATCTTCATTAAGTGGGTTGCCATCAAGGACAACACTCTGCATCATATTTCCAACAGTGTTTCACCTAGACTATGTCTATAGTTTTTTGATGGTGAACCATGATTATGTTGATGTTAGTGATTATGATATGCTTATATTAATCTTGATCTTTCCTTAGAGAATTTTTCAACTTGATATCATCTTGATAGTCATCATGAATACCTCCCTAGCTAAGAGATAGTGTTGAGCTTTGTAGCTATGGTCAATCTTCATAAATTATCTTTTTATCATTGATGTACTTGAAACAATAAAATTATTATTTTTCTAACATGATCTTCATGCTCATATATTTTTCAAATGTAAAAGGCATGTTCATAATTACCTTATGAAAAGAAAAATTGAATTTTTTGTTGATGATTTATGGCTCCAACAAGTTTTCCAAGTCGACCCTCCTATGATCATGTTGGCCTTCGCAAAGAGACACTCATTCGTCCTTCAAGAAGCCTATAAGTAGTTCATTCATCCTGCATTCAAGACACACTTTGGATCACAAGGATTACAAGCATATCAAGGTTCTCTAGTGATGGAAGACAATAATATAAGGAAGCCAAACAATAGAAGAAAAATTCATATATTTTCCCTCGCATAAGTAACTAAAGAAGACTGAGATTAGTCCAAGTTTATGTTTTTTTCTAAGGTGAAGTGAGAGCTCTATATGACAGGGAAATCCAAATTTTACGAGGTGAAGTGCGAGCTCTTTGTGGTAGAGAAATCAAAACTTTCTGAGGTGAAGTGCAAGATTTATGTGGAAAATAAATTCAAAGTTTCTAAGGTGAAGTGTGAGCCTTTCTATGGCAAAAAAAGAGTCTAAATTTTAGCCTTAGTAAAAACTTGTGACATATCTTTACCAAGAGATTTTGTGGATAATTTATGGGTTATTTGTGGAGGGTCTACTTGGCACTTGTTGAACTGTCATCCTAGTTAGTTTGTCTATGAATTTGATATCTCTTGTTGAATTAATTATATAGGGAAATAATTGTTGGTTTTTACCCCAAGTGGGTTTTCCTAGGGTAAACAATGTGTTTATTATGTGCATTGTGATCTCTCATTTTTATTATTCCTATATGGTTGAATTTCTGAAATATAATTTTTTGATGAAGAATTTGTAAATGCTAAAAGAAGACATTTAAAACATCAAAAGTAATTATCATGTTCAAAAATTAGTGCGTGTCTCTATTGCACTTGAAAAATCAACATCTTAGTGACCCTACCTAGGCCATAACATGTTTCGAACCCACAACTTCACACATGTCTCCAATTCAAGAGATAAGATCATCTGACAGTTTGTTGCATACATTCTTAATAAGTGAAGTAAGTAAGGACAATAGTAATGCTAGCTGGAATAGTGAAAGTCGTAAAACAAAAGGAGAGGAACCTAAGGTATCAAAATATCATCCAATAGGAGTACCAAAAGGTAGTATTGTCCAATACACAATGATATGTGTTGATCCCACTTTGTGAATGCATGTGTTCCATGGGACTGAGATAATAGATCCTAAAACAAATCTATTTGTTTGTGAGGCTATATGGACTATTAAACAACCCATGATGAACCGATAAAGGTTGCGCAATTGGAAACCACTTTCAGAGACCATTCACTTACCAGTATGTGAAGTATAAGGCTACTACACTCGTGGGGAAAACCAGGTCATTGATGGACACTGGGAAAGAATTATTGAAGGAATTTCAAATGCCAAATTTGAAATCTAAGTGTATTACAAAGATAAAAGAGATAAAATAGAATGTTAATTATTTAGTATGGGACTTCGACTATATATTTAAGGTGTTGATGGACTGATGTACATTTATGATTCTGAATGCACAACACAAGGAATGGTTCATCGCATGATTATTGCATCATATATGTGTCCCAATTAACCTAGAAGAAGATTGCATCGTATTCTGAAGCATTATAAATTTCCATGAAATTAGAAGCATCACCAGAAAGAAGTGAAAACAACATAGGAATGGCGTAGGTTAAATCACAACTCACAACTTTAACGTTACAATAATGAGGTCTAACCAAGGGAAAGGAAAAATGTGAGAAGTTATGGTGTACTATATGTAGAAAAGAAGGTCACCACATAAATGAGTGTCTAACTCTAACATAGTATATGCTATAAGGGCCACAAACCCTTTGGTGCAAGGTAGAGGCCTGTGGTGCAAAATTTACAAAATATGGGGGAAATTACCAAGATCTTGTCCCATGATGCAGAAATACTTGAGCTCAGTTAGGACTTTGTTTTGCAATTTTTGTAGGTTGGTGGAACGTGATATCCATACATGTTGCACATTGGAATTGATGAGGGAGAGCACTTCTAATGCATATAGAGTATAATAGATTGATGGGACTAAAGGATGAGCATAGACTTATAACTAGCCTAGAGCCTACAACTAGTCGCATAGAGGCTAATGAATGCAAGGAAGAGAATCAGGTTTTCAGGGTAGAGGATGAGGAGGATTTATAAGAGGATTATGTTTGGTGATTTTCTATAACTGCACATAACTAGGACATATTGTGTGGTATTGCCCCAACCTTTGCAAAAATTATACGTATTTTTGATAGTTGAATCATCTTGCTGAGGATTGTCCTTAGCTAGTTGTGAAATGGTGGGAAAAGAGAGGTCAACACATGCAAATGATAGTTGTTGAAGCATCCAAGGACCACCCACAAATAGGATCAGTTACACGAGGAAGAACAAGGATGGGAGTGAAAAATGGATTCATAAATAGATTTTTCAATACATCATAGGGAGAAATCTCCCCTCACTACCAATACTAATTTCTATGTCATCCCTCAAGTTGTCCTCTATCTCTCATAGAGGGGTCAAAATCCAAGGCATAGTGTGTGGGATGCACTTTCTTGTGTTACTCTAAGCCTTTGAACCAACTTTTGGGCGAATGGTGGGGTACTCTCAATATTTTCTAAGGCAAGGGTCCTTGTTTGTCACCCAAGGAAAACCTATTTAAACATATGAATCTCAATTTATATTTATAGCTAAGAAAAATGGTACATGGAGTAAATATTTTCTATTGATTTAGAGCAATAATAAGATGTTAAATTTTAATTTGGAAGAACTCAAAAAAAGCCAATAAGAGGAGGTTTTTAAAGTGATTCAACCACATGAATGATTTTCTAATCTTTGGACACCATGATCTAGTTCAAATTTGAAACTAACTTAAAAAGGAACAATATTTTTCTTCTCGTAATAACTGCTAGGTGGGCCCACCTAAAGGGGTCGCATGCCCAACCGAATCAACACAAGGATCTTGACCCTGATGGACCCAAGAATAATTGAAACCATGCCTCATGATAGAGGGCCAAAGAATTGGTAAGGGGAGCTTCAACCAACTGGGCTATACGTCAAGGCTTAAAAAAGGAACAAATATGGATAAAGGAGGAGGTAGAACTACTTTTCTAGCATATATTATTTGGACATAAAGAAAATGGGAAAGACACATTAGCTTATTCAACATAATGTAACACAAAAAATTAAGAGGAAAAAACCAAAACAACTTGCTTGAATTTTTTATCACTCGGTGGCAACAAGCTTGAACTTGATTTCACAACAAACCAAATAGTTCATTAAAATCAAATAGTATTTTTAATGGTGGGGACTATATAACTCTTATATTTGAAACAACCATTTTATGAAGGCAAAACATTGCACCAAGGGTTGGGATTTCAAAACCATTATCTTCAACCTTCTTATTTCTCTCTACGGAGCTCGTTACTTAGAAGATTCTTATGGGAAGAACGAGAATGAAGAAGATGAGAAGTGGAGGGAGGAGAATCCTATTTGTTGGTACAAAACTCTTATTCTTTATATATATCTTCATTTTTCATGCTCTTTACCTTTATTTGTACCTCTTCGGTGGCTGAAAAATTAAACTCTTGAATGGAGAAACTTATTGTGTAAAAGAGAAATCTCTCTTACTTATACGCATTTGGGGAAAAGGCGTGCCTACAATTCAATCAAGAAAGAATAAGAAAACATCCTTGGGGAAATCAATGAAACTTCAATTTCACATGGGATTCTAATCAAATAGTTTGTTAACTTAAGCTTTGGGGCCACCACTCTCTCTACTCAATCCCATGGGATAGTAATTGAACTCTTTGTTAACTTATGATTTAAGGCCACCACCTTATATTTATCTCGTGAAATTAGAGCCACATGTGCAACCCTAAAATTAAATTGATTGTGTTTCCCATAAGGATATTCCCTACTACGCATCTTGTCTTCATAAGACCACTCATTTCTTTAAAGTACATATCTTCATTTGCCTTTAAATCTGTATGAATTTGAACACTACCAAGGTTATTTGATGGAGGATCTATTTAAGGAATCATGCTTAATCATTGAAATCAAGCCAAGGCATTAGCTCGAACAGTGAGAACAATCGCTAATTTTAGGAATTAGTTTCCTCTTTGAAATTGGGCCTAGGCGATAGTTTAAATGATGAGAATGGGTTCTAACTTGAGAAACTGGGCTCAATATTTGAAATTAGGCCAAGGCATTAAATTGAATACTGAAAAGAGGATAAATTTCTAGGAATCACACCTAATCTTTGAAATTGATCTAAGACAACAAATTGCATAATGGGAAGGGGGCCTGATTTTGAGGAATCATGTTGGGTCTTAAAATTGGGACAAGGAAACTCTTTAAACATGTGAGAAGAGGTTTATTTCATTAATCATGCTTGATCTAGAAATTATGGGAAGACAATACTTCAAAAGCTCAATTTAGGAATTGGGATTGATCTTGAAATCAGACCAAGACAACTGTTGAAAGAGAGATAATGGCTTAATTGAGGGATCATGCTTGATCTTAAAATTGAGTCAAGGAAACACTTTGAACAAGTGAGGAGAGCCCACTTTGGAAAACAAGTCTAATTTACTAATTAGGATGGAAGCAAAGTTTGAATGAGGAAGGGAAGGTAAGGGTTTTAAGCACTTGAAAGGGATTGTTCCAAATGACACATGACTAAATGTGAAAGAACCCTTAAGTATGTGAAAATTATGAAGGTAAGCCTTGACATTGAATTTAATTAGCCATGTCAATTTTGTGGGCTCAATGAGGTGATAACAATGAGCATAATTCAAAGGCTCCTTTTATTAACCCTGTCAACTCTAGTGTTCTTCCCATGCTATCAATACACTCTCTAGTTTAACACAATACAAGATCATTAGAGTTAATGAAATTCAACAACCCAAACTGTAATTGGTGATGTCTAAATATTATACACTTTGGAATTTATAGTTGTAATTCAGTAAAACAATCTTCAGTTAAACACTAATCTTTTGTTTTTTTAAATGTGTTTTTGACAACATATATAGATTTAACACCCTTATAAACCTCTAAGGCACTCGAATTGTAGAGAATTCATCGCTCAAACTCGTAGTTGCAATAAATCCGTACAAAATTCTGAGCAAATTCAACAAAAATATATGCCTAAAAAAAACTCCAAAACATATAACAAATAAACTAAAACACTATAATTTGACCATAAAAATTCTTCTTTCGTTATAACTCTTATGGTTACTTAAAAAATAAAAATAAAAAACTTTATAATTTAGAAAATTTAAGTGTAATTTAAAATAACGACTTTTATTAACAATATTATTAAATGTGGCCGGTGATAACATCATCTAATTTTGGAGTAACCTTATCCATCAATAATTCCTCCGAGTGTGATAAACATAAAGTATTTCCTCAGGATAGACCTAAATTTCTTTCACTTTATATTTGTGAGGAATTTTTCTTCGATTCCTTTGCAACCACAAAAATTGTTCATGCTTAAGTAAAATTTAAAACAATAGGCAATATACTCCAATACTTTTGTCCAAATGCATTGTTCACATTTTAGAACTATTCGTTCAACTTGACCCTTATATAAACATAGACAATTTCGAACAAAGACCAAAGTTGGCAAATCTCATGGTGATAATATCATACATTGTGACACGTGAGAACATTTCTCGTTTAGTTGGTAAAGTCTTGAGTAAAGGAAAGCGACCCATGAAGTAAAATAAAATAAAGAACACCCCTTTTCCATGGTGAAGTGGGGTATATCTCCTTTTGTCTATAGTCAAAACAAAATATTAATATAAATATATATATATCACAAAATATTAATATAAATATATATATATAGGGAGATAGCTGAGCTAATTTTAGCAATGGAAAGAACCAATACAGAAAGTGAGGTTAACAAAAGTCACCAACCTAAAGCCATTAATAATATTATATATTTGAAGCAATGGGCGTGTGTAACGCCCCAATTAACGGGTAGGTATACGGACTTCAAACTCTTTATGGAATTCGCGGAACTTTCCCTGAAGCAGCGTTTGAATTAAATGTCGTTGAAACCTTAATCTGGTAATGACAAGTGGGGTCTGGAATTTAGATTTGTGGAGAAATATGAACACCCTTTTCTTAAACAAGTGAGAAACACACCTCTTAAATCACGTATAATAAATTGCTTGAGAAGCACGTATAATAAGTTGCGTGAGAAGTTTAGATTTGAAGACGCTCCTATAACTACAGTTAAGTCTTTAACCCGACTCCACCGACTTCCTCTCCCTCTTCCCAGTCCCAACCAACCAACCTATTTATTTTTTTAATTATGGTTGTTTATTTGTTTTTTTTTTAACTTATCTATATAAGTGTAGTTTATTGAGTTAAAAGTAGTCTTTAATTCAGTATGATAAAGATATGGCAATGTAATGTAATATATGCGTCCCATTAACCTAGCAGAAGATTGCATCGTATTCTGAAGCATTATAAATTTCCATGAAATTAGAAGCATCACCAGCAAGAAGTGAAAATAGTATAGGAATGGTGTAGGTTCAATCACAACTCACAACTTTAGCTTTACAATAATGAGATCTAACCAAGGGAAATGAAAAATATGAGAAGGTATGGTGTACTATATGTAGAAAAGAAGGTCACCACATAAATGAGTGTCTAAATCTAACATAGTATATGGCTATAAGGGCCACAAACCTTTGTTGCAAGGTAGAGGCCTATGGTGCAAAATTTACAAAATATGGGGAAATTACCAAGATCCTGTCCCATGATGCAGAAATAACTAAGCTCATTTAGGACTTTGTTTTACAATTTTTTGTAGGTTGGTGGAACGTGATATCCATACATGTTGCACATTGGAATTGATGAGGGAGCGCACTTCTGATGTATATAGGGTACAAGAGATTGATGGGACTAAAGGATAAGCACAGACTTATAACTAGCCTAGAGCCTACAACTAGTCGCATAGAGGCTAATGAATGCAAGGAAGAGAATTAGGTTTTCAGGGTAGAGGATGAGGAGGATTTATAAGAGGATTATGTTCGGTGATTTTCTATGACTTCACATAACTAGGACATATTGTGTGATATTGCCCCAACCTTTGGAAAAATTATACGTATTGTTGATAGTTGGATCATCTTGCTGAGGGTTGTCCTTAGCTAGTTGTGAAATGGTGGGAAAAGATAGGTCAACACATGCAAATGATAGTTGTTTAAGCATGCAAGGACCACCCACAAATAGGATCAGTTACACGAGGAGGAACAAGGACGGGAGTGAAAAATGGATTCATAAATAGATTTTTCATTACATCACAGGGAGAAATCTCCCCTCACTACCAATACTAATTTCTATGTCATCCCTCAAGTTGTCCTCTATCTATCAAAGAGGGGCCAAATTCCAAGGCATAGTGTGTGGGATGCACTTTCTTGTGTTACTCTAGGCCTTTGAACCAACTTTTGGGCGAATGGTAGGCTACTCTCAATATTTTCTAAGGCAAGGGTCCTTGTTTGTCATGCAAGGAAAACCTATTTAAACATATGAATCTCAATTTGGATTTATAACTAAGAAAAATGGTACATGGAGTAAATCTTTGCTATTGATTTAGAGTAAGAATAAGATGTTAAATTTTAATTTGGAGGAATTCAGAAAAGGCCAATAAGAGGAGGTCTTTAAAGTGATTCAACCACATGAATGATTTTCTAATCTGTGGATACCATGATCTAGTTCAAATTTGAAACTAACTTAAAAAGGAACAAATATTTTTCTTCTCGTAATAACTGCTAGGTGGGCCCACCTGAAGGGGTCGCATGCTCGACCGAATCAACACAAGGATCTTGACCCTGATGGACCCAAGAATAATTGAAACCATGCCTCATGATAGAGGGCCAAAGAATTGGTAAGGGTAGCTTCAACCAACTGGGCTATCCATTAAGGCTTAAAAAAGGAACAAATATGGATAGAGGAGGAGGTGGAACTACTTTCCTAGAATATATTATTTGGACATAAAGAAAACGGGAAAGACACATTAGCTTATTCAACATAATGTAACACAAAAAATTAAGAGGAAAAAACCAAAACAACTTGCTTGAATTTTTTATCACTCGGTGGAAACAAGCTTGAATTTGATTTCACAATAAACCAAATATTTCATTAATCAAATAGTAGTTTTAATGGTGGGGACTATATAACTCTTATATTTGAAACAACCATTTTATGAAGGCAAAACATTGCACCAAGGGTTGGGATTTCAAAACCATTATCTTCAACCTTCTTATTTCTCTCTACGGAGCTCATTACTTAGAAGATTCTTATAGGAAGAACGAGAATGAAGAAGATGAGAAGTGGAGGGAGAAGAATCCTATTTTTTGCTACAAAACTCTGATTCTTTATATATATCTTCATTTTTCATGCTCTTTACCTTTATTTTTACCTCTTCGGTGGCTGAAAAATTAAACTCTTGAATGGAGAAACTTATTGTGTAAAAGAGAAATCTCTCTTTCTTATACGCATTTGGGGAAAAGGCATGCCTACAATTCAATCAAGAAAGAATAAGAAAACATCCTTGGGGATATCAATGAAACTTCAATTTCACATGGGATTCTAATCAAATAGTTTGTTAATTTAAGCTTTGGGGCCACCATTCTCTCTACTCAATCCCATGGGATAGTAATTGAACTCTTTGTTAACTTGTGATTTAAGGCCACCACCCTATATTTATCTCGTGAAATTAGAGCCACATGTGCAACCCAAAAATTAAATTGATTGTGTTTCCCACAAGGATATTCCCTACTACGCATCTTCTCTTCATAGGACCACTCATTTTTTTAAAGTACATATGTATATTTGCCTTTAAATCTGAATGAATTTGAACACTACCAAGGTTATTTGATGGAGGACCTATTTAAGGAATCATGCTTTATCATTGAAATCAAGCCAAGGCATTAGCTCGAACAGTGAGAACAATCGCTAATTTTAGGAATTAGTCGCATCTTTGAAATTGGGCCTAGGCGATAGTTTAAATGATGAGAATGGGTTCTAATTTGAGGAACTGGGCTCAATATTTGAAATTAGGCCAAGGCATTAAATTGAATACTAAAAAGAGGATAAATTTCTAGGAATCGCACCTAATCTTTGAAATTTAGCTAAGACAACAAATTGCATAATGGGAAGGGGGCCTGATTTTGAGGAATCATGTTGGATCTTAAATTTGGGACAAAGGAACTCTTTAAACATGTGAGAAGAGGCTTATTTCATTAATCCTACTTGATCTAGAAATTATGGGAAGACAATACTTCAAAAGCTCAATCTAGGAATTGGGATTGATCTTGAAATCAGACCAAGACAATTGTTGAAAGAGAGATAATGACTTAATTAAGGGATCATGCTTGATCTTAAAATTGAGTCGAGAAAACACTTTGAACAAGTGAGGAGAGCCCACTTTGGAAAACAAGTCTAATTTACTAATTAGGATGGAAGCAAAGTTTGAATGAGGAAGGGAAGGTAAGGGTTTTAAGCACTTGAAAGGGATTGTTCCAAATGACACATGACTAAATGTGAAAGAACCCTTAAGCATGTGAAAATTATGAAGGTAAGCCTTGACATTGAATTTAATTAGCCATGTAAATTTTGTGGGCTCAACGAGGTGATAATAATGAGCATAATTCAAAGGATCCTTTTATTAACCCTATCAACTATAGCGTTCTTCCCATGCTATCAATACACTCTCTACTTTAATGCAATACAAGATCATTAGGGTTAATGAAATTCAACAACCCAAACTGTAATTAGTGATGTCTAACTATTATACATTTTGGAATTTATGGTTGTAATTTGGTACAACACTCTTATAAACCCCTAGGGCACTTGAATTGTGGATAATTCATAGCTCAAACTTGTGATTGCAATAAATCCCTACAGAATTATGAGCAAATTCGACAAAAATATATGCTTGAAAATCTCCAAAAACATATAACAGATAAACTAAAACACTATAATTTAGTCATAAAAAAAATTCTTCTTTCATTATAAATTTATTTTTTATTTTTATAATCACTTATTGTTACTTCAAAAAATAAAAATAAAAATCTTTATAATATTCAAAATTTAAATGTAATTTAAAATGTACTATACTATTAACTTCTATTAACAACATTATTAAGTATGTAGCCACGGATAACATTATATAATTTATTCAAAATTTAAATGTAATTTAAAATGTACTATACTATTAACTTCTATTAACAACATTATTAAGTATGTAGCCACGGATAACATTATATAATTTTGGAGTAACCTTATCCAAGAATAATTCCTCCTAGTGTGATAAACATAAAGTATTTCCTTACGATAGACCTACATTTCTTTCACTTTATATTTGTGAGGAATTTTTCTTCGACTCCTTTGCGACCACAAAAAATTGTTCATGCTTAAGTAAAATTAAAACAATAGGCAATATACTCCAATACTTTTGTTCAAATGCATTTTTCACATTTTAGAACTATTCGCTCAACTTGACCCTTAAATAAACATAAACACAATTTCGAACCAAGACAAAAGACAAAAGTTGGCAAATTTCAGGGTGATAATATCATATATTGTGACACGTGAGACTCTCAAAAATTTTCACCGTATTCCGGCATCTGAAACTTCAAAAAGTCACACTAAAGACAACTCTGTCTTTAGTGCGACTTTTTGAAGGCTTTTACAGTGACTTTTTACGGTGTAATTTCTCTAAATTCCGATAGGAATTTATTGAAAAGAGAAGTTTGATTGCTAACTTTGCACAATCGAAGTGCTCTAGAGGTTTTTGAGGGTGCTGAATCCATATATAAAGTCAAAAAACCAGTTTGAATAACAAAAACCAAGATTTTACCTCAAATTTTTTCACCGAATTCTAGCGCCTGAAACTTCAAAAAGTCGCACTAAAGACAACTCCATATCATATATTGTGACACGTAAGAATATTTCTCATTTAGTTGGTAAAGTGTTGAGTAAAGAAAAGCGACCCATAAAGTAAAATAAAATAGAGAACCCCCTTTCCATGGTGAAGTGGAGTATATCTCCTTTTGTCTATAGTCAAAACAAAATATTAATATAAATATATATATATAGGGAGATAGCTGAGCTAATTTTAGCAATGGAAAGAACCAATACAGAAAGTGAGGTTAACAAAAGTCACCAACCTAAAGTCATTAATAATATTATATATTTGAAGCAATGGGCGTGTGTAACGCCCCAGTTAACGGGTAGGTATACGGACTTCAAACTCTTTATGGAATTCGCGGAACTTTCCCTGAAGCAGCGTTTGAATTAAATGTCGTTGAAACCTTAATCTGGTAATGACAAGTGTGGTCTGGAATTTAGATTTGTGGAGATATATGAACACTCTTTTCTTAAACAAGGGAGAAACACACCTCTTAAATCACGTATAATAAATTGCTTGAGAAGCACGTATAATAAGTTGCGTGAGAAGTTTAGATTTGAAGACGCTCCTATAACTACAGTTAAGTCTTTAACCCGACTCCACCGACTTCCTCTCCCTCTTCCCAGTCCCAACCAACCAACCTATTTATTTTTTTAATTATGGTTGTTTATTTGTTTTTTTTTTAATTTATCTATATAAGTGTAGTTTATTGAGTTAAAAGCAGTCTTTAATTCAATGTAATGTAATATTTTGAGTAAAAGTAAAAATTAAATTAAATTAATAAAAAAATTAATATAAATGTATTAATTTAATATAATTTTTTTTATAAAAATAAAATAATTATAATAAAAAAAATTATTCATAGTATTAACTCACGATATTTATGTGGAACATAGTTTATTTGAAAAAAAAAATTAAATTTATTTAAATTTATTTTAATTTAGGGATCAAATTTCCTAATATACAAATTTCTTAAAAAATAAAAATAAAAAAATCTACACTTAATAAATCTAAAATCAAAATAAATTTAAACTAATATATAATATAATTATATATTTTAAATATAAATAACATTTATATGCAACTAAGGTTATAAAATCCTTTAAACATAACATCAAATAGCATAAAGCTTATCGAGAGAAGAAAACAAAGTGAAATAAACATGTAATTCAACCAAGGTTATAAAATCCTTTAAACATAACATCAAATAGCATAAAGCTTATCAAGATAGGAAAACAAAGTGAAATAAACATGTAATTTGATTATAAGTGCGTAATGTGCAAACATTGTGATGGATGTGAAAGTGGGTCACAATTTAAAATAAACCAAATTTAACATGTAAGATTAATTGGAAAATTATATATATATATAGATTTATATAAAATTGAAATAGTGAAAAATTACTTATTATTATTTATTAATATAGGTTGATACATTATAGTTATTCAAGGAAAATCATGTTTTCTATAAGTTTTTATTTTTATTAAATGTTTTTTTAGATTTTGGATGGGTAATTTGTTTTCTTACATTTAAGAAGTAGTTTTAAGTCATACTTTATAACCATAAACCATAAATCATAAACCATAAAACTAGAGCAATCATATAAATTAAATAATTGACAAACACTCATAGGTATCAATTCATAATAAGAATCAACAATTACTTCACCATAGATCTCATATTGTTAAAATTAAAATACTCATAAAAGGAATTAACTTATAAATTATAACTTTATTTTAAATTATTATTATTAATTATAAAAATAGTTAATATATAAGTTAAACATATATATTTAAAAAAACATGGAACACAAGCCTTAACCATGAAGAGTTATCCCCACTTTACCATGGAGAATTTTAATATGTAAAGAGACTTTATTACAATACCATAGGCCAATACCATGACTTCTTAATACAACATGCAATAAAAACATAACTCACTTCATGACATTTTTTTTAATTAATCAATCTAACGAAAAGGATTAAAATGGCATAACTATTTTGGAGATAAATCTCAACCATTAATTTGTGTATGTTACTATGAATTTTCTAAGATATTCCATGGAAGTTAAACCCCTACCATCCACCTAATAATTACCTATAATTAAATTAAAATTTTGAAAATTGCCTATGGGTGTAATAAAATAAACTAACATAATTTCATATATATAATGTATTTATATAATAGATGAAATATTTATATAAAATAATTAATTTTAGTAAATTAATATTTTCTTTTGCCCTATAAGAGCTCCCCGCCCTAGTATGGTAGAAATGTTGTAAAGAGTGTTAAACATCGAGAAAATTTTTTGGATGAAATTGCGTGGAGAGATTTTAATCCCAAGTTTCTCACATCATGGTTGGAGTTTCATTCAAAAAAATTCACTCAATATGAATAATTGTGAATATTAAACATTTTAACTTTATTAAATCTAAGACTTTTGTGATCCATAATGTAGATAAATGTCTTTCTGATGAATCACATCATTAAGATTTGGTCGAAGTTTCGAACCAACTACTGTGGTTCATCCTAGTCGACATTTCGAACCAACTAATATGGTTCATCCTCAGGATGTTTCTAACCAACTAATGTGGTTCATTCTGAGGATGAACCATATTAGTTGGTTCTAAATGTCGACCAAATCTTAATGATGTGATTAATCCGAAAGACATTTATCTACATTTTAGCTCTATCAAAATAAAATAAAATAACACAAAACATTTTTAGACTATCAAAATAAAATAAAATAAAAAATAAAACTGGGTTAAAATAAAATGAAATGAAAATAAATTATGTATATTATGAATAGTGTTATCACAAAATTGGACCTGATAGGCTGCTTGATCAGACAACTTCAGTGTAACTATTTCAAACCAATCTTGTGACTGAGGCTTAGCCTCCTCGGCCTGAGAGGGATCTCTCAAGGGTTAATGATATTGATTAATGATAAAGATAGATGGCTAACTCTATGAATTGTGTCTTGGTTTTGTATGTTTGCAGGTTGAAAAGATGAAGGCTAATACTACCATTGGGCTTATGGAGTCAACAAATCAGTAGGTTCAATGACAAGGTTTCTTGACATGGAAGCTAAGGCAAATAGGGGTCTTTAAAAAAGACAATTAACTCGAGAACATAGATCAACACAGTTATTTCATTACTAAAGGAAGCCAGAACATAGAGTTATGAATTTTGAGTAATTGCAATGAAATCTACTGCTAGTGGTTCAAAGGCAATTCACTCATAAAACACAGAAAAACATAGTCATATCATTACTAAAGGAAGTCAGAGCATAGGGTTATGAATTCTGAGTAATAGCAATGATATCTACTACAAATAGTTAGACATAATATGTAGATCAATAAAAAATTAAAACCCCATGAGAATCTCAGGTCTGTCAAAAAGAAAACCTCTCCGTATTATTGATCACAGTCAATTACATAAAGCTGCAGTTTTGCCAAAAGTCTCCAACCCTTGACAAATTCGATCCAGTGGTATTTAATAGACATGTTACATCATCATATGATCTACCTCTAGGCTAGATACATCAAATTTCTGTCCACTGACACCTTGCATAACCATAAAACATGAAATTTATTACAAAAAGACACCTGTCCTACTTGACAGTCCTATTTCAAAAAGGACTCAAACTCCTTATGATTATCTATAACAACCTTATCTATTTGAAATTACATCATTGACAAGTGTATCATCACATGGTCGAATTTGGGTAATGGAATTCAGTTCTTCATGACCTCTTAGTTGACCTCCACAAAAATAGGAAACAGTACCCTGTTTTTTAGGCATAGGATCTTTTTCCTTCTTTGAACATTCTGACCATCATTTAATCTTCATTTCGTGGTCCTTGGCTGTTGAAAGTTGGCTTAACATGTCTCATAACTCTTTCCTAGCCTCCAGTTGTCTAAAACCACTTCAAAAACTGCTCAAAAGGATATAATTTATTGCGCTACGAAAATACAGAAGTTTCGTAGCGCTTTCTGTAGCGCTGCCATTACAAGCCTTTGTCCTCCAAAAACTTGACTCTTTCATCTTGCATTATTTTAATCACCCCTCAACACATCTTCCATAGCAATTTCAGCTCTTAACTCAGCTTTTAACAGCTTAAATATTGGTTAAAAGAAGCAAAAATGGTAGCTACAACAGTTTCGTAGCGCTTTTCTGCTTTTTAAGCCTGGAGGCACTACGAAACTGCTGAGTATGTAGATTTTTCATAAAATTTGTCAAATGAAAACTGTGTTTGCCCAAAAACTAAAAATATAACATGTCCTCATCATCTGCAAACTATACAAACAATAAACCAAACTCATTTTAGCTTCTTTGAGGCATTTCTTCTTCATGTACAAGTGATTGGCCTATTGGTTCTTCTATGACTGTCATTTTAATGCCTTTGCTCTGTAGCTCATCATGAATTAACTCTAGATGCTCTTGTAAATCCTTCACCTGGTCTTTAAGTCTTTTGTTAGTAGCTCTCAGATGGGTGTTTATTATTCTGACAAACTTAGCTTCTTTTATTGCTGGAATTGTCCACTTGAAAGGTTGCTCTGTATTGTCTAAAGTTTCAGAAACATAATCAATTTGTCCTTCCCACACTGCCTTCATCCTTTTTAACTTTACTTTATTGACACTATGTTTTCTAGCTCTCTTTTTCATGACAGTAATTTCCTAATTTTCCAACTTTAACTTTTCCTCAAGGCGCTGAAACTATGTTTTCTCTATCACTTTATCTTTTCCCTTTTTTAATTTGCTGATTATATCCTTCACTGTGGGTGATGAGAGATCAACAATATCTTTAGGTGATTTAGCTGTCTCAGTGGGTTTTTGAACTTCTTTGTGTAGAAATTTGAATAACTGATATGTTATCCACTGAGATTCTCCTGATCACACACTATTTTAGCTTCATGCACAATACAGAATCTCTTCTACCATTGATCATTACATGTGGAAATAAAATCAATTGCATGCGCACATTAAAACCATAAACAATCACACATATGAACACAGTATTTCATGGGAAAGCTTAAAGCTGAAAACCCCAACTATCTGTATATTATATGTCATAGAGATCATGTAACAATCATTGTACAAAGCTCCTCACAAGCTCTAAGCACAACCTCAAATTGCTACACACTAATCAAGCTAGATCTAGCAAAACACATGCTCCAATCTCTGCCACCTGATAGCCAGCCTCTATTGTGTAATCAATGTTGTAGAATGGCTCATAAATAACTTTGAACCACCTGGCTTGTACTGCGCAATCCTCATTGGCTTCTCCAATCACTGGTTGTTGCAAATCATGCAATAGTATAGTCACAACTGATAGTCACACTGCTCTTTCACCTATCTCTCCACTGGTCTCCACTGAAACTGTCCATGCACTGAAGTTAACTGATGTATTTTTTAGTTGATTAATGAGTTTATAATTAGTGAATTAATTAATAATTAATTCACACCACTCTTCACTAGTGTATTAATCAATTAGACTAAATACAACTAGTTCAACTATGTTTAGATTAGTTAAATTGAACACAACTCCATTAACTCCTCAATCAACTCCACCAAACTCTGTCACATGAGTTCTAACTGAAGCATCCATGCAATAGCTCCACTTAACCCTTAGGAATAGCGTAATTCCTTCTGTCAGCTCCTGTGCCACATCTGTGCACTTAACTGAAGTGCTCCAAGAGAATAAGATAATGTTTATAGTCCAAATATTATTAAGAGCTAATAATATTCGACATATCTATTTTTAGACCGGCAATCTAAAAATAGATTCCACCCAATATGTCTAAGAATAGAAGTCCATATATTTTTTCCAACTTGACCAACCATCCACAAATAGCATCCTGCAACTCATAGAACATGATCCATATGTCTAAAAATAGACATAGTCTAAAAATAGACTTTGCGCCAAAAATAGTCTGCGGGCCCACTTAGTGAAGGCGACTTCTTTCCACTAAGCTCATCATCTTGTTGCAATCTCAACACTCCCTCTCAACAAGATAAGGATTATCTGCCACCCCTATCCTGCCTTTGTGGTATTCGAATTTGTTCCTGGTGAGCGCCTTCGTCAAGATATCAGCATCCTGATCCTCCGTGGGAATGTATGAAAGTAACATGATCTTCTGCTGCACACAATCTCTGATATGATGATACCGGATGTCAATGTGTTTAGATCTATCATGAAATACCGGATTAACCGAGAGTTTGATGCAACTCTGACATCAGCACAACTGCGTAGGATCTTAAGTGTGAAACCAATAACCCACCAGATCTTCTCATCCATACAGCAAAGCTCCACATGCACCAAATCGCTATACTCGGCTCATTAACCGAGTGCCCATAGATCTTCGTTTCCCGCTGTACCAAGAAATCGTTTATCAACCTGGAGCATCGAAATCCCGTATGTGTTTCTTTCCGTCCATGGCCTCTCGTCTAATTCGTATCCGTGAAGCCACATAGCTTCTCACCTCATCCGATCGTCTGCACTACAATCCATATCCCCACGTGCCTCTGAGATATCTCAATACATGCTTGCTCGTTTGCAGAAGAGTTTGGTAGGCTTAACCATAGCTTATGAAAGCCGTTGTCATCATAGTATATGTTGGGTCATGTATCGGGTCATGTATTGACCGTATACATAAGCTTTACCCACCAATCAAGCCGATAAACAAAAGGGCATCCACTACCTCCACTGAAGTAGCATCCTCCTTCCTCCATCCACCAGGAAGAGGAGTATCAACAGGCTTGCAGCCATGCATGTTGAACTTCTCCAGTATCTCCCGGGCATACTTGCCTTGAGAAACAAACATTCCATCACTGCGCTGCCAAATTTCCAATCCCAGGAAATAATGAAGGAGGCCCAAGTCCTTCATCTCAAACTCTTTTGCAAGATCACCCTTGCATGAGAGTATTAACATCTCATCACCTGTCAAAATCAAATCATCTACATAAAGTACAATGATCAGCAACTTACCCTCCACCACTATCTGGTATAGGTTCGGATCCGCCTCACTCTTGGAGAATCCAAGTCCGGTGAAATAACTTTCTATCTGTGTGTACCAAGCACGAGGTGCTTGTTTCAACCCATACAACGCTCTCTTGACCTTGCACACATGCGACTCACTGCTGAAGATCTTGAAACCTTCGGGCTGCTCTATGTACACCTCCTCCTCAATCACCCCGTTGAGGAACGCAGTCTTCACATCCATCTGATGAATGTGCCACCCCATCTGCGCTGAGAGAGAAAGAATCGTCCGTATGGAAGAATACCTTGCGACAGGTGCAAAGGTTTTTTCATAATCGATCCCCTCAATTTGTGAAAAGCCTCGGGCAACAAATCTTGCCTTGTACTTCTCCACACTCTCGTCAACTACTTGCTTCACTTTGTAGATCCATCTCGAACCTACCACTGATTTCCCTTCCGGCCTTGGGACAATCTCCCATGCACTGTTTCTGACAATCGAATCATACTCTTCCACCATGGCATCTACCCATGCGGGATCCTCCACAGCTTCCTCAAAAGAAGATGGTTCTGTCACGATACACTTGCTCATCAGAGCCATGTATCCAAGATACCGTCGTGTGACTGCCTCTATTTGGCGCCGTGATGTAGGTGCTCCTACAACCTTTCTCTCGCATCTTGAGCGCCGCCCTTCTGGGGAGTGCGCTTCGCCTTTGATGGTTGGCGCCGCATGAGTGGTCTTCCACTCCATGAACTCTCTTCAGCTGATCCACATCTAGAGACCTCCATCCTTAGGAACTAATAGCTCCTCATCCGCATGCAAGTGTGGCTCCTCTGCGAACACTTCATGGCTTTCTCCTGCGAAATTTGATATCTCACGTACTGGTCACTTTGCGATCATTCGGAAAATACATTTATAGTCATGGGGGTGTACTTTGTACTTCTACAAATATCCCAACCTCAATGGCCCACTCTCCTTCTGCATCCTTCGTCACATGAATGTAAAACAGTGAACCAAAATCCCTCAAATGGGAAATGGACGGCCTCTCTTACCGTAAAACGCTCCAGTGTACTCATGCCAAGTATCTTGTGAGGACAACGGTTCTGCACATATACTGCAGTATTGCATGCCTCCACCCACAAGTGAATGGGTAGGCCCTGATCATGCAATATCGCCCGTGCAGCACCCACGATCGTTCTGTTCTTCCGCTCAGCAACCCTGTTCTACTGTGGGTTATGAGGTGCTATGAGCTCTCTTCGAATTCCTTCTGCGCTGCAAAATTCCTTGAATTCTCCAGAGATGAATTCACCACCATTGTCGCTCCTAAGAGCCTTCACCTGCTTCCTCGATTCTTTCTCAACCAATGCCTTGAACTCACAGAACTTTGAGTATGTCTCGCTCTTCTTCTGCATGAAGAAGATCCAGCACTTACGAGAAAAATCATCAACAAATATCACATAATACCTGTGCTTTGCTGTCGAAGCTGCTGAGAAAGGTCCACACACGTCTGTGTGAATTTTCTCAAGGATCGTCGTGGCGCGACTATCCTTCTCGTGAAAGGTGGCTTTCACAAATTTTCCCAAGGTACATCCCTTGCACTGATCTGACTGCGCAAGTGTACCTTTCGGAAGCCCAGTAGAAATATGCTACAGTATCTTCAAAGCTCCATGGTGAAGGTGGCCCATCTCTGGTGCCACAACTCGCCATCATCCCGGCTCACCACTCCTTTTGCCTTTCCTGCCATTGCTGCACAGCCATCTACCTACAATTTATAAAGGTTCTTAACTCAAACCCCTATCCTCCGGGTCTCACCAGTTGCCTTACTACGCAGGAAAGCCTTTCCCTCGCTAAAGACAACATCATATCCCTTGTCTTCTAACATCACCACATAGATAAGATTCTTCTTCAATCTTGGAACATGCATCACTTCCTTTAATACGAAGGGTTTACCAGACTCCCTCTCAAAGGAAATGGTACTGATACCGGTCACACTGTATCTACCATCATCGCCCATCTCGATGTGCACTCCAAGATCTTTCTCATCCAGATCAGTAAACAAATCTCGATCTCCTGTCATGTGAAAAGATGCACCACTATCAAGAAACCACACTGAACCCATCACACTTGAGACCAAGCATGCGATCAACGAAAAATCCAGCTCAAACTGCGAGGATAAGGCCTCTCCAGCTGCAGATCCAGCAACCTGCTTATTTTTCTTCTTTTGTGGACAACTAGTGGCATAATTTCCGTGTTGGTGACAGTGAAAGCACTTCACCTTGGACATGTCTTGCTTCTTTCCCTTCACACCGGATTGAGAAGCATGCTTCTTGCTCTTCCCCTTCTTTGCTTTGGCATCCAAAGCGTAATTTTCTTCATCAGATTTCTTTGATGAAGATCCATCCCTGGTACTTCACCTTATCTCCTCTTGCACAAGATACGACCAAAGTCGCTCCCATCCTAGAAATTTCTCCCGACCATTGACAGAGTCCTGATAGGAATGCAAAATCTTCGAAAGCCCAAGGAGAGCCAAGCTCACCAAGTCCTCGTCATCAACAGTAAACCCCACACTTCCCAGCTCATCCTTGCATTGGATGAACTTCGTGAGGTACTTGGGCATACTGTCGCCTTTCTCCATTTTTATGTTTCTGAGTTTATCCTTGGGCACCAACTTCCTCTGGTCGCTCTTGCTTTGAAATAAATCTGTCAAAGCTTTCCACATCAAGAATGGAGAAGCCTTACCATGAAGGCTGGACACTATGTGATCCTTTACACCTTCCAACAGAATTCTTCGACACTTTGTTGTCTTCTTTTGCCATGCGTCAAGTGCGGCAGCATCGCCAGAAGCAGGTTTTGAAATTTCTGCATCTATGAACTCCTTCAACCCATTGTCATTTAACACTGCCTCCATCCTGTCCTTCCATGCAATATAATTCAAGCTTCCCTCAAGGGCATACTCCAATCACAATCCGTTGAAAGACATCTCAACTTCGACACCAAGAAAACACTGCTGCAAATTCGAATTCCACCAGCACAAAACTCAACCACTTCAATGTTTTGCAATTGCTCCAATGATCAATATCGCTCTGATACCATGTAGAAATTTGAATAACTGATATATTATTCACCAATATTCTCCTAATCACACACTATTTTAGCTTCATGCATAATATAGAATCTCTTCTACCATTGATCATCACATGCGGAAATAAAATCAATTGCATGCATACATTAAAACCACAAACAATCACACATATGAACACAGTATTTAATGGGAAAGCTTAAAGCTGAAAACCCCAACTATCCGTATATTATATGTCATGGAGATCATGTAACAATCATAGTACAAAAGCTCCTCACAAGCTCTCATGCACACCCTCAATTGCTACACACTATCAAGCTAGATCTAGCAAAACACATGCTCCAATATTTTGCCACTTGATAGCCAACCTCTATTGCGTAATAAATGCTATGGGATGGCTTCATTAAATAGATAAACCACCTGGCTTGTACTGCGCAATCCTCATGGGCTTCTCCACCTATCTGTGTGTTGCAAATAGCAACTGTATAGTCACAACTAATAGTTAACCTGCTCTTTCACCTATTTCTGCACTGGTCTCCACTGAAACTGTCCATGCACTGAAGTTAACTGATGCATTCTTTAGTTGATTAATGAGTTTATAATTAGTGAATTAATTAATAATTAATTCACACCACTCTCACTAATTGTATCAATAAGTTAAACTAGATACAAATAGCTCAACTATGTTTAGATTAGTTAAACTGAATACAACTCCACTAACTTCCTCAATCAACTCCACCAAACTCTGTCACATGAGTTCTAATTGAAGTATCCATGCAATAGCTCCACATAACCCTCAGGAATAGCGTAATTCCTTCTTTCAGCTCCTGTGCCACATCTGTGCACTTAACTGAAGTGCTCCAAGAGAATAAGATAATGTTTATAGTCCAAATATTATTAAGAGCTAATAATATTCGACATATTTATTTTTAGACTGGCAATCTAAAAATAGATTCCGCCCAGTATGTCTAAAAATAGAAGTCCATCTATTTTTTCCGACTTGACCAACCATCCACAAATAGCATCCTGCAACTCATAGAACATAATCCATATGTCTAAAAATAGACAGAGTCTAAAAATAGACTTTGTGCTAAAAATAGCCTGTGGGTCCACTTAGTGAAGGCGACTTCTTTCCACTAAGCTCATCATCTTGTTGCAATATAAACACTTTGTTGCCTTCCATTAATTTCCTAGCATGCCTTGTCACAGACTTTCTTGCTTGAAAAATGAAACCTGCATCTTCCCCCTCAAACTCTAATCTCTTTGCAGACTTGGCCTTTTTCAACTCCTGCTTATCTTCCCCAACAAACTCAGCTTGGACAATAGGTTTTTCCTCTATGTCAATGGCATGAAGTATATCCTCTAGATTCCCCTTTTTTACTGGACTGTCTTCTATAGCAACTGTATTTCCTTTCAAAACCACAACTTGGCTTCTAGTTATTCTTTTGGTCCCCTGTTTGCCGACAACTTGTTCCCGTTTTGCATCTTTGACAAAATTTGATTTTTTCTTTGTAGGTGGGAGAGTTGGTGTATCAAGCATTTGCATTTGCTCTGGTCTTTTCTCAGTTTGTCTTCTTGGCTTTACTCTTGCAGGTTCTTTTGGTTTTGCAACCATAGGTTGGCTTGGTTCTACTACTGGTGATGATGGAACTCCTTTAGCTTTAGGGTTTCTTACGAGAATTAGGGTTTCCAATTCAAAACCATTAACAAACAAGAATGAGGACTAATCTCTGCCTATCTTTTGCAGTTCATCTAAAATTAATAATTTCATTAAGCCATGATGAAATAATGATGTCTCACTCCACTCAGACTTTGCTTGCACCTTATCAACCATATTTGCAAGACTTCCATGTAGTTAAAAAGGTAAGTCAAGTGAAATCTTACCAGTGAAGCGTAGAAGCAATTTGAAATGGTATGAATAAACCTTGTGATATCTGCCTTCACAGGTAAAATGTAACAGTGGAACTTGTAGATTTGGTTTCTACAGCAGCAAGACTTGTAGATTTGTTGGCTTAATAGAAAAATGGCTTTAATTATAAAAATACATAAGAGGTATTTATAATAATAAATATTTATTGATATGATATGAATAATGATTGAAAGTTACAATGAGGCCTTGCTTTTATACCTATGCAGGTGACCTTTCATGAACAGGCATGTCTTTTAGACATGCCTTTTCAATTAACTAATGACTACTTAACATAATCCTATTTGATTATTTAGCAATTACATTTATTTGTATTTATTCTATTAGTTATGAATTAGATTCATAACATTGCCTTCTTCTCGAAAAGCTTTGTCCTCAAAGCTTAACTTTTCGACAATTTCCTTTACTTGGAATTATCTGCTAGACATGTCATTGAGCACTGGTACCTTGGCATGTATAATTCTTCAATAATGCTGTCTTGAACTGGGTTCTCTATTGCCCCTTTTTTTTAATAATAATTATTATTACTATTATTTAAATAATATATATATATATATATATATATATATATATATATATATATAATTTTTTTAATTGAATGATATATATATATATATATATATATATATATATATATATATATATATATATATATATATATATATATATATATATATATAAACTATGATTATAAGCTAAATTATATCCACCGAACATAACATACCATCCATGAAACGTTACAACCTATTGATCTACATGAATGCCATTGTGGAACATCCTC
Source organism: Pinus albicaulis (assembly GCA_034641835.2). Classification (NCBI taxonomy): domain Eukaryota; kingdom Viridiplantae; phylum Streptophyta; class Pinopsida; order Pinales; family Pinaceae; genus Pinus; species Pinus albicaulis. The sequence continues at coordinate 57,358,814 of CM076570.1, forward strand.
GACCATCAAGGCGTGAAAACTGTACAGCTAGATCGTGGCTAACAGCCGTTGTGCACACAACGACCTTCCAGCCTTGGGAATTCGATATCCTTTGATTTCTGTGTCCCGTACACATTCTCGAAACAGAAAGGGTCCTATGTTTGACAGGCGCAATGTCTCTTTTATCACAATTCGTGTAAATTCCATGAATTTGTAGTCCTCCCAGTTCAACATCTTTTCCTGCTTCTGATTTTTAGTGAGGAGAATAGCTTCGTGCTCTCTCCTCAGTTGTTGAAGAGCTTTGGGCTTCTCTGTGATATACTGAACAACCATGGTCATTGTGATGGGAGTGGTGTCATATCCTGCCAAGAGAAATGCTAAGAGGAAATTGACGATGACGTCATCGCTAAACTCCTCGTCGTCATGATCTGCTTGATACTCTAGCACTTTATCCAGGAAGTCCATGTTGGCAAATCTTCTTCCCAGCCTTCTTCTCTCAGAAATAATATTTGCTAGAGTCTTGATCACATGATCTCGGCCCTTCAAACACTTCGTGTAAGTAGTGTCAGGAAGCTTGATAGGCAATGCGCACATTCCTGCCATAAAATCTGCAAACCTATGCATGAGTAGCTTCGATTCTTCAGTCTCCAAGTCAAAACCAATGAGCCGATTCATCAACATGATAAATGTCATGTTGGAAGATTCGTCCTTTAAGTTTATAAAGCTGTCGTCCTCCCATTTGCTAAGGTTTCTAATAACTTGCATCTCCACATCTGGCAACAATGAGATTTTCAAAGCCCACTAGATTTAAGCTCAACTGGCGAAGCGTTTTGTGCATACATTCTCCAAACTATGTTCACAAAGCTAGTCAGATAAGCGCATTTAAACAATCGTCCTTCATTTTGGAAAACGAACTTATGGCTTGCCACTTTATTTCCAAAAGCTTTGATCAAATCACAAAACTATTGTAGTGACAATTGTCCATCTTCATTGTAATCCATAATAGCAAGGAGGCACCGTGCAAAAATCCTTTTTGTAGCTACTGGATCCTCAACACTATATGAGAACACAATGTTTCCTACACTTTTAGCCATAGTATTTGGATCAAATAATTTTAAAGTGTCGCGAGTATGATCTGCATCAAAATCAAAAATATCGGTTAAGTCAATTTCACAGTAGCCCACAAGGTTACTCTTGGACAACCTATTTGTCTCAAAGACTGAAATCCGTGCAATACGAGGACCATTTTCCTCCAATGCAACCTTTTTCTCGGACTTCCAAACACGCTTGTATGTGTGATCTGAAGTAACAGTTTTAAACGTCTGCTCTCCTAGAGAGACACACGCGAACCATTTGTCTTTGTAATCCATTTCCGCCTCAATAAGGTTGATGCGGGCTATCCCACTGAATTGATCCGCAGTGGAAAATTTCTTGTTCTTGGAGTCTTTGTCATTGACACTGTCACTTTCATGCAACAGTTTGTTGATTTTGGCCAGAGGATCCAAGTTAAAAACAACGAGTGTTCCTTGGTTTATATCTTTATCAGAAGGATTGTGATTATTTTCGACAAATCCAACAGTTTCTGCAGAAGCATCTACGGAAGCCTGCTCCTTAACTGCAACAGCTTCATCTCGCGCTTTTCTTTCATGAATTGTAGAGAATGCAAAAACATATTGAATTTTCTTGGCTGAGAGCCAAGTTCTTGCAACACTTTGTATATGTATAGCAGCTACTTTAATCTTGAGGAATCGCCATCTTTGAGTTAAAGCTCTATGCCAAGATTAAATCAAAATAACTGCCTTTTCTTGGGCTTCCGTACAAGATAATTGTTTTGTTGCAAAATCATGGTTATTTTCAACTAATGGTGGTGTGCGGCCATTCAAAGGGCTGGATACATGAGCATCTTTTTCGGTTTCCTTACTGTTGTTGGCAATGATATTTCTTGTATAAAAGGCACATTTATGTCCTGCGAAATATTTGTTTCTACACTTCCAACATTTCTCTTCCTTTTTTCCTTTATTACGCATTGGTGGGGGAATATATTTGCTTGAATTTTCCATGGATGTTCTACTTGATTTTCCCTTGGCATAACTAAATTCCTTCTCATTATTATAGCATTTTTCATCTTTTTGTTTCTCATGATTTTCTTCTTTTTCTTTTTTCACATTTTTATGAAATTGTTCATCTTCTCTATTATGGATTACTGCAGAATTTTTTTTACAACATGCAGAAATTTTTTTTATAACCGTTTGTGATTTCTGCACATGAATTCTCTAATTGCTGAAGCTTTTCTAGAATTTTATTAAATTTTTCACTTTCTTCAAGTTCTTCACGTAATGGCACATTGTATGGTAGGTAATGTTCCTGGGCTTGTATACTACGTTCATAAGCTTGTAAGACGATGTTGTGCGACATGGCTTCAACTTGGCTTAGATATGGCTCTGTTAGCCTCGATATGGCTCTGATACCACTATAGCAGCGGAAATTTGTAGATTTGGTTTCTGTAGCAGCAAGACTTGTAGATTTGTTGGCTTAATAGCAAAATGACTTTAATTATAAAAATACACAAGAGGTATTTATAATAATAAATATTTATTGATATGATATGAATAATTGAAAGTTACAATGAGGCCCTACTTTTATACCTATGCAGGTGACCTTTCATGAACAGGCATGTCTTTTATACATGCCTTTTCAATTAACTAATGACTACTTAACATAATCCTATTTGATTATTTAGCAATTAAATTTATTTTTATTTATTCTATTAGTTATGAATTAGATTCATAACAAAAATATGTTGAGATTCAACAAGACGATGAGCTTAGTGAAAGAGTCGCCTTCACTAAGTGGGCCCGTAGGCTATTTTTGGTGCAAGTCTATTTTTAGACTATGTCTATTTTTAGACATGGTGATCATATTTCAGAAGTTGCAGGATGCTATTTGTGGATGGTTGGTCAAGTTGGAAAAATATATGAAATTATATCTTTAGAATATTGGGCGAAGTCTATTTATAGATCGTCAATCTAAAAATAGAAGTGTCGATTATTATTAACTCTTAATAATAATCCGACAATAAACAACAAATTATTCTCTTGCAGCACTTAATTTCAATATACGGAATTGGAAAATCAATGGGTTGAAGGAATTACGTAATTCCTAGGGTTTACTGGTGGTTCATGCATGGAGGACTCAGTTAGAACTGAAGTGGCAAAGTTATGACAGAGTTGGAAGAGTAGTTCATGGAGTTGTATTCAGTTTAACTCAGTTAGACTCAGTTAAGATAGTTGTATCTAGTCTAACTGAATGATACACTAGTGAGAGTGGAGAAAATTAATTAGTTAATTAATTCATGAATAATAACTCATTAATCAATTGAACAATACAACAGTTAACTACAATGCATGTCAGTTCCAGTGGAGAGATAGGTGAAAGGGAAAGATGGAATATCTGTTGTGACTATAGTGATGCATTGATTGCACCACACACACATTGGAGTTTCCAATGAGGATTGCGCAGTCAAGGCAAGAATAATTTGAATTCATTTAGAGCTATTCTTCAGCAGGGATTCCACAGTGGAGGCAGGCTAGCAGGAGGGCAGAGATCGGTGTATGGATTTGCAGATTTCTTCTATGTTAGTGTGTGACGATTGATTGTACTAAGAGCTCGATGTACTAATATTTGTATGAGATTGCTACATGATCTCCATGATACATAATATATGATAGTTCGGGTTTAAAGCTTAAGGATTTCCCGTTAAAAAATTGTGTTATGTGCGATTGTTTTTATTTATGCTTCACATGTGTTTGCAATTAATTTTCCGCAAAAGATTAACAGTGGAATGATTCTGTATTTTGCAAGAAGTTAAATATTGTGAGATCAGGGGAATCTAGATGTATGCATGCTTAGTGTATACTAATTTCTACAAAATATTTCTAAATGTTGAGCAGCAGTTTTGAATAATTATTTTTGATGCAGCTTCTTGGGATAGCATTGTTGAGATCCATCTCAATGTGCTCAGGCTTCATGAATTCTTTACACTGCTCCATATTGAATTTGAAACCTTTGAACCAGGTTTCTTGACCTCTTGGAATCTCTGTAACAACAGCAATGACCTTTGGTGTGATAGTCAAACTTAACATCCCCACTTTAGTAGTTGTTACATTAAAATTCATAGCAAATTCCCTGGATACCTGTTTGTGACAGCCCTGCAATTTCTCACAAAACCGTAGGCAACCTACTCTTCTGAATGCTTCCATCACTACTGGGTCTTCAGTTATTGCCTTCATGTCTTCAGGTTCATGCCTTAAGCACTGTCCTCCTCTGTGTATTTTTCTTTCTTCTACCATATTCTTCAGAGAACCTCTCAGCCTCGCTTGATATGGATGTATCATCCTCACTTGAATAAATGTATCAGCCTTGCTTGATATGGATGTAATAAACCTTTGTTAGAACCAGCCACAAGTTTGGCTCGATACTTAGAGCTCAGACATTACAAATGAAAGGAAAAGGAATGAGAATGACTAATTATGAAAGAATTTGAATTTCAAGTGTCCTTTCATAACTGAAAACGATGGCTCACTCATAGCCTATACTGACCATGATGACTGCAAACGTGGGTGTGTGCTTCGATTTCATCATTACATGACTCAACAAGCCTCTATCTTACCCTTTCCTAACGGTTTCTAACATTTGAAAACTCAACTTACAAGACAGTTACAAAACTGCACTTTCGTAGTGCCTGTAGTGTAATTTTTGGTTGTTTGCACTACGAAACTATCAGCGCTTTCGTAGTGCAAAGTGACTTTTTTCAACGTGATGCGCTACGAAATTGTGGTTTCTTGGCTAATTAGGTGATTTTGATACAAAAACTTTGGGAAATGATATGAATCCTAAAATGATGAAAGACTTGACATGAAAGACCTTAAAAATGAGTTTATTTAAACACTAGGGTAGGCTCAAACTATAAAAAAATTAATACTTCCCTTGGTCAAAACTCAAAAATTGACTCTTAAGACCCTATTTTGACCTATGAACCTAAGTAATCTTGTCAGAATGATGTTTTGAATTTTTTTAAGTGATAACAAATAGGAAAAATGAAATGGTTTACAGAATATTATTTTCACATTTTAAAAACATATAACATGATCCATCTTAACTATCTATGCTGTTGGCCACCTATAAAATTTGTCCCATCAAAAGGTGGCCAAAACATTGTTCAGCCTTCAAGGAACAGTTTCATTATAGGAAAGTGTATCTCTTGAAGCCTCTAGAAGACATCATATCTTTTTTTCAATCTTCATTGATGTTCCCATTTCAAGCTCAAAAAATTTTGCTGAATTCCATGAGAAAGACTGCTGCAAAATCCCCTTTTTTCCCTTTCCTGCACTCAGAGACTAACCTTCATCTTTTTCCATCATTTCCCTCTGTTTTCCATTTCCCTCATCTCCCCTTCATAAAATTGCCTTTGTAGAGTTTAAAACTCTATCGAAACCCTCAATTACCCTTTGAAAACCATTGAAAATCATCTTTTTATTAATAAAAGCTTAAGCCCCCTTGGGTTAAGTTCTTAACCACTTCCGATCATATGCCTACACCCTGGGACCAAGCGCCAACTCTGGGGGCATTTATCGCATCGCATAAATCAAATGGGTTGATTGAAAAGTCCATACCCAATCTCCCGACATGCGATTAGCCCCCTCCTCTTTAACCCCCAGTCACATTATCCTTCATATAACCTTCGGCCTCGCAATCAGGTGCCTGGCCACATAATACATATCCCGCCCGAAAAATATTAAAAACCTTATATTATTCGAAACTTTGGGTTTTTATGGTTTTCCAAGGTTTTTCCGCCGGTCCGAAGTGCGAGCAATCTCCACCGTTGAAATCACCTACAAATCCGACGATGCGGAATCTATCAAACCCAGTGGACCCCGCCAGCCGTGCGTCATTTTCCCAAAACCATATGGTTTTCATCGCACCACCTTCGAGCGGAGGGAGATTTTCGCCCGATGGCCAGCGATGCCATACATCGCGTGACACGCGTCCTAGACACTGTTCCGGAAACCACCGTCCATCGCGCATTATCATCTGGACCAGGACACCCAGCGATACCGCTGTGCGCCGTCCGATCTGGGCCCACTCATCCAACGGTGATCGCTTGCCGAAGCTACCCGAGAGTTAACGAAGATGCGCATGCAATAACCGGGCTATCGTACATGCGGCAACGACATCTCCACCGTCGATCTGATCTGCAGATCGACGGCCCACAATTCATTGCCTGATTCCTCCGTTTGACTTTCAACCTCCACTCCTGACCGTCGATATCTGCACGATCGACGGCTCAAATTCAATCTTCTTTCGCCCACTCCATGATCTCTCCCGATTGATCCCGACCGTTGAATGATGCCATCCAATGGCCACGCTCCCTCCACTCGTCCTTTGAAGTAGTTGACCTATAAAAGCAGGGTTTTATAATGATTTTTTTATTTTGCAGGGTTTTAAATCATTTTCTCGCGATTTTCAAACAAGATTCAGAGACAGAGGGTGACGACCCTCCCGTTTTCGATTCGTCAAGGGAAATCATCCACAGGGTGGGAATGCACATTTCATCAGTGTTTCCTCATACATGGATGCCTCATAAACCTTGCGCACCAGCAAGAAAGCCATGAATTGAGGCACATTCAAAGAGTATCAGTGTCGAAGACCAGGATGAACTAGAACAGAGGACTAGTGGACAGATTTTCGGGGATTATGGCTAAGAACGATTATCAATAGCCTAATTCCAGATTCAAAACACAGGTTAAAGAAAATCTGAATGGTCTTGTCAATAGGAATGCCTCCACCACCACAAAATGAGGCAAACTTATCCCTTTAGGTATCACGACGCCACCTGTGCCTCAAAATATTCAATCAGAAAATGAATTTATTGATCAGGCACCTACAACCTCACATAAAATCAAAGGTTGTCGAACAAATAATACTAATCAAGGGCCCTATCTCCAAATTGTCGGTAAAGCTATTTTAAAGGTTAAAGAACAGTCCAAAAGCGGATCTTTTCAATCATCAGGCCTCGAAAGACACAAACAGAGTTATGAAGCAGAGTTATGAAGCAGAGTTATAAACGATTACATTCCCACCGTATGTCTTGCCTGGTTCCCAAAGGCCAAGGATTGCATTGATTACATAATTAATAATAATTGACCCCTGGGAAATCCTCCCACCTCTTCATTCTTCTATAAATACTTCTGTAGAAGATGAGCAGTTGTTGGTCTCTGGAAATTTGAATGCACGTAATAGTTATTCTGAAGCTACTGATGCCCTGTTTGCAACTTAAAGATACATAAAGCTGATATGAGAAGTTTGAAGTTGTAGAGACCCACTGGGCTTGCTGATTGTAACCGGTTTGAACATCAAATACAAGCTACTGATTTATGGGATCCTGATTTGTGTCAATGGTGATGTGTTCCTCACTGTCAATTTTTATTTTTCTTAATGTTTTCATTCTGTTCATTTTCTCTGATAAAGAGCAGCAAACATAGAGCTAGGATTTAATTTCTATAGTACCCTACTCTCACTGAAAACTTTATGGTCTATGTTTTCTTCATTTGAACGTTCTCTTTGAAGAGTACATCAATGTAGGCTGGTTTAAAGGCACTCACCTGATCTAAATTGCTCTTTGTCGCTGTTATCCATGTTTTTCCTTATTGAATATGCTGAAAGCAGGGTAGTTTAAAGGCACTTACCTGATCTTAAGTTTTTCAACTGTTTTGTAAATGTTCTCTTATTAAAAATACTTCAAGACAGGCTAGTTTAAAGGAATTAACCTGATCTCAGAATACTTTTATGTTTTCCTTATTGAATATGCTGACAGCAGGGTAGTTTAAAGGCACTTACCTGATCTTAAGCTGTTCAACTGTCTTTTAATGTTTTCTAACTGAAAGAATTTCAAAGCAGGCTAGTTTGAAGGTATTAACCTGATCTCATAAAACTCTCATGTTTTTCTTTAAGTACATGTTGAAGCAATATAGTTTAAAAGAACTTATTTGATCTTAGGTTGTTTCACTATACCTTCATATGTTTTTTCTTCATTTCTTATCTGTTTCATTCCATAAATTCACCTTAAGAGATCCTTTGACATAAGTGACTTGCCCCATGGATCCTGCTTGAACCTTGCTGTCCAATTAAAATCCTCCTATAAATCCATAACCCAATGGGTTAAAACTGTCTTCACCTTTCCTATCAGCCAAATCAACCCTTCATTTTGAAACTTCCTTCACCTTCATCATGTCCTTGCCCAACCAAAACAAAAAAAACCCAAGCTCTTCATAACTAGCCTAATATCATAATTTCAGCTATTAAAGATCACATCTTTAAACTCATTCATAGAGAGATCCATCTCTGGATTTAGGAGGGCTAGATCCTAGAATCCCAAAGTTGGTTGAAATAATTGTTGCTTCTGCAATTTTAGTCTTACCAATCTGCTAAAATTACAGATTCCTAACACCTTCTATGGAAATTTCGTGGCATAGTGCTTGTTCTTGTGACAGTGAAAACACTTGATCTTGGACAAGTCTCTTTTAACCTCTCCACATTAGGAATTATTTTCCTTGGCTTTCTTGCCTTTTCCGACCAATGCAAAATATTCTTCTTTGTCTTTGGAAGAGGTCTCGTCTATGGTGTTTCGCCTTATCTCTTCTTGTCCCAATTCGGACCACAATCGCTCCCACTCTGGTAACTTCTCCCTCCCATTCACTGAATCCTGGTAGTTTTTCTAGCTCTTGGGAAGGCCTAGAAGTGCTAGACTCACTAAATCATCCTGGGCTACTATCACACCAACACTTCCAAGCTCATCTCGACATTGAGTGAATTTCACCAAGTATTTTGGTATCGTATCAACCTCCTCCATCTTTATCTTTCTGAGCTTGTCCTTCAGTGCCAGCTTCCTGTGGTCACTATTATTCTGGAAAAAAAAATTAAGGCCTTCCACATAGCATATGAAGTTTCCTTTCCATGGAGGTTCGAGACAATATGATCTTGAACTCCTTCTAACATAATCCTTCTCGCCTTTGCTACATTCTTCTTCCATGCATCTAGATTTTGAGCATTTGCTGCTGCAGGCTTGGGAATATCAATATCTATGAATTCCTTCAGTCTGTTTTCCTCCAACACTGCCTCCATCATATCCTTCCATGCTATGTAATTCGAACTACCCTCAGGGGCATATTCGAGTCTCAATCCATAGAAATACATCTTGGTCTATTGTTGGGCCTAAAGAATAAATCTGCAAATTCGATTCCCCTGTTCAAAACAAACTTTGGTTCTTCTCTTCTATAGTGGTTCTTGCTCTGATACCATGTAGAAATATCTAAATAGATTTAACTGATCTTGTAATATGCTAAAACAAAATACTTTATCAATTCTAAAAATTGCGGAAACCAATTATGATCGCACAATCACATGAACAAGAAAGAGAAAGAATTTCAATCACACAACACAAAGTGTATATGGGGAAAGCCTCATCTAAAAAACTCCGCTATCTGTATATTGCATTATGTCAAGAATATGAAACAATACAATGCTAATTCCCTTCCTGAGAAACCTTTGCACTATCTATGGCTGTCTCACATTGATCCTCGTAATTTTGGTCCAATACTTAACCAAAAACTTGCACCTGACTGACCAGCCTTGCTTATGCATTTCTGAGGGAATTGAGCCCCTATTAAATAGTAAATTCCCACTAATTGATTGTGTAATACTTACAAGGCGCCTTGATGACCTCATGCATGACCTGTTCAAATTTTTAATTATACAATTGATAGTTATCTTCCCTTTAACTCCAATCTCAACTCGACCTTCCTTAGAACTGACATGCAACAAATATTTATAGTAAATTATCAGTGATTATTGATCACTGCATGTGAATTAAATCAATTTTAATTCATTGGACTTCTCAGTAGCTCATCCACCAGTTAGAACTAGATAAACTGATTTTAACTGAAATACACTGAGTTAACTAATTACAACTCAAAATAAATTCAACTAGGGCTCCTATAATGTAAAAGACACCTTACATGCCTCTAGTTTGACCCTCAACTCGAATTGAGTGAACTAAATAATTCTTCCTGACTTATTTAACTCGTACAATTTGTCATGTGATATAGAATTACAATTCACTTTTAATTTAATTAAAATAAAATTAAACTAGAAAACTCCTCAGTGCCATTTTCAATATTTCTTGTTTCCATTTTCAACAAACATTAACCAAGACAACTATGAAATGTTGAATGTTCTCACTAATAATTCTATCAATTGATCTTTTCAAACTCCAGGGGCATGTGAAAAATACAATGGATTGTGTTACACAAAAACATGAAAGTCTTAAAAAGTGCAGTGGATCTTCATAAATTGAAGTGAGCCAACATTTAAGGAGGCTTGTTGCCGATATCATTGCAAGCATATAATTTGGTAGAAGTTATGAAAAGGGAAAGATAATTTTTGAACAATTTAAGTCATTGCAACAACTTTCATCGCCGTCAAGTAGATTATTATGGCTTCTAGAAACCAATATTTTTGTTTACGACGTTATTATATTTTTGGCTCTTTTCTCTAACTAATTTTCCTCAAGAACTATCTTAATGCAACATAATGTATGTTAACTCGTTGCAAGAGCTTTCTTAACACGACATACTTTATATTAACTCGTTGCAATAACTTTCATCATAGTTAGGCAAATATTTATGGCTTCCAAGAAATTAGTATATTTTCTTGTGGTGTTATTATAATTTTGCCTCTTTCTCTATATTTTTTTCCTCGATAACTATTTTAATGCAACATAACTTATATTAACGTGTTGTAAATATACATGCTTATCTCATACATAATATCAAATCAAACAATGTAATTTTCTTCCCGTTTCACATGCCACCATCTATAAATGGTAGTGAATGTGTCATGCAATGTAGGTTAAACCCAGCTAACTATGGTGCATATTGATAGCGAAAGGAGTTGGAGCTAACAGTTTGATAGTATTTCTCCAAACCATAATTCAATCTTTACCTTTGAGTCTATGAAATTATTCGGCTAGTGAAAAGTTACCATAATTTTCCAGAAAATAGACATAACATCATTGATCCTTAATCTTACTTCGGCCATCATCGACAAAAAAATCTCTTCTCTCAACTTTACATTAAAAAAATTTATATGCCTTCGATCTGTCCCAAACACTCCCTGTCTAAACAGTGACATGTAATGAGGTAAAGACCTCTTTAAGCTTACCAAAAAAACCTATGGCCTGATCCAAAATGATATACGCCTCCTTGAAAGAGTAGCTTTGTGTTGATCCTTTATACTCCCCCGAACCAACCTAGAAGGGAATATTTTTAAGAAAACATGACCGACTCCTTCGCTCCCCTGCCCTCCTCTTCAAATACTTCATAATGAATTTTGCCAAATCTGCGCTTAAGACCCAATTTAGATAATTTGTCTCCCTAAGAATTCTTTTCTCTATATTTTTTTTTTTTTTTCAGAAGAAAAAAACGCTGAATATATTAAGAATATATACAGTACATGTTCAAGATCATCTCAACTGTGTGCAAAATAACACATTGAGAAGGCCACCATAGTTGCCCAGCAGAATATTACTCATGAGTGAGCAAAAACAATCAAATGGGCTTCCACATTGTCAGGTCATGATCCGACCCGAAAAACATATGCCAACAGGAAATGGAAGTCAGGAAATAATGAACATAGAATCATCACAATTCCAGGATCCTGTTGTTGAACCGATAAAACAAAAAAAAACATCATTCATAGTGGTACTGGGAAAAGATTAGCAAGATAATCTCGTACAGCATTGATGATGAAAGTGTATATGCTGATCTGAGCCAAAAGATGAGAGAAGCATGGATAGATATGATCATAATCACGCTCGCCTGATATACACGCTCGCCTGTTGAATTCGCACGCTTTCTTTATATCCCCGCTCGCTTGTCATGAGATAATGTCCAGATGTGCAAATGTGCGATTGATACCAGATGTGTATATGATCATAGGAGGATGTGCTAACTATAGAAGATCAGAGACCCTGCCCTGAATAAAAGTTGTTTCACGCTCGCCTGTAGAAGATATCAAAAACAGATAGCACACCATACAAAAGATTTCCAAACTCGCCCTATCCGCCTGTCGAGAAACAAAAGAGATGATGCCACGCCTTATAGGGAAGATCGTAGATACACCCTGCATAAACGGCTAAACAAAACCAGCACCATGCAATGATGAAAAATGCATATGACAGTAATATTAAGGAAGAGGGATGTCCTGTGTATCAATCATGGAGCCTCTTATGAAATGAGCGACTTTTAATATACCAAAATCCTCCAGCAATCCTTTCTTTGACAAACGATCTGCCCTGGTGTTGAGTTCACGATATATATGCTGAAGAGGGGGCCTGCCCAACTGATACCATAACTTTCTGGTCCTGTCCAACCATCCATGAAGAATCGGGGAAAACATATGAGCCTCGCCAGATAACCACCCAATCACCAGTTTCGAGTCCCCAAATATGCCTGCAATTTGTAATTGAAGATCATATGCAATGAACAATCCTCCCCACAAAGCCATGACCTCCGCCTTATTATTGGACCCCGGGCCACCGTTCCAGTGAATGTGATAACGTTCTATTTCAGAGATCTTGATCCAAGCCCCGCAACCAGTAGTATCGTTTGCAGCTGCACCATCAAAGAACATAGCGGGGACCGTAATGTTATGGGGTCTGATACGTCTCGAAACATCGGAAGCATCACATAGAACTGTAGGAGAAGAATCCATCCAAAATCTAATTGCAGAGTATATCTTGTGGATCTGGAAGGGAATACGGTTAAAAATCCATCTGTTCCTGGCGAGCCAAATCTCCCAAATGAAAAAAAAAGGCAGCGATCTGAATGTGCTTGAAGATTTGTCCCATTCAGTTGCCGAGGAAATGAAGTCAACAGGGCTCCATGCCGGATCCGGGAAGATAAGTCTGAATAAGTCCCATATCTGTGATACAAAAGGGCATGTAAAAAATATATGTGAAATAGACTCCTCATCAGCAATACAAAAGACGCACATTCCAGGACCTTGGTGACCACGCCTTTTTAAATTATCCCATGTAAGAATGCGTCCCTTCCAAGTGAGCCACCCGAATATCGTTATCTTAATGGGAATATTTCTTTTCCAAAAGATTCTAAAAGCACATGGACGCTGTATGGGAACCGCCAGAGAAAAGTATGACTGATATACCTCCTTCACTATAAGGGATCCGTTTCTCGTAGGCCCCCCCCATACCAATTGATCCCCACCTGTGGCATAGCAGAGTCCCGCTCGACGAAGAGAGTCCCGAAAACAATTCCATTCAACCACCATATCATCCTGTAGACCCATTTGATCTGCCGTCTTAAAGATAGGAGCAGCATTCGTCCAACAAAGGATAATCTGAGAAAGAAAGTGGATACCCCTTACAGCAAGAGCGTGGATCAAATGATGAGATGGACCCCCATCCCATGGCAATTGCATAGGCGCTGCGCCAATGGGAATGAAACCGCCGTCCCGAAAATGCCACCGCAGCCGAGGAGCGATCATAGGAATAATCCGTCTGAAGCTACGCCAAATACAAGAAATGTGGCGCGGGAAAATGAAAGTGTTGCAGCTGATCATAAGCAAGGCATTTCCCGAAATATATTTAGCCTTATTTATATCATACCATAATCCCGGGAAGTTGATAGCCCGCCAGAAAGATTTCGATAACAGGGCATAATTAAAAAGCCTTAAATCTAATATGCCCCACCCCCCCCAATCCTGTGGAGAACATATATCTTTTAAACAGCATAAATGATATTTTCTTTCCAGATTGGCACCACCCCATATAAAGTTTGAAATAATACTGTTCATTTTAGCTATGATACCTGCAGGGATGAAAAAAAGATGAGCCCAAAATACATACAGTTGTGAAAGTACCGATTGAACCATGATATACCTGCCACCCTTTGAAAGCCACCGATGATTCCATCGCTGGATTCTCGCCTTGAATCTATCTATAATCCATAACCAGTCCCTATTTTTATATCCACATGGTTTAATAAAGAACCCCAAATACTTAAACCCATCAGCAAGATGACACTTTGAGATGCCCAAAAATTCCGCAATGAACGAAATCTCCATTTCGTCCCCATAGGCATATAAAAGGAAGGATTTCCCATGATTGATGGAAAGGCCAGTAGCATTCTTGAAGCGACGAAACAGAATGTGAATATAAAACCAATGATTCCGACGCAAGTAACCATACAGCATTAGATCATCCACAAATAAGGAATGCGAGGTAGAGATCGAGTCTGAGAAAGCATACCCTTTAATAAAACCTCTCTGTTCAGCAAAATGCATCAGCCTACTGAGCCCATCCATCACCAATATGAACAGAAGGGGGGAGAGTGCGCATCCTTGACGCAGCCCCCGACCCGCTTTGAAGAACCTTGATGGGAAACCATTGACGATAACAGAATATCGAACATTTGTAACACATGACATGATCCACCTCAAGACACGAATAGGGATGCCAACCTTGAGCAGCAACAGACGGATGAAAGCCCAGTCCACCGAGTCATATGCTTTAAACAGGTCAACCTTCATTATTAAAGCATCCTCCTTTGATGAATGAATAGAATGTGCTACCTCCTATGCAACAGCAATCGCGTCATGGATTGACCTACCGCCCAAAAACCCATACTGCTCCCTTGAAATATTGGCAGACAAAACCGGCTTGATGCGTTCAGCAATGATTTTAGAAGAAAGCTTGTATAGCAAATTGCACAAGGAAATGGGCCTGAAATCCGCAAAGGTCTGCGGATCCGAGGCCTTAGGTATTAGTGCAATAAAAGTTGAATTGAGGTTGGCCGGCATGTATCCCCTGCATCGAAACATCTCCAGCATATCCACAATTTCGTCACCCATAATATCGAAAAAGTGAAGAAAAAATTCAGATGGCCAACCATCAGGGCCCGGACACTTATCATGTTTGAAAGACTTCAGGACCATTAAAGCTTCATCCCTTGAGATAACCCTATCAAGAACCTCAATGTCATTCTCAGCGAAAAATGATGGGAATTGATCCAGTACCCATGCCTGATCCGGTTCTCGAATAGACTGGTCAGTAGTATAGAACTTGGAAAAATAGGAAAGAGCCTCATTTTGAATATCAGACGTAGAAAAAGCATATTCACCATCATCCTTTCGAATACGCCATATAGCATTAAGATTGCGCCTGGCATTTGCGGTTCTGTGAAAGAATTTAGTATTATGATCACCATCCTTAAGCCAGAGCATACGGCTTTTCAAACGCCATGAAATCTCTTCAATGCGAAGGATTTCTCGTTTCCTTTGACCAAGTTCCTGTAATAAACCCAATTGAGCATCATCCGGAGACCGTGAAGCAAATGAGACGAAAATATCCTCCATTTTGTCGTGTATATCAGCCAGCTCCATTTTGAGTAAAGATTTTTTCTGAATTTCCCATGCCTTGGACGCCTGTTTGACCCGATTCATTTTGTAGTGGAAACGGTCCCATCCCGATAAACCAGTCTGATCATAGTTCTGCACCCAAATGTTGTGGACCAATCCGGTGTATTCCGTATCCTCTAACCATACCCGCTTGAATTTAAAAGGGCGTCCACGGACCACTGAATCAGACTTCCATGACAGTCTAATAGGCATATGGTCAGATATGCTAGAGCTAATGACATCTGAGCGAATCTGACACCATCGATCAATAATGTCGACGTGGACCATAGCCCTATCCATTCGCTTGGCAATAAACTGATCACTAGCTCTTTTATTGGTCCAGGTTGGTAACAGAGGAGTTGGGCGAATATCGAACAAATTATAACTGTATAGCAAATCATTTATGATTGAAGAGATAGAGTCCACCCTAGCATGTGCGCCCCATACTTCATCCGGTCGAAGAGCAATATTGAAATCCCCCATCAAGATAAGATTATGCAATGCAAGAATACCAGATGCAGCAAAACGCTGCCAGAAAGATAATTTGTTCCTGTATGGGGCATATAAATTAATAATATACACAGTCTCCCTTATACCCCTAATATGACCAGCCAGTAATATACCTCCGAAAAACTTATAGGCGACAAAAGAAGCCATACTGGGATTCCAAATAGCTATGAGGCCACCCGAATGTCCTACTGCATCCACGGCCGCCGCCATCCATCCCACCTTGAAACTGAGAAACGACTTGATAGCCTTCTCCCGGGAACATAGAGTCTCTTGAGCCAAAAAAATGCAAGGTTCACCTGATGACAGAATCTCTCGAAGGCAATGTAACTTGGGGGCATCGCCCAAACCCCTGATGTTCATTGATATTATGTGATTCATCTAGACTCAGGTTCCGGGTGGCTTGCTCTAAGCGCCCGAGGGTCAAAAAGAGGACCATCACTGATCGTTATCGGGATCTCAGTGAGATTTTCATCATGACCAGTAAAAAGGGAAATAGCTTTGAATTTTCCTTTGGATAATCTACTAGCACCCTTTGACAGAACATTGTCATTGGGCATCCTTCCCTCTGAGGCAGGTGGCCTATCAAACACCGTTAGGGCAGCTATATCAATATTGGGATCTGCTAGAATGGCCTCAAGGTCAGATTCTATTGTGTTCTTGGGAGAGTCCTGTTCATAGGACTCTGAATATGCAGGAGGAATATCAAGAATGGTATGAGGTCTGTGCGGGGGCCCCGGATTTGAGTGGGATGACTCACCAACCTGAAAATTTACTGAGGGGAAGATAGGAGGATCCTCCGAGGAAAAATTCTGAGACCTCGTGTTAACACCCTTTACAAAATCATCCACGTAGGCGAAGGTAGGGACAACAGGACCAGAAGTCTCCTTGTAGTTGACTGTATCTAAATGGACAGGGACGGAAGAAGGATGGTCTGGCAATTGATCAACGACATTTACCGAAGGGGCATCAGAATCAGGAGAAAGGTGGACCGGGACGGAAGAAGGATGGTCGGGCAATTGATCAACGACATTCACCGAAGGGGCCTCAGAAGCAGGAAAATGGTTTGACTCGGGGGACAAAACCCGCTGATTATTTAACACCCCGTCCGAGGACTCCATAGCAGTAAAAAAACCATCCTCATCAGATATATGGTGACAAGGGTTACCTGTGCATCCAGCCGGAGAATGATTTGGATCCTGAAGCTTGCTTTTGTCGACCCTTCTGGCAGAAGCATCAGCCCGTTGCATCCTGAAACGATAGGGACAGTTTTCCCTGAGGTGACCAGTGCGGTGGCAAATGAGACACCTGAATGGAATGCCCCAGAAATCTATACGCTGACGATGCTTTCTATGTCCCCATACAAGATCAATATCACCAGGCAAGCCACCCGTGTATTCAAGCTCCACTAAAATCCAAGCTATACGCTTATCACAGGCCCCAATGATGCTTGGATCAATATACTTTGTTTTGCCCACAGAATCACCAATCGTCTGTAATGCCTTCATGGTCCAGAATTCCAGAGGGAGGCCAGGCAACTTCATCCAAATAATGCGATTGCGAGGCGCCTCTTGCACCGGGTTGAAACCAACGTACCATGGAATTAGTTGCATGAAGCTACGTCCGCGAACCCAAGTGCGGCTGGTAATCTTGTAGACATCCTTTGCATCAACCAGATGAACACTAAACCACCCGTTAATGAGGACGCTGACAATAGGTGTGTAACCTAATATAGTTTTCCAGTTCTTTTTAATCCATGCTGCAGTATCGAATTCACAGCTCTCCGGAAAAAGCCATCTGCCTATCAACTCTCTTTTCTGTAAACTCGACACCCGCTTACACAGATCATCAAAATCTAAGCTCACCTCCTTAATTTCCATGTTGGACTTAAAACAGGTCTTCCCTTTCTTTCGTCGGCCTCCTCGCTTCTGGTAAAAACCTCCTATGGGACCATGCACATCGAAACCAGAAACATTAAACCCTTGCTTGATAATAGAGTCATCAACCTCATCACGTCGGGAATACTCCTTCTGCAAATGAGAAGGAATACAACTTTTCTTCTGTCCTATAGATCCCGCCATAAGGACAGATGATCTAACACAACGCAAGCAAGAAAGGTGTCATAATCAAAAAGGCTTCCCTCGACAGCTGGCACGGACAGGGATGTGCGAGATAAACACGCCTGGATAATCTAAGAAAATTATAATGAAACATCAACTGGCCAAATTAGATTATGCAGAGGATATCCTGTACTTAGGA
Source organism: Pinus albicaulis (assembly GCA_034641835.2). Taxonomy (NCBI): domain Eukaryota; kingdom Viridiplantae; phylum Streptophyta; class Pinopsida; order Pinales; family Pinaceae; genus Pinus; species Pinus albicaulis. Next base: position 57,377,090 of record CM076570.1, read on the forward strand.
CGCTACCTTTGGAATGCGACTTGGGAGAAGATAAGCCTGGAGGCATGATAGGAAAGATGTCAGGAAGATCATCTAGAATCGAACGCCGTGAGATGATGTCAGAGGAATGTCTGACTCACCAGCGTAAAAGATAAGGTTAAGATTAATTACCCGCCCCCAAAAGCCAATATTTTATCCTCCCCAAGAAGCGTGATGCCTCACTTCTCATAGAAAAATGATAAAAAAAAAGGATCAAGGACATAATTGAGTCTGAACGACCATAACACCATAAAAAAACCCACCCATTCTACCTGATGCGAGTCAGAATATTGCAGATAGGATCAGAAGGTAGGTGAGGGAGGATAAGGAATTAAAGGAATGTTTAGCTAAACGGATCTGAATTCAAATTTTCCGTCAAGGGAAAAAAAACGGCGGCAAATACTACTCGTCGGAAAAACCAGAGTTAGGAGAGATATTATGTTGAACAACAGCAGCAGCACCAACATCCCGGGAAGGTCCACCATCTTTTGCGAAATCTGTAACTAAAACTTTTGCATGGTCTTGATATAGAAAAGAGAGAAGACACCTTGTTCCTCACAAAAAACCATAGCCTAAAAAATCCAATCCGGAGAAGAAGTGATTCAGAGGATCCTGGCTGCACAATCGGAGATGTAGGAGTAGCTTCACTGTCTGATCCTCCGACCATTTAAAAAGTGAGTTTGGTGAATGGAGCAAAGAATAATGGCAGCAATCAAAAACAGCAGGATTAAAATAGCTATCTCCACTCCCTCCGCTAGAGTGTGGCTCTCAGAATAATGCATAGTGTTGTCTTCCAGTAACATATTTCATTAAGGATCATAATTCATTGTAGCGAGATGCTAACAAGAAGAAGTGATCCTGTGAGCCTATCAAGCGAAACAAATCATCCCGGAGACATTCAAATGAAACATGGCGCGAAGGTACAGAACAAAACCATTCCAGCTAGAAAGAGATATTCTAAACACCAGAAGGGAGTATTCCTCATACCGTCGGTGCATTCCATCGTAAACAGTATAAGACACATCCAAGAGTGGTATGAATGAAATGTTCACAACCACTAATAGAAAGGAAAAATACAATGCTTACAGGAAACTCCATAGAGCACCAAAGCCTCCGGCCATATTACCAGTGCGAATGCTTATATTCGCCA